>CM023827.1:4053576-4413576 GCA_013266295.2 Branchiostoma floridae x Branchiostoma japonicum | reverse complement strand
TGTTGGACATGATGTACCCGTGTCCCCATGTGTATCTGTAGTTATCATGTACTTGTATTCTACAATATATCAAAGACAACATCAGACCATTTTCCAAGGCCTGAAGCAAAATATGTTAAACTTTTATACCTCTGTTTCAGCTGTCTGTATTTCTAAAGTCAGCATTACATGTGTTTTGAGTGACATACAGTATGTCAGTATGCGTCTTTGTTTGATTATGATGGCTGTCACAGTGTTTTTGTTTGTTCGACTTGTGTTAAGGTGACCACTGTTTATGTGAGAGCTGTCAAGATATGGTTTTAAGACTACTCACATTTTTATGTATTTTTATAATGTAGTGAGTTGATAACTTTTCTTTCATGATCTATCCTGTTTTGTAGTTGAGAATGAGAAGCTAACTACATTTTGTATATAAAGGTAGGTTATTTATGTTATTTATAATGTATGCTAACTTATACATGTTGTAGAAACATGAAAAATGGAGGTATTGTTTTTGGTGTGTGTGTGTGTCTGTGTATGTTTGACTTCTGAACATGGGGAGGGAAATATTCTAGACTAAGTATTGTCTCTCTGTGGTTTACTCTCCAACGAAAATTTTGAATTGTAGCATTTTCTCATTAATTATGCAAACCAGGTCTTCATTTACATGATTAATATCTGCCAAATGTTCCTCTCATTCTCTATTGCATGTGTCATTAGTTTGAATAGTCCTATCATGCAATGCAGAAAATTTATGGAATTTCTTCGTTAATTATGCAAATTAATCCTAATTTTAAGACAACATTGAACATTCGTACTAATGAAAAATGATAACGCAAGACAGATATCTCTTAGAACTGTGCATTATATTGTATTCACAATATCTTTTGCTAAACCATCTAGAACTTAAAGTCAATACTCAATGAAGTAATGTACGTGCCAGAAAGCACCCTTTCAAAGGTTTTTATACAATATATACATCACAAAGGAACAACAAATCCTACACAAGAAGGACAGACATCAAGCCCAACATTCTACAGAAGTCTGGAGACTACAAAATAACACAACAGTTCCTAACCAAAGGTTCTGAACTTACTGAAAGTGAAGTATGAGAAGTTTTTGTACTAGAAACAATCATGGCAGGACTGGACTGTACACTCTTTGTGTACTGTGAACTTTCTCTTCATATGGCATTAGGAGGAAAGTACAGTGTACTAGTCTTGTAATTTCAATGAAAACCTACAGGAGTGGTAAACTGAAATATGAAGCTCCATTTCGTTCACACAGGTGATATTTTCACTACATATGCAGGTGATCACAACACCTATCTTGATTCTATTTTTGATACTGGTGAATATACTTATCAATGTAAACAAAGAAGAATATCATTCAAACATCTTCAACTGTTGAATTACAAGTTTGTGTATCCATACATTTTTTGTCTCCAGGGCCTAGCCTGGCTCTCAGACATTGCAGGTCCTGGAAATTCTTTATACAAAACATCATTCTGTACTACAGAGACAGCTTCGCTATTATTCTCTCAGCAGTACAACAAACCTTCTAACATCAATGTGATTGGTGAAGAACACATGCCACAGTTGTAGAGGACAGTTTTAAATCATAAAGGCCTAGTATTAACCCTCAATTTGCAAACCCATGGTATGAGTGGGAATTTCACATTTTAGAATTGCCCTTCTTCACATTCATTGATAAAAATTTATCAAAACCTATTCCTACACTCCTGGCTCATGGCTTGAATACAGTTCAAAAGTATATGTTTATTGTACATTATATATTGGACATTTCTCTATCACTGATGATTCCTGTCTTCTGTGCGATAACATAGTTGTACAACGTTGCCAGCAGATATACAAAATGTGGTTCCTAATAAACTTTAAATCCAGTTTGTTTTCCTGCTAGCATACAAGCAGCTTGTCAATGCTATTATGTTTGAGCACATTTTCCTATTCCATTACCATAGCAATTATAGTCACTATTGTTCATACATGTACAATGCTCGTACAAATGTAGAAGAAACTTTTCTGGCACTTACTACATCTGTAAGACAGCAAAGAGGTGTCTGACTACATGTATATATATTTTCAAAACCCCAGAGCTGTCCTTGCTAAGACAGCAGAGGTGCCTGTCTGGAGTGATGCACTAAACAGCTGTCCTTACTAGAAAAGTAGAAGTGCCTGTCTGGTGGCAGGAATCAACCTTACTCCACAACTTACAGAATCATTTATAAGGTCTTTAACACAGTGCAGTCTTAATCTGACCCAGTAGTTTTCTACAGTCCAGCTTAAATGGAATCATTTGGGCAAAAATGTTTGGTGGGAGGACTACAGAAGGAGAAGAAATAATGAACATATAATGAATAAATAAATTGGTGAGGGAGAGATACTCAGAGTTTTATAAGTTGTAGGAAAGCAGCCTAAAATTTGGCTTTTCACTTGCAATAGGGACGGGAATTATATAAGATTTCATTTTCTCAATAGACCATTTCTAATGCTACAACTCCTGCTAGAGGTTGGTAGTTGGGGAAGGACTGGAGGGGGAGGACTGGGGGGATTTTGGGGGGAGCTCCAGTAACTTGAGGGAGGACAGCAGCTGGATGTTGACCTCCATCAGTCGATGACAGACACCAGAGAGGTCGGTATCCGCCCGGGTCATCACAAGGACACCTGTAACAGGTCAGAGGTGAAGGGTCACTACAAAAAACACCTGTTTGCAAGCATATCAACAAGTGCAAATATTGGCAATGTACTATAAACTTCCATATTATACGGTAACTGGAAACAAGACTCAATCACGACAAATAGCAAAGATTTTATACAAGTTCAGGAATAGACAAAATGCCAGTGTCATCCATTGATGTGATAATTCTCCAAAATAAAAGCATCTGATTCAATACTTTCACAATGAGAAGAGCATGGCACTTTATAATAGCTAGCTGCCACATACATTATAAGGTAATAACACAACAGAGTAGAGTCCGACAGACCTGTTTTATTGTCGGCCACATGTTTACAGAACAGTGCCAGCAGGTACTCCATGTCGTCCTCATCCGCAGAACCAAACACCAGGTTGGGCCACATGGACCTGGGAGGGCAACATCACAGCACAAACCTGTCAGTAACTACATGTAGCTATGGCATTAACATCTAGTACAGCTGCCACCATAAAGAAAGTTTGAGCCATATGGGATTGGAGGGAACACAGACATCATGCATGGCAAACCAACAAGAAAACTGCCTGACCTAAATCAAATTATCAGTAGATATAGAGAGGTTGGAATTCTTTGCAAAAGACAGTACAGCATTTATCCTTACTGTCTGCTACAGTAACTGTGAAGCTGAATATTATAGCATACAGTTAAACTTTGCTCCAATGCAACAAACAAGTCTCTTCAGTTAGAATTTTTGACAATCTGTACTGCAGCCTTCATCAAATTCAAATGACTTAAAGGACACATATTCCAAGCAATTAGAAAGAACTATCATAATGGTAACCACAGATGGAGATTAGCATTCCTGCTAATCTTGACACCAGTTGGAAAGGCCTGTATGTGAGTTATTATCCAGTGAAGCATTAGGTAAAGAATGTGAAGTAAAACAATAAAAAAACAGCTGACCTGAATGCCCTGATCAGCTGTACAGAGGTGGTCAGCTGGCCGTTCTTCAGGTTCTCCAGCAGGCTGTCCTCTGCCACCTGGCGCGACAGCGATACCGTGTCCACCTGTCCCATGGGCGACACGCTCCCGTTGTCCACGTCGTAGATGGCCTGTTGGAGCCGCGCCTTCAGGTCCGTCGCGTCGCGGGAGAAGTCTGTCACCTGGAGTGGGGGGAATATTCACATGTCATGTACATAGTATCTAGCCTGAGTATCAGCCCTGTTAGCTTTTGTCCACTCCCCAAGATCCGCTACCCGCCAAACATAGTATCCGGAGCAAGCCTTAGATTACTGGAAGTGTTTCTGTCATTTTGAATCCATTGGACATTCTTACAATTGTGTAGCCTGGTTACCAAACCTACCAACGTTTCCGTCTTACTATAGGTGCATTTGACATACCTGTGGTGCATTTGCCGCTGTGGACAGCAGTTTGACCAGCTTGGAGTAACTCTGGAACAGCAGTAGCAGCTGGAAGTGCAGCTTGTACAGGTGCCGACACAGCTCGATTTGCTGTACAAAACAAGGTCACACAAGGTCAAAGCCAACACAGAGACAAGGTCATCTAAACAAACATGCCCAAAGCTGATATCTACAGCCAGCTTCAACTAGATTTCAATTTAGACCGACATTAATATTTTTGTGCAATCTTTTTGTGATTTCGAGGATTTCAGAAGTCAGAAAAGAGCCACATGCTTTTTTCGTAGATTTTGGAATCACTCAGGCTTTTTTCAGTCAGTGTAGCCCACGCTTAGCAAAGACACGTAAACCTAGCTACAAGGTTTTAGATGCTTTAAATCTAAGCACTGTCCATAGATATACATGTAGATCTGCCCATATTGCATGTATGTGGTGTACTGTATTGAGCTATTGGAGACATTGGATGACCACAACATATGGTGGAATGTGGAAATATCACATCACAGTCACAACATCAACTTACAAGACACAGTTCCTGGTGAGAGAGGCAGTGGGGAGGGGGGTGGAAAGACAAAAAGCATCAACAGTACGGGTGAAGAATTCTGATAATCCTTTTTCACAAATACTGTCAGACCAGTTCTGTTACCTATTTGTATCCGATGTAGTAATTATGTTTCAGAACAAATGCAAAATGTCTAATTTGCTATCTGTAGTTTGGTGGAAAACTGCTAGGGGCATTTCACTATCTTGCTTTCATATCTTGCAATCATTGGATCATCAATTTACATCAGTAATATTCCAAAGGCCAATGATTTAAACCAAAAAATGTCTTTAAAATGCATTATTTTGAGCTATTCTGTTAAATTTCTGAAAAGAGATTGCACTGGTTACTACCAGCAATAACGTCAGACTCATAACCTTGTGATGTTTACCGAAAGTTTTGCAAGAAGTCGTCAGATGAAAACAACACAAACGCCACACGCCACTGACCAAAACATACATAAGGTCCCTATCACATTCAGGGCCTTCCCACAACTTTGCTCCCGACCACACACCAACCAAGGTCTCGTAATTGATAGATCACCAACTCGTCTTGTTTGTACTCATTCTCCTTTACCCACTTTGTAATTATGTATGTATCTTGTCATTATGTTTCACTCTTGTTTTTATATTTGTGTTTTTGAGTAGAAGGCGTCACATAAGCAACTGTGCTTCCTGCCCAATAGTGATTAAACATATGTGAATAAATAAAAAATTTAAAAAAACAACAACAAAAAACCAAGGTCAGCGCTGTGTTGGAATACCGTGGAATCCATCCCATTCTAGCTCCAGTTTGCTCCATTGATCACATCCAAGCAGGATATGACTTTTACAACTTTTTCAAAATTCATACATGTAGTTGGCTGGTACTGACGATTTTTAAAGACTAGTAGGCAACATTTCAGACCAACTCCCAACCAAAGATGACCTTGCTCATGACTGACTCACAACCATGTTTGGAGAAGGTCAGGAGGCCTAGGTCAGCTATGTGTGACAGGGGCTTAACACAAACACTTACACCCATCTATTTAGATACAACATTGTACATATTTTAAAAGAATTCCTACCTGCTGTTCCCCATTGCCTCCAGCCTCCTGTAGTGACAAGGAAAAACCTGAGTCAGATCAAGGGAACCCAAGAGAAATGCCTTACAAAAATCTAAAACTAACTTACATTTTTACTAGCCAATGTAGTCCCTTGTACATGTGAACTTGACTTTGAAGCCTGGTTAAACATAGTATACAAGGTAGATTCAAAACAGAAGAACTTGTTTGAAGCAACTTACCTCTCCAAGTGACTGTCTTTTCAACGACTCCTTAATCTTGTCAAGACACTGAAAAAGACATGGCTAGGTCAGTTATCTTCATCCTAAATCAGAGTATATTGTACAACTTGCCTTGGAAAAAGTAGATACTCAAACATGCTGACGGTATTGCAGGCATGTGTGCAGATAGTGTTCAGTGCCCAGGACAGCTATGTGTACTTATCTATGTAGAGAGTATTCAGCACCAGGGACGGGAATGTGTATCTGTGTATGGATGGTGTTGAGCACCAAGGACAGGCATGTGTATCTGTGTATGGATAGTGTTCAGCACCAAGGACAGGCATGTGTATCTGTGTATGGATGGTGTGCAGCACCAATGACAGGCATGTCTATCTGTGTATGGATGGTGTTCAGCACCAAGGACAGGCATGTGTATCTGTGTATGGATAGTGTTCAGCACCAAGGACAGGCATGTGTATCTGTGTATGGATGGTGTGCAGCACCAATGACAGGCATGTCTATCTGTGTATGGATGGTGTTCAGCACCAAGGACAGGCATGTGTATCTGTGTATGGATAGTGTTCAGCACCAAGGACAGGCATGTCTATCTGTGTATGGACAGTGTTCAGCACCAAGGACAGACATGTGTATCTGTGTATGGATGGTGTTCAGCACCAAGGACAGGCATGTCTATCTGTGTATGGACAGTGTTCAGCACCAAGGACAGACATGTGTATCTGTGTATGGATGGTGTTCAGCACCAAGGACAGGCATGTGTATCTGTGTATGGATGGTGTTCAGCACCAAGGACAGGCATGTCTATCTGTGTATGGATAGTGTTCAGCACCAAGGACAGGCATGTGTATCTGTGTATGGATGGTGTTCAGCACCAAGGACAGGCATGTGTATCTGTGTATGGATGGTGTTCAGCACCAAGGACAGGCATGTCTATCTGTGTATGGATAGTGTTCAGCACCAAGGACAGACATGTGTATCTGTGTATGGATGGTGTTCAGCACCAAGGACAGGCATGTGTATCTGTGTATGGATGGTGTTCAGCACCAAGGACAGGCATGTCTATCTGTGTATGGATAGTGTTCAGCACCAAGGACAGGCATGTTTATATGTGTGTAGATGGTGTTCAGCACCAAGGACAGGCATGTCTATCTGTGTATGGATAGTGTTCAGCACCAAGGACAGGCATGTGTATCTGTGTATGGATGGTGTTGATGGTCATTTCTGCCATAGCCTTGCTGATAATGGTATGACATGTGGCTGTGGCTGAACATGTTGAATACCTTACCTCAACAGTGGCATCCCTCTTGCAGATGTAGGTGTCGTAGTGCTCCTGTATCTCCAGCACAGCAAACTTGTGCCTCTCCAGTAGCTTACACGACAGGATCTAGACACACACATAATCAAACATCAACACAAGCTGCACAAATCCTTTTCTAACTTCAAAGTTAAAGGCACTATGTCAGAACTACATGTACATTGTACATTTCTTACTGAATGTAAAATATTACAGTCATTACCATCAGAAAAAGCATGTTTCTTGATGTATCATGTTGTCTTAGGTTTGAAGTATTACACAATGTCATACAGTTATTAGGCTTGGAAGTTACAACTGTGAGGGACATGGTCAGAAGTTCAACAACTCCAAAAATGTGAACATTCTTCAATGTTAGGGTAGAATTCCTGTAGCAAGAAGCAGAGCACACGTACTGTTTCTGTGTCGGTGAAGATGTGAGGACACTCTGCCTGTGACACCAGCAGCTCCAACATATTCAGTAAGAATGGTCAAGGATACAGAACAACACAAACTCTTTCATTAACAGAGACATCTTTCTTTTAATGAATCCTTAGTGACTAGTTACATGTAAGTAACTGAACAGAACCACCCTATTACTGAGCACACCAGCTCAGTTGTTACTGATAAAAACTTCTGGTTCCAAGAGCCACACCCACCCAGGAAGTGATCAAACTGGTTACCTCAGCTCCAGACCCCACCTGGAGGCGCCCTAGAGGCCGTCCCAGGAGCAGATGGGAGGACCAAGTTTTCAACGTGTTGGGCAGTCTGGGGGTCGGCAGAACCAACTGGAGGGCTCTGGCCGAAAACAGAACATCCTGGAGGGACATGTCAACAGCCGCTATGCATCTTCCTTGATGCCTGCGGTTGATTGATTCCAAGTCTTTGATGGTAAGAATTGAATGGAGATGGAACAGTTACTGTATTGTAACTATGCCAGCTGTATATGCACCTCCTGAGGCAGGAAACCTCAGACTGACAGTTGCTGAGAGAAAGGATATGGAACTGTGAGGCGATGCCGCGGAGCTTGTCTCCCAGGTAGTTACAACATTCTCTGGTCAGGTTGTAGAACCTTCTCCTGGTGATCTGGGGAAAAAACACAATTAGAATTTATCATCTTTTATGGATCCATTATCTTCCAACCATCCATCCATCCATCCCTTCATCCATCTAATCATTGATCAACCCATCCCTCCCTTTTGCCAAAGAAATTATATTTCCTTGTCCACCAAAACCCCCAACAGAGCCACTTGGCTCGCCCTCTAAAGCTGTGTAATCAGCTGGAAGGTGTTGACTTCATTCATGTAGTCATACTGTTGTCTGACAGTATCACCCCCACATGCATGAGCCCCCTCCACAGTTACCCTTCCACCAGTACCCCCCCTGACAGATACCCCCTCTCACCCTGTAGAGGCGTGCGAACAGCTGGAAGGTGTTGACGGCACATGTCCCGTTGTTGTCCGACAGTATCAGCCCCACGTGCGTGAGCCACACCTCCTCTATCTCGTCCATGGAGATCGGCAGGAACTCAGATGTCAGTGACGAGAAATGTGGTGACGTTCCAGGACTTGTGTCTGCTCCATCACCCTCACTACACACACTGGAAAACAGTTAGGACAATTAATTCTAAGAGCTAGAAGCCATACATGTACATGCAAATGGGTTCAATTTCCTACCATGTACCCTAAAACAAAGGACATTCCCATCATTCTTAAAATTTGCATCCCTGTTGACCCTGATGAAAATGGCACTGAACTGACCCGGAAAAGACCTTGGTGAGAAATAACCCTGAAAAGGATAGGGCACTGGACTGACCTTGACATGGATAGGGCACTGGACTGACCTTGAAATGGAAAGGGCACTGAACTGACCTTGAAATGGAGAGGGCACTGGACTGACCTTGAAATGGACAGGGCACTGGACTGGTCTTTGTGCACCTCCATGCTGATTGGTTCAGAGGGCAGCTGGTCGTCAGTTCCGTCGGCTGTGTCGGCTGTGTTGGTGGGGTGGAGCGGCTTGTGTTCCGTGGAGGCGCTGGGTAGGTTGTCTATCGTCGCTGGTAAGGCCTCCTCACTGGGGGAGATACTCTATACAGAACATACACACATCAGTCCAGGATACAAAAACAAAACTCGTTCATTCTATCACTACACCTGTTTCTGACTGTTCTCGTTTGCAATGAAGATAGCATAGATGACATTTCAGAATTTTCATATGACAAATACTGCTTTATACATACAACAAATGCTCTCATATCTGTATGATTTAGGAATGAGGCAACATAACAAACATCAAAAATAAAGCGACCAAATTAGAATTTCAATATGATTCTACACAGACAGCAGTTCGCTTCTGTAGCGTAACTTGTTATCTTTTTTTTTTTTTCTATCCAGTTTAACGTCTTTTTTCCCCGAAATGGGAGTTAGACGTGCTTGCATCAAGTGCAAGTCTTTTTTTGAAGCAGGAAACTAGAAAAATGTACCTCATCATCCGAAGACTCGTCCTTCATGTCAGCGGAGGCAAGGCTGGGCACACTCCCGGACAGCTGACACCCCTGCAGCGACCCCTCCCCATTTTCCACGCTGTCAAGTGACCGTCGGCGCACACCCCAGTTAAAGTTGTCCAAACCTTCCGACTAATTGGTAAAAAGAGATAGACACAGCATTGAAAATGCTTTTCCTTTTTTTGACTTCAGTAAATAATGACATAGATACATTGAAACACAGCACTGCACACACACACACATGTATGATGTATTGATGGTCAAAGTGCAAAAAAGACACAGCAGTGAAAAACAATATTCAGCATCACAACACCACAGTATTCCTTTCAGACTGTTTGTCAGTCAGTGTGTAAATCATGATACACCGTTGCAAACTTCCATGACCTTGGTGTGCAGTTGAAGGTCATGAATAGGCACACCGAGGCTTCTCAAGGTCCTTCCTTCTGGCTTTTTTTCACAAGACACAAGAAGACTTATGGGCAAGCATTCCTTATTTTCAATTGGACTGAAATGCCAAGATGCCCTGAAACCATGACAGCAGAACTGTCCACTTCAAACAAGATCATTTTTCAAGGTGTCACAATTGAACAATCAAAATGCACAGAAACCAGCAGAAAAGCAGTGAAAGGCTTGGGATGTGTGAGAACTGATAGGCAGTGGAAACGCGCCAACATCGCACACCCTGGTGACGTTACCTAGCGACGTACCTGCCTTCCGCTGGAGTTCTGTCCGACAAGAGAAGCCAATTAGGGTTAGAGAAGAGAGAAACGATTAGTGGGGAGGACAGAAGTGCAAAGGTTACCCTCGGATGTGTTCTATAGAACCCACAGCCCAGCAAAACACCTCTAAGACTTGGAATAATACTGTTACAGTATATTTCCATCATAGGTCCCAAAAGTAGTGTTGCCAGGCAACTGAGCATTCTAGAGAACACCTGGTCTATGCTCTAGGAGGGTAAGTGCACCTACAGTGAGCTATAGTAAAGTCTAACAGAATGCTACAGTACGGACGAAGAACTCGATGTTCTCAAATATAAGTTTCCAGTATAATAATAAAAATCCCTTCTGCCCAAGAAACATACATGTAACTTTGCAATGGCAATTTAAGCTATGTACAGTCTGGTAATTTGTGTGTATATCATGTTTAAAACCAAGTCTATACAGTGACAGACATACACTGATGATGTAGACACAGATATGCAAAGACATTGCTAGGATCCCAACTAAATCCATTGTAAGACCCATGCATTCAAACAGTAAAGACAGAAGCAACACTTGACATAGAAACATGTTCACCTCTGCCTCCTCTAGTTCTGCATCCAGGAAGTCAAAGTCCTTAAAGATGAAGTGTTGTCCGCTCTCGCCGCTGGTACCTTCCTCCATCTTGTTGTCGCTAGGTAACAGGTCGGGCGGGGACACCTCGTCGCTGGACGAGTACATGCTGGTCTGTCGGTCCAGGGCGAGGTCGCTACTGGAGCTGAAAATCACCTGAAGAGCAACAGAACACGGTTCTTAAAGTGACTTGTGTCACCTGTGCTTTTTGCAATGTTGGGATAAACCTGCACCTCACCTACTGTTACTAGCTCCATTGCACCTTGAAGTTATCCAGTAGTCAAGTTAGCCAAAACAAAACTGAAAGCCTGACATTGTTCACAGTGTATGAAATACTTTTTTGAGCCAGGTTGCCCAGTTGCAACCTAGGATGAAAGCTAGGTTGAATGTCCAACAAAATTCCAGGTTACCCCAAATTCAAACTCTTCTACATTTCTGACACAGAGTTGTTTCCCCTTACCTGAAGTGATGAGCTCTTCCAATGGAACTCAAACAGTTCCAAATGGAAGAAAGGGGCATCCTTACCACAAAATTTAGGTAGTGCACTGAGCTACCTGGGTGTAGAAATAGGTTGCACCAAGCAAAATATGGTTGCACGGTGCAACTGGGCAACCTAGTATTTCGCACACTGGTTCATCACGTTTTTAAGGTGTTTCTGATACCATCTTACGGTTAACTCTCAAGTCAGGACTTATAATGCAATAGAATTACACATGTATGCAAGACAAGTTTTGGAACAAAAAAAACACAAATACATGGACCAGTGCAGGTTAGACATCAGATATACACGATCATGTACCCTAACAACTCCAATTTTATGTAGCATTATCCTGAATATACATATGCAGGTGGTATTTTGAGCCCTGATAGATGACCCCATTATGAAGTAAAAGACGATTATTGTACTCACAGAGGGACTCTTGGGCAGCCCAACATTTTGCCCACAGTTGGACAGCACGTTGACAAGCCGCTCCCTTGTTCTTCTCTAGAAGGCAGAATAAGACAAAAATCAGTGTTGAAAACTTCCAGTCCAGCAGTAGCTTTACAATCAATCAAAGAGACAGGGTGATTCCTTCTTTATGTAATCAAAACTCCTTAACATATCTACTTGATTCTGCAATACATTTTCTAGGTTTGTAACATTAATTTTTAAGAATCAACAGTAGTTACTATAACAAACCAAAAATACTGCTTTGAGACAGCATCATTATTGAAATATTGCTGGAGGTCGGGGGGTAGACCAAGGAAATCCTGGATGGACTGTATCAGGGAGGACATTAGAGAGTGCAGCCGTACCAGTGTGGACCCCTGGACAGAGTCACTTGGAAACCTGTTGTGAGGACTAGCCGACTGCTGCCCACCCGTGTCAGGGACCCCAAAAGCGGTATAATCAAAGACTGGGATACTACAGTAACTGTAATAACTACTCTTTCAACAACCCTTTTACCTGAGACAGGTGAGGTTTTTTCCAGCAGACAGGAATCATACAGGACCCGTGTCCGACGGCAGTGCTGGCTGACGACAGGGTGGATGTGTTGGACGAGGACTGCCGTTGGCTGGAGCTGTCCCCGCTGTCGTGCGCTGCCTTGGTGTCCTCGTCAGCGTCGTCTGCGCCGTCCTCTATCGTGATCTCCACGACGTCGGGCTGTGCTTGAGGAGACTGGACACGACGGCCGATAATCGGTGTCTGTCCACGGGATAGCACGAAGATGATCAGTACCATTCTCACACAGTAGAAATGTCAAAGTTTCTGAATAATGGCACATTTCTGTCAAACTGATGATCTTCAAGTTGATGAAATAATAGACAAAATCTGCTAAAGCCAGCAGCTACATGTATAAGAAACTGTTAAATTAGTACATACATGTTAACAATTTTTAAAAACGAAAGAATACAAAAATCCATAAATCCACCTGTGAGACATCAAATCGGAACTCCAGTGTGGGACCCGGCAGGTCTCGCTTGACAGGACACACATCGATGTCGGTGAGGGACAGCGAACTCTCCTTGATGTCCTTGAGTTCCGGGATGTCCTCAGGACTAACCAGCGTTGAAGACCTTTGAACTGCAAGCTTCAGGATGTTCAGCGACTCCTGCCAGTGGTTACTCTGGGGTAGATACAAACATAGAAAGTCATTATTATTTTACTAAAAAAAACTCAAAGATTCTGCACCAAACATACATTTTAATGAGCCAAAACTTAGTATTAAGAGTAGGAGCAAGTACATGTTATTACCTGGACATATTTGGCAATGATGCGCAGGAGGTCAGCATTCATCTGGTGGATTGGGGCGGTGCCAAGGTCAACCTGGTGCAGCAGGCTGTAGAGCAGCTGCAGCACGGCCTGCTGGGTACCCATCATGCCCTTCTCCAGGATCTCCACCAGGAAGGTGAGCAGGGTGAGGCTGATGTCGGAGTAGGCGTCGTGGAGGTACTTACAGACGGCCGACACCCAGGACTTACAGGGCTTCCCGAAGGTGTGGTTACTGTACAGGCTCATGATGTGCGCAAGGTTGTGCAGCTTCTTACTCTTCTCTAAACAAACCTGACAAAAACAAACAAACAACTGTGGGGTCGTATGGCGCAACGACAGAGAACTCGACTCGGAACCAAGAGGCCCCGGGTTCGAGTCCTGACATGCCACCGATCTTGTGCCCTTGAGAAAGGCACTTTACACGACTTTCCTCACTTGACTCAGGTGTAAATGAGTATCATGTGTTAGGTATGCACGCTATCAGCATATTTGCTGCCTAGTGCACACTTTGTATTGTCATGTTACAATTTCTAAAAAAACAAAAACAAATAAACAACAAGTCACAATGCAAGCCAGGTTATGTAGCGTCTTTCTCTCCTCTGAACATACAATGTTTCTGACAAAAACAATCAAACAATCGTTACTCCAGACAGATTGTGCAGTTTCTTACTCGTCTCTTAACAAAAACGAACAAAAGGATCTTACAAGTCCTAAACTAAAAGTGGACTTCTACCGTTTTACTCAAGTCTCACCTCTGCAATGTTCTCAGCACACTCAGTACAGAACTTGTCTGGACTGTCGTAGTGATTTATTAGGTATGGCATCAGTGCAAGGACATTCAGGGGAAAACCTGGATAAAAAATATCAATGTGTTAACCCACATGCAGGCAGCCGACATCCCCCTTTATCGTCACAACTTGGCATGTCTCAAGGATAAGGGATGGAATCAGTGAACAAGTATCAGGAAAGTATCGAAACATATCCATGTTCTAACCTGCTGCCTCGGAGGGGTCAACGACCGGCAGGGTGGAGAACACAGTCAGTTTGGCCACCATTTGGAGGGTCAGCTCCGTTGTCAGTGGGGAGGTGAAACCCTGGAGATGGTAAACATAAACAATAAACACAAACACAATCCAGAAAAATACAGAAAAGCACAGAGGTGATGTTAGAGCACCTGAGAGTTGTAAACATTTGGGTTTTATTTGTTTGTTTGTTTGTTTGTTTGTTTGTACCTTAAAGAGCAGCATCTGCATGCCGGGGAAGTTGGTCCACTTGAGTTTGTTCCTGACCCTGTTGACCTCGTCCACACAGTCTGACCTGTCCAGGGGCAGCTCACTCAACAGCTGCAGCACAAGGAAACAAACACACAAATTTTGATAAATAAAAGCATTCACACAGTTAACAGTACAGTATGGTAAAATACAACTTTGTACTACTTTGCCCCTGTGTTAAGAAATCTAGACATATATATTAACAGTTACTGTGATGCATGGCTCTTGTTGTAGTTGTGTAACAATGACACTCTACAAGATGAACTCAATGGTGATCGAACTACAAAGAGCTAGGATATATTTACATGACATTGTACTTTATATGTGATGGTAAGATGATGATTGTTAAAATTGCAGATTGGGCGAAGGTTAACAATCTTCGAGAACTTTCTCTAAATGTCATTCACAATTATTTATTCCATTGCCCCAAAAAGCACTCCTCTCATTGTATGTTATATACATTGTACACGTACATGTATAGTCACCCTGACCATGACTTCAACAGCAAGCATTAGTAAATCTATACAATGTCTTTGATAAGATGGTCACAGCCTTTTTTACAGTTAGTGGCATATATAAACCTCAGGTGTCTTTTCCCTGTTTAATACCTAGAATATAACCATTGTCACTGCTGTCACAACTCACCCTGTCCATGAGTTTGAGCGCCAGCAAGAACTCATGATCGTAGTCGGACTCCAGCAGCGACACACAGACCCAGAACAGCTGACTCAGCAGGTTGTGTCGTGTGTCGAACTTCTCCGCAGCAGACTTCATGGACTGGGTGCTGCGGGACCGCGGCAGTGTGTTGTAGCTCTGCGTACGCGTCTCCACTAACATACGGTTGCTGTGATGATCTGGTACAGCATGGATAGAAAGGGTTACATTTAAGAAACATCATGAACAAGAAGTGTCAAAACAATAGGGCTACCTTGAAGTTCAAAGTTTTGTTGAGATTCAAAGACATTAACAACAGATTCTACCAAAGGCTGCTCAAAGTTAATGCCATGAAGGACAAAATCTGAAGGCCTAAGTGCAAAACAAAAAGCTACCTTCTTTTCTGACAGGATGTTGTTCAGCTTTTCTTGGTGGGACCAAATTCAATGTGTTCCATAAAAATCAAGTCTGAACTAGCGACAGTAAAAAGCATGTTCAAACAAGCACCTGATCATGAAATATGCTATGGAACCTACCAGTCTTTTCAATAGGTGAGGCCAGGTGCAGCTTGACCTTTGACATGGATGCGGAGCGGTGGTGTGTGTAAGCAGCGCTGTTTGGCCGCCCCGTGATGCTGCACATACTAGTCCGATGCAGGTTTGGCGTAGAGTGCAGGCTAGAGATTGACTCCGAGCTGGCACGCAGCCGGTCGTGAGAAGCGTAGTCCGGCGGCGATGTCTCCGGGGCGATCTTGTCGAGCAGGGACTCCAACGTCAGGAGGATTTCTGTGACGTAACCCTGCATGTCCTCTCCTGGGTCGGCCACGGTCTCCACCAACCGCGCCAGGATGTCGCACAGAAGGTTAGAGGTCACAGAGACCTGGAGCGCTCGGAACATCTGCATACAAGGTCAAGGTGAAGGTTACTGCATTTGGACTTTGGGCGTTGCATTTGAACTTTGAATTTGAACATTGCTTTGGACATTGCATTTGAACCTTGGACGTTGGTTCAGAAACTCAAGATACGAAAACTGAATGGCACGAGAAAAAAAAGTGTCACAAGGAACAGGATAGCGCTATGTGGGTGCAATACCTAAATAAACAAACAAATAAACAAACATCCCCACCTGGAAGGACCTGCCAGCGTAGTGTCGTGAGGAACAGGACAGCGCCATGTGCAGTGCGATCTGACCCCATCGCTCCTGCAGATGAGATCCGGGCAGCGATTCGCTGAAGATCCTGACGACGTGTCGCAGGAACGTGCACATCTGCTCGGCACTGCGGATGGTGAACTGGCGAGACGTCAGGTCCTCGTAGCACCACAGTGGTCGGCACGATCTGGGGGGGCAAAAAATGGAATTTTGTTCTTTATCACTGACAGTTTCTTTTAAGCCCCGGGCAACATGAGGAAAATTTCCTCATCATTTAATATAACAAGATAATGGAATAATGAGCATGGTCTACATCATCACTGCAAAATAAGCCATGTTTCTTTCAGTCTCTCAAAGATTTGGAGTCTTCATACATGTACAATGTACAAGGAGTAATAAGTTTGTTTGTTTGTTTGTTTGTTGTTTAGGATCTTCAATAGTGTAAATTTCACACAAATAAGTGGCCTTACAAATTAAAAAAATGATCTAAAAAAGGCACTCCTGGTTCCTACTTTATCTTGTGAAGACAGCATGTGCATTCTTGTCCACCTGCAAAGAACTTAGCTAATCATTTGGTTCTATTTTCAGGTTTCATTGCTTGGTCACAGGTTTAAGGTATAATAAATTTTTTTTTTATTAAACTTGTGATTAATGCTATGACTGTACAAGGGTACCCAATTCAACACGTCGGCAGAACGTACTGCGCCTGCGCAAAACCTGGCTTTTCGCTGGATTTTTGGTCAACGTTGCATCAGAATTTTGCCTGTTGCAGACGATATCTTTTTCTACGCAACATTTGAAAACTACAGACAGGCTGTCAACCTTATATGCTCTAATACAACCTTATATGAGACGTTCTGCCGAAGTGCTATGCACAATGCATTACCGGTTACGTTCTGCCGACGTGCTACCCAATTCAACGTACCTTGTGGTGATGAATTCAATGAGAGCCTTGGCACTTTCATCCACCTCCGACAGCGTGTTGACGTCCACCATGTTGGAGTCGGCGGCAGGCGGGGGCGTGGCGCTGCGGCCGCTGATCACACTGGAGGACGGGCTGCTGCTGCTCATCCCGGAGTCGGATGCTGGCGTGGGGAGGGCAGAGTCACCAACCTGTGGGTCTGCTGTAACAGGACAGGAACATTTAGACCTAATACCAGCTCAGAAGAGAACAAGAAATAGTCATGCCTTCAAGTACCAGAGCTATCAACCAAGGATTGAGGTGTTCAAAAACTCATTTTTCCCTAGAACAATCGTAGAGTGGAACTCGCTGCCACCAAGTACAGTAGGGGCATCGTCAATAGATAGCTTTAAACAATGTCTAGAGTTAGACGTTCAAAGGTTAGGTGTAACAGGTCGTTCGGTGTAATGTAGCCAGCTGCCGCCGCGCCGCGTGCCTGCGAAGCTGGTGTGTTACGCCGAAGGGCGGTTATACCGGCTATATAAATACAGATACAGATACAGACCATACACAGTATAACTGTAATATCTCCTACATGACTTTTGTATTCAGTCTTAAAGGCATCCAATGCAATTTCAGGGCAGCAAAACAAGAAATGTTCTAGATGAGAAAATCTGCTATTTTTCAGCACATTTTCATCAACATTTCATACTTGAAGCATTTGAAATAGCCCCAAAACAAGCCACCAATAAATAGCTAAAACCAGCTTACATAATGGAAAAAAAGCAACCTTTAATTTTTCGTCAGTGACATCACATTTTTGCATTTTCTCACAGATATCACTTTACTTCATATAGTGTAAAATTTACGTAACACTAACTTAAATGGAGATCCTAATACATGTCAATCAAACAAACAAACAAACAAACAAAAACATGCTATGATCTTCCCACAGCATCATGACAAATACAATGTCATGTAAATCATGTAGAAGACATCAGCGACCCAGTTGTTACTGCCCACCTATGAAGTTGTAGTCCTTGGCGAGCGGAGGCAGGACGGAGAGACAGTGGATCTGGCTGAGAATACGATTGTTCAGCAGGGTGCGCGCCACGCACAGGTAGTCGTTGTGGGAGGACAGCACGATCAGCAGGTTCAGCAGTAACTTCTTACAGTGCTCGTGGACCATGGTGCGGGAATGGTCTAAGCCTGCAGGAGGAGCAATAGTTTCATCAGATAGAATAAAGAGACTCTTTCTACACAACCAAGTGTTTTTATTCAGCCGACATTTCGGTGACCGTCTGTCACCTTCCTCAGGGCAATTCTGACTGGTTCACATTGCACTGCAGCATAGGTGTCGCTGCTGTAGATGCGTTCCCAAACGTATTTACATATCTACAAGTACACCATGTGAACCAGTCAGAATTGCCCTGAGGAAGGTGACAGACGGTCACCGAAATGTCGGCTGAATAAAAACACTTGGTTGTGTAGAAAGAGTCTCTTTATTCAGTGACTTACCAACCTGATGAAACTATTCACGGAGTTTTATCAGATATCTTCCATATGAAACACCAATTTGATTTGTTGGTTCTCAGATTCTTTTTTTAGAAAAATATGAAGCGACAGGGGAAAAAAAAACACAGGCCTAGGCATCCTATGATAGCACCAGATGCTTCAATAGGAGTCATTAACTCAACATACCAGGATGGTTTGTACATCAAACAGTGAATTTTAAACTTTTAATCAAACTGCTGCATTGATAGATGGAAAAACAGTAACAACCAGGAAGAAAAGGACTTTCTTCAACTGTTGGGGCCAAAATATGACCATTTTGAAGTTGATTGAGAACTTTTTTTTTCAAATCAGAAAAAAATGAAGAGGGCAAACCCGAGAACTAATTGATTAAATTGGTGTGGCCTTTCAGAGGGATTATCTAGTATTCACTTCAACTCGCTGCAAAGTGCAATTTGATGCTGAATGCAAAATCATCTAACTGTACAACATCAGCCTAACATTACTTACAAGCAACATCATCAAAGGATTACCTAACAATTTATCACAAAGGAGATCACTGGATATTAGCAGTTGCTTAATATACAGATACAGGGGATAATCAAAAGATACTTCAACTAGCAATTTCTTACAGCAGAGAATAGGTATTACATGTACTACATGTATTACATTATTGATGTTTGATATGTTGCTTTATATCATACCCGGGCGGCGATACAGTGCTCCTGGCCGTGTTGTATTCTCCTGTACGACCGGGTGTATAAACCGGGCTTCCATAGAACGATTCTAACGCGTTTCGCCCCAACCGTGTGCGCCGCTTTCGAAAATTCGAATACAGGATTCGGACGTTGGAATGGATGTTGTAGCAGTTTTTTTGTTTAGGGACACCAAATTTTCGCTCATTTCGCCTTGAAAGACCTGTTTTCTAAGGTGGGTATGATATAAATAGCATGCAACACGGTGTATTCCGCATTATCCTCGGTCTCGGCCCTCCCGCGAGTCGGATCGCGGTCGGGCCTATACCTCGGGCAATACGGAATACACCGTGTTGTATGCTCTATGTACTACAGCCTTACCCAGGAACAGTGTGTGCAGCATGAGTGGAAGATGGACCGTCCACTCCACCTGGACTCTGTCCAACACCAGCTCAGCCAGCAGTACCACACCCAGGTTACACCTGAAACCAACCATTCAAACAAACAAACATGACATTCAGTTTTAGGACTTGTCTAGTAAAATCTAGTTTCTTAAACAGAGTTAAAACATAGTGACAGCAATCATTCTAAGGACTCTAGATCTACCTTGATTCAATGGTTAGTCCATATTTGCATGGGGTTGTTTCTTAAAAACAATTTCCCTCCTTCAGACAGATTAAAAGTGATTTGCAACAGACTATGTTTTAACTTTGTGACCCTTATATGAATGTTGTAATTGCCTGAAATCATTACAATATGCATTGAAAGCATTGACAAAAGGAAATTTTGTACAATTATTCTTATTCCACACCCCACAACTAGAATTTTCAACTAATTATCAAGGTTTAAAGGACAAGGAAAGTAATTTCAGTTTTGGTGCCTTTCAACCCAAAATCCTGTTTGCAAAAGGTGATTCATTGGTTTATACCCGTCCCGTACACATTGGGGTGATATTTGACCCAAATCCATGTTCACGTTTGATGACTGCCTATTCCACAAGGAGGCTGCCGCGACGTCACAAGAACACTTAATCTAATTAACTCTATAGTATATGTATATCTTTCGGAGACGACATGACGAATGTCGTGATTGTACAAGGACTGACATGCAAACAACAGCCTACTTCAATTCTCCCTCAGGTGATTATTCGTCCTCTGGCTTCTCTTTATCCTTTTCGTTTCGTGGAGATATTCTTTTATGTACTAACGTTAACAGAGTAGTGATTTATGGCTAGTTAATTAGATTAAGTGTACTAGTGACGTCAAGGCAGCCTCCTGGTGGAATAGGCAGTCATGAAACGTGAACATGGATTTGGGTCAAATATCACCCCTATGTGTGCGGGACGGGTATAAACTAATGAATCACCTTTTGTAAACAGGATTTGGGGTTGAAAGGCACCAAAACTGAAATTACTTTCCTTGTCCTTTAACCCAACACACAGGAAGAAGGAAGGCTTAGCATTACCTGCTGAGTCCAACAGGTGCCGTAGCCGTCTCCCGTAGGTATTCCGACAGCGGGCAGTAGTACCCTCCGTTCTCTGGCATGGGGAGGGCCAGGGGACCACCGCCGCCATCAAACAGCGACTTCCACTGGGCGTACATGTTCCCTACTGGATAGGGTAGAAGACTTGTCACTCATTTATGTCAACAGGAAGAATTACAGTGGGATAGACTTGTGCTAGCAAGCATGTTTTAAGGATAACCAGAGTTACCAACCAAGAAATGAGGTGCTCTAAAACTAGAACTTTTCCTAGAACTATAGTAGAGTGGAACCCGCTGCCACCAAGTACAGTTGGAGCATCATCACTAGATAGCTTTGAACAATGCCTGCAGTTAGATTGGGTGTAACAGGTCGTTTGGTGTTATAGTTAGCCGCCGCTGCGCTACGTGCCTGTGAAGCTGGTAAGTTACGCCGAAGGGTGGTTATACCGGCTATACAGATACAGAATGATACAGATACAGAAGCATCCTCTTGCATGCTGCCAAAAATGTCCTGTTAGAGCTAGCTCACAGACTCATTGAGCAAGATATTTTCCTGCTGCCTTTATATTATAATCAACAGTGGCTTGTTCATAATACAAACACTCCTTTTCAGGAACGCCCTGAAAACACACTTATAGTCTAGCAATACAATGAAGCAGAAAAAACAAAAACACTGTATCCGGTAAAAATTTTTAAAGAATAAAACCAGCGACTGTTGTCAGACCTTGTTCCTTACTCCTATCAGCCTCTGCTGCTGCTGGTTGCTGTCGCATCATGGCCTCATGGGAAGCTGCAGACATGCAGGATGATATGGAACCCTGGGACGCCGTACTGCGGTGTGAGCTCACCGAATCTGACCTGCTGACACTAACAATGAAACAAAAACTAATTAACAAAACAGAAATCAAGCAAGGAAACCAAATCATGGTGTGTGTTGTCATACACCTGTTGTATCACATTTTGCAAATGAAACATTATCATGGCTCTCAAATATGAACATTGAAACAGTATGGATCATTAAATTATATGGTATAATATACTAATTATACTATACAAGAACAACAGAGTTAAAATTCAATGAAATTTCTCTGTCAAAAACACAGTAAACTGCAAATTCCTTGTAACAGTTCATGATGCCAACCACTGTATGGTAACAGCCTCTGGCATGTTCTACATGTACCTCAATAGCCATTCTTACATTTTACATTTTGTGTCTGTCTATTTGATGTACATTATCATATAGCAAGGCTGTGTAGACCAATCACAAGGCTTGATTCATATCACTTTGCTCACTCAGGGGTTAATTTGGAGGTTACAGGTCACTGGTCAGGTGTTATGTCACCGTGAACCCCTTGGGGTGGGTTATTGACCCTTAAATATCATGTATATCTCCTACCCCGTTGCCTCCTCAGTTTTGTGCATGGAGTGGGAAGAAAAGCGACGACTCGGCGTGTGGCTCTCCCCGCTCAGCTCTCCGTGGGGCAGCTCGCCGGGGCTCTCCATACCGGCGGAACCCGTGCTCGCCGACGATGTCTTCCGACTGCAGCTCAAGCGGTAGTAAGGTGGCTCCGATATTTGCTCTGCCACTGCATTCACTATCTCAACTGACTGTAGCAGAGGGTGGGAACATTACATTTTTTCTATTTTTTTATTTCTTACTCATCCCAGGTCCCATAAAAATACAAATTAAAGTACTTTTCTTTGGCCTAAGACTAAGAGTTACCATGTTCTGAAATAGTTTTATAATATTGTCGCAGTAAAAGTTAAATCATAATACAACCATCAGCTCATCTCAAATTGACTGTACCTCCTAACTTTGACAGTAACTCTCTATCACTTGACACCCATTACCTCTGAACCATAACCCCTAACCTCTGAACCCTGACATTTAACCCTGACCCACCTGTAGCTCATTCATCAGCTCCTCCACCATCTGGTCAGGCTTGGCACGACACAGGTAGATCACCGCTCTTTTCACCTGGTAATGAGGTACATTCAGAGATTAGGCCACAGCTATTACAAATGCTTGGTCCTGGATTTTTCTACTAAATCAATGGTGCAGGCAGCAAAAAAGAAAAAAGAAACAGGCATCCTGTGATAGACCCCACATGAGCCACAAAGATGGTTAACATTTCAAACAATTGATTTCAAACTATTGATGCATTGATATAAACAAAAACAGACCAATTTGGAAGCCAAGGACTTTCTCCAACTGTTGCTGCCAAAATCATGACCCTTTCATGATAGATTCATAATATTAATTCTAATACCATTCCTTTTTTTACAAATCAGACTGAGTACAGTATTTCTAAGTTGAAGCATGTCTTAACAGCTTGTTGTTGCTTACATAAGGTAGCAGGTCTGGCTGTGTCGTGATCCCGGCCATGTTAATGAGATACTCCAGGATAACGTGGAGGTTGTTGGGCCAGTGTTGGACCATCGTCGCCCAGAACTGTTCCACAGCACGCGGGTGTTCATCCCCATACTGCACAACAAACAAACAAACAAACAAGAGTAATTTACATTGATAAGGGCACATCGTCCAGGAAACACAATCTTTGTGACTGAATGAATAATAGCCTTACAAAAGATACAATTAGCGTAGACTGACATTTGATGGCATTCTGCCATAATTATTCTTTAGTGATACGCAAATGTTTACATGTCCTGAAACTACTGACATCTGGACAGCTTGCCCAAACACACCCTTGTCCCATACCTTGGCAGTAATGTACAGCAGGTTGTTGAGGACCATGTTGGTGGCCTGCACCGACCCCCACCCCTCCCCACGCAGCACCCGGTCACCGCGCCGGTCCTGGCTCGACACAGTCGACGCTGGCGAGAAAAACTCGTCCACCAGCTCCAGGTTCTGTAGCCATGGCAACAGGTACTCCATCATGACCTGTCGACCCTCTGGGTGAGCACGGTGGAGGCGATGGCTGATTTCTGCAGGGAAGAAGGAGAGATGGAATTTTGAAAGTTTGAAATTGGGCTGACCTTGAACTCTGACCTTAAACCATTGTCAGGATGAACTATATGACCTAACAACATTGGCAGGGTGAACTATGACCTGAAAACATTGGCAGGGTGAACTATGACCTGAGAACATTGGTAGGGTTAACTATATATACGATGACCTGAGAGCATTGGCAGGGTGAACTTTACCTGAGAACATTGGCTAGGGTGAACTATGACCTGAGATCATTGGCTAGAGTGAACTATGACCTGAGAACATTGGCAGGGTGAATTTTGACCTAGCTGACTAACTAGGGAGAGTGAACTCTGACCTGAGAACATGGGTATTGTGAACTCCGGGTGTTGTCTGGAGAGCTCCTGGGACAGAAACATCTGGGACTTGGTGAAGGTCGCTGGGAGATGGGAACCTGTCAAGGTCACGGTGCTGCCAGACAGGTCCTCGGGGTTGTCAGGTTCACCGAAGAATCGGTTATCTAGAACCTGCAGCAGCTGTAGCGCCATGTCTCGGATCTCGTTACAGGGGTCACCTGTCTTAAACAGGGTGACATTCAGGACGGCAACCATGTCACATGGGTAGTCCCTGCAAGGTCAACACAACACAAGAAAAGAAGGTTTAGGGGGAAGATCTAGAATTTACTTCTCTCTAATAGAAAGGCCTACCTTCACACATACTTAAGTTTATTCATAACTACTTAAGAGTTCTTTTGTCAATAAAGCAATGCCAGTTCAAACATAGAGACAAAAAGACTCGTGTTAGAATGGGACTGGTCCTAACCTCTCACACAGCACAGCTGCAAGTGCATGGAAGCATCCGGCAGCGACCAGTCGCGACCCTGTGTAGCAACGGTCCACGGCCCAGTTCAGCACTGTTGGCACCTCTGGGTTCAAGGTCAACAGAAGGACAACAGTCTCCCTCCCCAGCTGGTGAACCTGCAACAGAGAAATTGGTATCAAAAAGGGCTCCATTCCCCTCCAGCAATCCAACTGTTTCTAGACCGAGTGTTCTGATGTTTTTCCAAACACATGTGAACCTAACAGCAGATCTTTGCCTCAATGTCTTTGTAACTTCATCAAAGAAGGAAGTGAAGTATTGTTTTGGGGTTGTCTGTTGTGTCTGTTTGTATGACTGTTTTTTTTTTTACTGTAAAGCAGTATGGGTGATTGTGAAAGGGGTGAAGTCTACCTGGTTGGTAAGGGTTTATCTATCAAGTAAACATATGTATGCATGGCAGCCAGAATCTGTTTGAAAGGTACCCATCCCAGAGCAGTGCTGTACCTACATGTAACACTGACCTGGTACTAACCAGAAACTATCTTTGACCTGTCACTAACTAACCATCCTAGTTATCTAGTGCCCCTAACTCACCCTGTCATCCTGACAGTCCAGTATGGAGTCCAGCCAGTTGTACAGGTACCCGTCTTGTGACAGCGCAGTGCTGTCAAACACCGGCCCGGAGCACAGCACCGCTGACATAGCCTACAGGGAACAGCAATGCTGAGGTCAATGCCTGGATTGGCAACAACTTTGAGACGTATTTACTGTGTCTTTTCTAATGCAGGCTTGTTTGGTGAGGCAAAGGAAATCAGTGATCAGTGAAGGATTTTTTGGAAGAATCAGATATTCTGAGATTTGACAAAAAGGAAAAGAAATTTACCTAAATCACATTCCATCTTACATAGTTATTTTTCACTGATTGTAAAGAACAGAAAGTTTTCAAGTACAGGCCTGCTTTTTTAAACATGTACTGTAAGATTTTTTCAATAATACATGTACATCAAAGAAAGAACTTCTCAATATTACAAGAGATTGTTATGTTTTCCTTTAGCAAAAGTTTAATACAGTGTACAGTTTTTATGTGCTGTTGAACTTTGTGAGTGTAATACACTTGAAGAATTTCAGGTATAAACATTATATATGTCTGGTATAGCACATTGTCAATCTTCTTCTTTTTCCATGGAACTAGGCTAAGACGAAGCTTGAAATGAAGGCTGATGCTTTTTCAGTAGCTGATAGTGCGGCCTGCTTTTATAGCTAAGCACATCGGGTCACCCCTACTCTTCTCAATAAGAGTGTTGGGTTCTTTTACGTTTGAAGGTCAGCATGAAGGTCAAATGCACTATCTCTACAGCTGAGCAGAGTCAGTACTGTACTCGACAGTTCGTTGCTGTACATGTATAAAGCAAAATGAATGACTGTGTGATTGAAGGGGATAGAAACTGTCCAAGTTATATATGAGGTTTGTTTGTCTTCAGCCACCCTGAAAGAGGGAGAGAGAAATAGTATGTTGAGAAGCAGTCAAAAGCCGTAAGCAACTTCACATGCAGACAGTAGGACTGGGTATCAGAGATACTAACCTGTAAGGGCTCAAATACTTTTTTTTCTGTGTAGTACATTACTTGCACTGGTGCAGGTAACATTGAAAATTCGTGAATAGTTTCATCAGGTTGGTAAGTCACTGAATAAAGAGACTCTTTCTACACAACCAAGTGTTTTATTCAGCCGACGTTTCGGTGACCGTCTGTCACCTTCCTCAGGACAATTCTGACTGGTTCACATTGCACTGCAGCATAGGTGTCGCTGCTGTAGATGCGTTCCCAAACGTATTTACATATCTACAAGTAAACAGTCAGAATTGCCCTGAGGAAGGTGACAGACGGTCACCGAAACGTCGGCTGAATAAAACACTTGGTTGTGTAGAAAGAGTCTCTTTATTAAACATTGAAAATTATCTGCACCAGACAAGTTTCACCTGCACCAAGCATTTTCTTTGCTTTTTAGTCCATCTTGTACTTCCTTGTTTTTTTATTGAATTTTTTCATCCTGATATGTAGCAGAAAATAAAAGCATTGAATCTATCAAATATTAGAAAGTCCTGAAGTCAACACACTAAATAAATCTAAAAGATGTTTGTCAAAGACCAAACATTAAACAAATATGCAAGATGAACTTTCCAAATGTTTGAAAGAAAGTTAACAGTTGGGTTACATGAATTTCACTTCAATCCAAGATAGTTATCCTCCACCACACACCCACACACCCCCAAGGTGGGACTAAGTGGACCAGCCCAGTCTTAGTTCTGCATTAAGCCTCACACATCCTCCTGGAAGATATAAGAAAGCTCAAGTCATCCTGCAAAAGAGAAGAAAGTGCGAGTGAGACAGCCAAGAAGCACCAAGCAGCACAACCACCAGGACACCGCCTGGTTACCTTGAACGACGTCTTCCCAAAGTCTTCAAGACTCTCGTCAAGACGGCAGAACCGGCCGGGAGGAGCCCAGGTCGCTGTCAGAGGAAGGTCGTCTGGCAGTTTCTTAAGGTGCAAACAGATTAGTTTAATGTCAACATTCTTGGTGCTGTACAGCAGCTAGCGTACAATTTATATTCACTTTCAAAGAAAACAAGACCAAACCCGGATGCAGACAGTATCCACCATCCTTCCTCAATGTCACTAGTATGCAAATGTCACTCAACATGTAATTCAATTACAATGTGACCAATCAGAGTATTTGAATGTCTAAACTTCTCAATGTAACACAAGTTGATATATTAGTGTAGATGGATAGTAGCCACTGCTCATTGTAGCTTGGCTCACCTGTAAAGACGACAGTTTGAGGTCCTTGTTTGCCTCTGTGCGGCCGGATAACGTGCTGTCGACAGCGCCAAACGTCACGCCGAACCGCCCACACCAGTTCGCCAGCAGGAAGAACAGGCTGTAGCGCAGCTCCTGGGTCAACAGGGGGTGCCGCTTGTCCACTACAGACAACAAAAGTCAAACTGTAACCACTTCAGGTAACCATGGTAACTACAGTAGAAGTAACCAGACTGTAGTGCAGCCACGGGTCAGTAGGGGGTGCCACTGGTCTACTACAGACTAAAAAAAAGTAAACTGTAAACTATTTCAGGTAATACAGTAACTGCAATAATGGAAACCAGACTGTAGTGCAGCCCCTGGGTCAGTAGGGGGCATTGCTACTCCACTACAGACACTAACCTGTCTCTAACTCCCACTGACCTGGTATAGAGCGGATCATCTTGTGCACGAAGCCGCTGAAGTGCAGCCGGATGTCCTGCAGGGTGGGCGAGTCCTTGTCTCCCTCTGACTCCAGGAACATCCTCATCCCGTCCATGTACTCCACAAACAGGGGCACCAGCATGTTGCTGTCCTTGTCAAGTGTGCCTGCACAACTGGGGACAACAACAAAGCTTCATCAAATGGCGGAATATTGGATGCCAGCAAAAGCCCTCATGCCTAAGTCAAACAGATGTATTAACACACACATTAACTAAAACATAACAACTACACCTCTAACTATGGAGACAGTAACCATGGAGACTGTGCATAAGAAAATCTCTCTGTAACCATGGAGACAGTAACCATGGAGACTGTGCATAAGAAAATCTCTCTGTAACCATGGAGACAGTAACCATAGACTATACATAAGAAAATCTCTCTGTAACCATGGAGACAGTAACCATAGAGACTATGCATAAGAAAATCTCACTGTAACCATGGAGACAGTAACCAAAGAGACTGTGCATAAGAAAATCTCTCTGTAACCATGGAGACAGTAACCATAGAGACTATGCATAAGAAAATCTCACTGTAACCATGGAGACAGTAACCATAGAGACTGTGCATGAGAAAATCTCTGTAACCATGAAGACCTTATCTATAGAGACTGGTAACATAAGACTGTAACCATGGCAACCATACCTAGAGTGGCTGTTACCATAAAGAGTGTCACCATGGAGAACATATCTATAGAGATTGTAACCACGGTGACCGTAACCATGGCAACATTACCTGTCTGAGAACACCCCACTGTCTGCGACCAGCTCCAGGATCCTGCCCAGCTGGACCCGCAGACAGTCTCGGCGGCGGCGCCGTCTCATGTTCTCCTGTTTGCGCTCCAGAGCCTCCTTAATCAGGGAGTGCATCTCTTCCACCAACTCTCTGGAACAGCAGACACTGGGGTCAACCTTGGGTCTATGGGTCATTCTTACTCTATATCACTTTTACATAGCATCAACCCTACCGCAGTTTAAAGCAGCCTTGAGATACATGTACTTACCTCATGTAACTACTTGACCTCTTTCAACTTTTGACCTCTATTGAGTTTGACCTTGGAACAGCTAAGACTTAGTTATAAGTTATGGACAATTATTTTGTTTTGATATATTGAGCAATGTTATCAATAATGCAGATATCTTTGAGGCAATTCTTAGGAAGTTACTTAATATGATGTAATAAGTTCAACCATCACCTGAAGACATGAGCGTTGGTTCTCCCCAGCCCAGCCACCACGGCCCCCTGTACGTCCACACTCTCCGACCGGATCAGTGGCACCAGCAGTTTGAACAGGTGGCTGCCTGAGGGGGAGGGGGGCACAAACTGGGGGGGGGGGGGGATAATACAAATGAATAAACAACTGGATATAACTAAACATCTGCTCCAAAACGGCAAAGTGCAGATCGTTGCAATAAAACCAACACAAACTAGATTCCAGGACATACTTAGTACCAAACCCATGTACGGTGCTGCAGCACCGTACAAAGCTGCTAGATTACCCATAATTGACCTTGACCTTTGTCGTACCAACCCCTACCAATATCATGATAAAGATACATGCACCACACCCCAACTTGCTCTTAGCTACATGTATGTAAAAGGACTGTGGTATCACTGTCATCACTTTCATGCGTGTATTATCATTACTTTTACACAGAATAATTTTACTGAAGCTAAATTACACATAACTGCATGCCATAGAGGGCGATAAGCAAACCATCATAGAATTTGTGTGGTCTGAATGAATAATGTAGTCCATCCGGAAAATCTAACACTGGAACCAAGCTAGCTTTTCCCCAGGGCTCGAAATACTACATCCATATTGGAGGTTAGAGCAGGTAAAATTGGAGCTGTGCAGGTATTTCTGATGTCTACCTGCACCTACATTGCAACCTGCAATGGGTTTATATATACATGTAGGAGTATGTGAATTTTTATTTTCTGAATTCACTGTTACCACTTACGGATTACAAAAGAAATAATGGCAATGGTTTCTGATCCATACTTCCCAAATTCTGAGTGGTTCAGGTAAAATTTGTCTGGTGTAGGTAATTTTCAATGTTACCTGCACCTGTGCAAGTATGCAGAAAAATTTCAAGAACTGTTCCCTCATATCGACCCTGTACATTGTACATCACATGTTCCCACCTTGTTATCTGCCCGTTCTGATGACAGACTATCAGGCGAGGCACTGAGAATGTCCGGAGACACAGGCCTGGCCACCAGTCCGCAGCTCGGCGGTGCAATACGGCAGGCAAACACGAGATAGTTCCGCCACAGGCCGATGTACTCATCTGTCGCACAGGGCATCTTCTTGGTGCCCCGCAGACTCCCGCCCTGGTTGGCCGGGTTGCTACAGATACAAGAAAATACATCAGAAAGAAATTAGAAAACCCAAATTAGGAATCTTACATTTGTGACAAATCTAAATCGACTCTATCATTAAGACAAAGATTATACAAATAAGGACATAATTTGCATAGCTTAAGAGAAAATGATTGAAGGTGAATGTATGTGGTCTTAGAATTTATGTTACAGTTCTAGCATACAAGAGGGTAAATAATAATATATATTTTGATCATATACTGTAAATTAGTTTATTTTTGCAGGGACTTAATTTCACAGCAAAGACGTCTTCAGGGTTGAATAATTCTGTAACATAGTAACACTGCAATGAAAATTCATATTCGTGGTGTCATAATTGAGATGACCACAAAAAAACAACAACAAAAAAAACACCATGTATTTCAAGATCTACAGTACTTCAAAATACTGACTTTGGGTCGATGTGTGAGAACAGCGTTGTAAGGCGACAGTAGCTGTCGGGCCAGGCGAAACTGACAGCAGCTGGACAGTGCAGCGGGAGGTTCTTGTACCACAGGAACCCAGCCAGGCACAGCGACCAGGGATCGTACACGTACGCACTCCACGGCGGGGGAACCACCACCTTAGGGTGGGGCTCCCCGACTGTATCGTGTACGCCACCAATCCACGCTTGTCTGTCAGCCAACCATTGCAGGTCTATGGTGGGCGTGGCAAGGACAGCAGCCTGGATTGGAAGATGAAAAAATTCAATTAGTTTGAGAATTAAAAATTAGTTTGAGAATCACAGTGTCTTCTAGTGACTTCACACTGGTCCTGTCCCTGGTGCTGAACGTACATTGACACTGACTATCCTTCTACTGACTTCACACTGGTCCTGTCCCTGGTGCTGAACTTACATTCACACTGATTATCCTCCTACAGACTGCACACTGGTCCTGTCCCTGGTGCTGAACTTACATTCACACTGATTATCCTCCTACTGACTTCACACTGGCCCTGTCCTTGGTCCTGAACTTACATTCACACAGATTATCCTCCTACTGACTTCACACTGGTCCTGTCCCTGGTGCTGAACTTACATTCACACTGATTATCCTCCTACTGACTTCACACTGGTCCTGTCCCTGGTGCTGAACATACATTCACAATGATTATTTTTCTAGTGACTTCACACTGGTCCTGTCCCTAGTGCTAAACGTACATTCACACTGATTATCCTCCTACTGACTTCACACTTGCCCTGTCCTTGGTCCTGAACTTACATTCACACTGATTATCCTCCTACTGACTTCACACTGGTCCTGTCCCTGGTGCTGAACTTACATTCACACTGATTATCCTCCTACTGACTTCACACTGGTCCTGTCCCTGGTGCTGAACTTACATTCACACTGATTATCCTCCTACTGACTTCACACTGGTCCACTGTGCTAAATTTCTATTGTGGGTATTGTTGTTTATTCATTTGTTTGTTTGTTTACCTTTTCTGCTGCTGCCAGGAATGGTAAACACGTCTCCACCACTGCAGGGCAGATTCTGTCCATCACGTCTATACAGGTCTCATCTTCTGTCTGTGGAAAAATCAGGTAAAAGGCATTTCAAGTCAGGCATTTCAACATAATGCACCTCAACAGCAAACCAGACCACAGTTACACTGTAAAGGCTACTGTTATCAGAGTAAATCAAGAAATCTACCAAGAAAACATAAATCTCTTTAAAAAGACAAAATGGTTTATCATTTCAAGAAAAAATGCAATGAAAATGCATTCAGAATCGTCACACCTGAATTCAAAACTTGTTCCTTGCATTGGACATCCCTATTGTAAAAGGAAGGATTTTTGACCTCTATTGTGTTTGACCTTGGAATGTCTAAGACTTTGAACGGCTAAGACAATGACTTTGTTTTATCAGATTTTATTTGTTTCTACTGTATGTTGTCCACTTTCCTCTCCTGACTGAATGTAACATATCTTGTCCTGTATATGCTAGGCCTCCTTGGAAATCAGTGATGAAATAAATATTATTAAATAAATAGATTGCTTCACACTACACCACCACACTATTTGGTGAGAGAACAGTGTCCATACTTACACTATACCTGCCTGTCGTGCCCAGCAGGGTGCGGACTTCCTTCAGGATGATGACCCCCAGTTTCCTGGTGACCGGTCGGCAGCTACACAGGATGACCAGCGCGAACCCCTCCACCCTGTGGAGCACCCTGGAGTGGGGGCTCCGGTCAAACGGCATGTGGGGGGCTAGATCAGGGGGGCCGTACAACTTGTCCTGTGCAAGGGGATGAAGAACAAAATGGGTTGTCAAACAGACATGAAAGCAAAATACCTGAACTTTTCTTCTGGGTGAAAAGGTTTAACTTCATACTGTAAATTCATTTATTTTCACAAAAATTGCATAAGCGAACCTCTGCGAAAATTTCTAAATATACAGCATATGTGCATGCTCTTTATCTAACAATTTTAATGTTTTTGTTGTGAGCAGCTTACCCAAGTTTAAAGAAAGGATCAAGATGCTATGAAGTATATGAATCATAGCAATCTGCATATCTTACATGTGTCCACTTGTTACAAGGCTAATTATCATGAACATTACACAAAAAAACACTGCTAGTTTTCCTAGTACTGGCAACTGTTTATGTTTTGTTGTGTACAATGTCATTGTCGTGTACGATGCTTGGATCGTACCCGGCTGTCGTAGTAAAGCGCCTGGTCCGCAGTCCGCCAGTGCGTGAGGAACTGCACCAGCATGCGCAGTGAGCTGTCCAGGATCAGGGGGTGGGTGTCATGGACCTCCTTCAGCACGAAGGCGATGAAACCTGCAGCAGTACAACAACAGGAGGACAACATTCGGAAGTAGTACAACAACAGGATTACAACATTCTGAAGTAGTACAACAACAGGATTACAACATTCTGAAGTAGTACAACAACAGGATGACAACATTCTGAAGTAGTACAACAACAGGATGACAACATTCTGCAGATCAGAAACTGTCCCTGAAAAGTGCCAGATCTAACATCGACCAGCAAGGTTTCTCAATCATCAGCAATGTCGTCTTCGTATGTCCGTATAACAACAATTAACAGAACGATGGTCCCTATGATATAAATTCAACCAAGCATTTTTTCTCAACAGTCAAAGTTATCATTATTTCAGAATAGTAGTTTTCCAATGGACTCTCTTTTGCCTTTCTTTGTTTCCCTACATCCCTTTTTTAATCATTCCTTCTGTCTCTCCTTCCTGATCGATTCCACCTTAAAAAAACATGAGCATACAAATGCTCATTTTGGTCAATCAAGCCTGACTAAAATCCTATTCGAGGACAGATGGGTCACAGACTCTGCAGTGCCACCTAGCAGAATATTTACAAATTACAGTGACTACACACAAATATGAGGTCTAGTTTACGTACCATTAAGAACATCCTCCCTCCAGGCGGGGAAGTCCAACACGAGATTCTGCAGCGCTGTGAAGGCCAGATTCCGCAGCTCCTCGTCCATGTGCACTGTCAGGCGCGACAGCATGTCAATCAGCTCAGCTTTGCTCATTCCCTCCGGGATCAGGCGCGGAATGGCGGCTACGCACGTCCGGAATAAGTCAATCTTTGGTTTCCGCTCCCCTCTGTGAGAATAAACATCACCTTACTGGTCAATGTTTATTAAGGTTATTATACAACTGGATAGACTGCTCCCCATTGTCTAACATAAATATGAGAGTGGCTTTTCATTTCTACATTTTGATGGACAGGGTGGACTATGACATTGATCTATATTTGTATTTCTGTAGATTTATGACACAACTGTTACTAAATCAATCTAAGAGCATTATTCAAATGCTGGGATATTGAATCACCATACACTATACTGCAATGCCCCCTAGCTGAATGACTACAGACTGCAGTACTAACGTAATCATATCCTCGGGCTCTTTGTTCATACACTGAACGTTCGTCATGGACATGGACCGGCCCACTTGTAGGTCCAGAGCACGTAGGATCCCGTCCAGCGATTTCCGCACAGCGGGGTAATACTGTTGGATCCCGATCTGTTTGGCCGTGTCGTCTGTCAACATTTTGTTTAGGAAGGTTTTCTTGACGCGGAGGGTGTTTCCGGATGGGAGGACCCCGACCGTGGACGGCATCGGGGGTTCGCCATCCTTCTGTTCCAGGCTGTCCGCAATCACCAGGAACGCACGCAGACCGATGTTCATCCTCTGTATGGACAGAAACATAGTTGACAAAAACCTAAGGGTAAAAACTTTTAGGCTGTACAGGATTAGTCTTTCCTAGCTTAGAGGTTGTCCATTCCCTTAACATGTTTTTTCACCTTACACATTAGCATAGGATAGCTCTACAAATACAAATATCTCATGGTCTTTGCTCTCACAGAAATTTTATATTCACACTATCCTATAACTAGTATAAGATAGGAAGTAGCATTAATGATTAATGATAACTGAGAAATACTGTCAAGTTACGTCAGTTTATTCCTCATTGGTTCCAGGTCATAACTACAAGTAGTACTGACCTCTGGGTAGAGGGCCAGTTTTGAAGGTCGTCCAACACACAGAAGGTCAAACACAATCTCCCGCATGGCAAAGTCCAGTCTCTCCTGCACCGAAAACAAACAGAACAACCTGTCTATTAACATTCATACTTACAGAGGAAATAATGGCACAGTCAAGTCTGAAATTACCGGACTTGACTTTTTATTTACAAGTATCACCACTGTAAAGTACTTGACTTTTATTTACAAGTATTACCATTGTAAAGTACTTGACTTTTATTTACAAGTATTACCATTGTAAAGTACTTGACTTTTATTTACAAGTATTACCATTGTAAAGTACTTGACTTTTATTTACAAGTATTACCTTTATAAAGTCCGGTACTGTTTACAAAGTAAACATTACCCAACTTCTGGTAAATCCAACTTTTTGTGCAGTGATTGACGCCATATCAGTCTAAGACAAAACAAAGGAGTTTGACCTGTGCGATGAACTGGATGATTTTGACAAAGATGTTGAGCGGCGTGTCGCGGGGGACGACGTTGCGGGAACCTTTCGGAAACAGGCTGTTGACGATGTTCTGCAGACGGCTCTGGGTCTGGGTGTTACTCTCACACTTTATTCTGATCATGTAGACCCTAAACAAACAAACAAACAAACAGGTTAGGCTCTGGGTCTGGGTGTTATTCTCACACTTTATTCTGATCATGTAGACCCTAAACAAACAAACAAACAAACAAACAAACAAACAGGTTAGTCTCTGGGTCTGGGTGTTACTCACACACTTTATTCTGATCATGTAGACCCTAAACAAACAAACAAACAAACAAACAGGTTAGTCTCTGGGTCTGGGTGTTATTCTCACACTTTATTCTGATCATGTAGACCCTAAACAAACAAACAAACAAACAAACAAACAAACAGGTTAGTCTCTGGGTCTGGGTGTTACTCACACACTTTATTCTGATCATGTAGACCCTAAACAAACAAACAAACAAACAAACAAACAGGTTAGTCTCTGGGTCTGGGTGTTACTCTCACACTTTATTCTGATCATGTAGACCCTAAACAAACAAACAAACAAACAAACAGGTTAGTCTCTGGGTCTGGGTGTTACTCTCACACTTTATTCTGATCATGTAGACCCTAAACAAACAAACAAACAAACAAACAGGTTAGGCTCTGGGTCTGGGTGTTACTCTCACACTTTATTCTGATCATGTAGACCCTAAACAAACAAACAAACAAACAGGTTAGTCTCTGGGTCTGGGTGTTATTCTCACACTTTATTCTGATCATGTACACCCTAAACAAACAAACAAACAAACAAACAGGTTAGGCTCTGGGTCTGGGTGTTATTCTCACACTTTATTCTGATCATGTAGACCCTCAACACCACATGAGAGAAAATAATTTCATTATTTCAACATGACTGTCAAAATTTAAACAAAAGTCATAAACAACAAAAGGACAGATGCAGTTCTGTACCTGTATCAGTTAACCACCTTTGGTGTAATGCAATTAGTTCTGTTTGCATGGAGTGGCAGTTGGCAATATCACAGCAAAAAATTGTCACATCTATACCACATCTAACACCAAAGTTTTGTACAAGTACTGGACTTTGCCATGCGGGAGATTGTGTTTGACCTTCTGTGTGTTGGACGACCTTCAAAACTGGCCCTCTACCCAGAGGTCAGTACTACTTGTAAAACTATCCAATAACCTACATGTAACAATCTTCGATGACAGAAATTATAAACGTTACAGTTACTGCAATTTAAAAGTGGAAAAAAAGGAATTTTGGTAAAATAGCTTTTAACATACAAATTTTCATTTTACATTTAATTCAGCTTCCAAAACATTAGTTGATGGAACACCAGTACTCACCACAGTAGTCTGTACAGAGACTCCAGCGCCACCCGGGACATCTTGGGATCACGATTCTGGGAAACAAACAGAGATATTTCAAAACTACAGATTCTGTGCTCCAACTTGTTACAACAACCTTTTATTTTCTTCTTTATTGCACATTCTGCTATACATAGTTTTCCCAAAATTACATGACAACACTGACGTGACAGTTACTGGAGAGAAACTAGTCATACTGATTGTTCTTGCCTTAAGAGCCAGAAAAATCTGGGCAACACCTTAGACTTACCTTAAGATGAGACAGACAGTTGGACAAGAAGTAGTGCCAGTTGTTGAGAAAGAACTGCTTCTGACTCACACACAGTAAACAGGTGACCAGGGGAAACAGGGCCTGTAACAAACAAACAAAAGTTGTAGTAAGCCATGGGTACTGTGTTTGATGCAGAAAAGCCCACCCTGAACACATGAAACAACTCACTATGCTTATAGAAAAGAAAAGAGGGTGCATCCTAGATCAAAAACCTTCAGTTCCATATGCATGTGTGTACATGGCATTGTATACTAAGGCTGCACATTGGGCAATTGTGTTTTGTTGAGGTCATAGATGACTTAGTGCCAAATCGCAGTCATTCCAAACCATTGTACTTGAGCCCTTTACATTACAAGCTCTCACAATTGTTGGCCATGGTCTAGTTTGTGCCCAAATGATGTAGTGTTACTGACCAGAGCATGTTTCTTCTTCCCAGACATCTCCAAGGTGTGCTGATATAACATCTCCACAAAACACTTGATGGCTGGCAGGTTCAGCATCACATCGTTCTTCACAGCCTGCACAGGCAAGGGAACCAGCAAAGGTCATGCAAGGTCATAAGCAAGGTCAAGTATAGGCCTTATTCTAAACAACAGAATTATGGGTAACACAGGACGTAAGCTACACTTTACCATGACAACAAGCGGTAGCCTCTACCAGGCTTCAGAAGTGGCTGGAAAGAGTAGAAATTGGCCAAATAGACAGGTAACATGCCGGGGGAGTTGGTTCACTAAAGGAGTACGTTTGCTGTTCCAGAAATGTACTCCTTTAGCAGACCAACTCCCCCGGCATGTTACCTGTCTGTTTGGCCAATTTCTACTCTTTCCAGCCACTTCTGAAGACTGGTAGAGGCTATGTGTGTGGTGTATGCATACTGTGTTCATTGTCATCATAATGATTTGGCTTGCCTTCTGCATTGTTCATTTTTCTTAGCATTCAAAGGGATCTGCAATATGGTCTATACAGTCAAGTCTTCTTCAGAGGAAACAAACTCTATACAATCCAACAATCATGACAGATGATACTAATATATGAACAGAAAAACTTGTGGGGTAGAGGTAACTATGATCATCATGATACAGATACATGTAAAGTCATATGGTTCAAAAAAAGAGTCAGTGACAGAAAGTATCAAGCATATGCACCAACTTCTGTAAAACAAAAGGGGTTCCAGCAAAGTTGATATATATATATATCCTTACTGCAGCGACAGGCACCAGGATCTCCACAAACAGCCCTGCAAGAGCATGTTTGATGTCCTTGTCTTTGACCTCCAGGAAGTACTTCCCGCATTCCTGCATGAACTGGAACGACGCTTCTAAATCCTCCACTGGGAAAAGCTGGGTAATAAACAAACAAACAAACAAAAATCATGTGATTCATTCATTCATTCACTCACTCAATCATTCCAGCATTTAGCAAATTAACTCTTCAAGGTCTTCTGCTAGAAACACTTGACCTGAAAGGACTTCATATCCATGATAAGGTCATTGACCTACCTTGACCCGGAAGAACTTCATGCCCATGATGAGGGCGATGACCCCTTGTGTGGTGTGCATGTTCTGCTCTTTGCTTCTCAGCTCCTTTAACTCCGACATGAACCTTCTGCGCACCGAGTGGAACCTGTGAGAGTAAACAACAAACAAATAAACAAACAAACAAGTCAGAACTTTTGATCTCGGGTCACACTCAATCAAACAAACTTCTAATGCTTACAAAAGGACATGAACATTACTGGGGTCGGTGGCACAGCGGTAGCGCGTTCCGCTCGGGTCCAAGAGGTCCCGGGTTCGATCCCCACCCATGTCACCGATCTTGTGCCCTTGGGAAAGGCACTTTACAGGAATTTCCTCACTTCACTCAGGTGTAAATGAGTACCTAGCTTCGGCTAGGGACGTCCCTCGGATAGGACGTTAAATGGAGGTCCCGTGTATGGGGAGAGCCACACCCCACGCACGTTAAAGAACCCACCGCACTTATCGAAAAGAGTAGGGGACCTTCCCGGTGTGAGTGGTTCAAACCAACAGTCCTATGGCCGCACTTGGGGTCGTATTGAGGTCACCTGAGTTAGCGCCGAATGGCAGCCGCTCCAGACCCTTGCGATTAAGCCCCACCACCATTGTAAGCTCCTCACAATTCAGCCCTTGGCTGCCAAGAGAGAGTAAGCCGGCCCACCCCTACTACTACTAACAGTTCTCAATCAGCCTGTAAATTTAGAGACCCAGCATCCAAGTTGTGAGTACTCACTCGGACTGTGTGAGAACTCCGATGACCTCTGCATACAGGTCAGCAATGATGTGAAGGTTACTTGCGTTAACCGACGACTGTTGTCTGGGGAGTAAAAAAGCTGTTGTTAGATAATGATTGTAATAGACTAGTAATAGTTTATAGGTCAGGCACTAACTTACTGGTTATCTCTTAGGTAATCTACTAACCTACTGGTTATGTACTAGCTTCCTGGCTTGGCTAAGCTATTTTTAGACCAACAAAGCAACTGTTACTGATAAATAATGCAAGATTTTGGTGCATAATATAGCAGGTAAACTATCTACGTTGCAATTTCAAAATTGAAGATAATAGGCAGTTCGTACCCTTCCCTATGTTTGAAGTGTTTGAAGGCCAGGTTCTCGATAGTCTTGACTTGGCTGTCAGGGATGGGGTGGATGTGACTCTGGAAAACAGAGGGTCAAGGTTAGGTCAAGGGCACAACCTTGTGAAGTTCTGTAGGTGATGACTACTCAAGTTAGCAAAGAAGACTGTCAGTATATCTCCCCTTAGCTAGCCTCTTCACTACGGTTGTTTTAAAAATCTCAACAGGCCACACAAAATTGCTAATATTAGAGAAAAGGGCCCATGAGAGTAGGTGCATGTGAAGTGTTATGATCATATTATCTCTCCAATTCCTAATTCCTCTAACACAGTTAAGCCACCCCCATGTGAATTGGCACATCTACTGTCAATTCACTTAAAATTGACTTAGTTTTGTGGTAGGGGGCAAAAGGGAGGTATTCGCTGTGTTTGAAGTTCGCAGTTGGCGCACAGACTGCACTGTTGACAAAAATGTGTATTTTTTGTGATGATTTTGCAGTTAGTCACTCAAGAACATAATTACACAAATATTCAGAATTAACAGCACCTTTTCAACAAAAAGACAGGCTGGCTGTAACTTAATTAACTAAAAGTGCATGCGTAGTATTTAAAATTAATGTAGATTACATATTGTATATTATAAGCAAAATAGTCAAACTTTTACCTGTTTCAAAACCTCTATCAGGACAAGGCAGAATATGAAATCCACAGCAAGCTGAAATCAAGCAAAGGACATGTAAACAACAACAAACACAAAAATATGTCCAATCAACATTTAACTCAACAACTTAATTCCAGGAAAGCATCATAAAATGACATTTGCTGTGCATACTTACATCTCTTCTTTCATACAAATAGTCTTTGTCTTTCTCTCTGCAAGAAAAAAACTATATGAGACCATGACATGCCATGTATCTAGCTCTTTTGGTAAAAAAAAACACTCAAATTCAAAGCAGATTTTGTCAGATGTTCTACCAGGCTTAAGCTTAATGATTAAGATGCCATTGTTTATTAGGCCACACCAAGTAATATTTATGGATGACGTCCGCGCGCGCATTGATTTTGGCCTGTTCCCAGAAAAAAACCCCAAGAAATTCCGCTTCCTGTAACTATGACCAAAGAGTCACGAAAGTGCTGCAAATCGCAAGATAAAGGGAAGATGGGATGAAAGGAAAGAAACAGAACAGGACGACAACTGCTGTTCCACTAATTTATTGCTATTTTCATGACAAATAAAAGACTTGTTGGTTGTTACACTGTGTTCTCTCATTCAATTTGTGTCCTAACATTTGTCGTCCCTTGTAATATTTCAAATCTACAATGTAGGCATCTTGTTTTATCGGCCGCTCTCGCATTAGATTTAGGGTCTCCCTAGGACGTCATCCATAAATATTACTTGGTGTGACCTTACGTGTCAATAACAAGTTGTGGACATAACTTAAATAGCTTCAAACAATATAAATTTCAAGGTTGTCCTTCACACCCCACCTGATATTGGTGACCTTGAACCATGAACCTCCCAGAAATAACACAAAGAATATGACCTTGAACCGCCGTACCCTTTCCCACTCTTGGTGTTCGTCCTGGGGCGTGGCTCCTCCATCCCGCCCTCCATGGCCTCCGCCATTGGTCCATTCTGTCTGTCGTACCACTCGAAGAGCGTACGAAGTAAGGATGGCAGGCAGTGTTCTGCCACAGCATTCAATGAACTGAGCAGCTAGGGAGGGGGGCATTGGGGGTTAAAGGTCAGCTCAACAGTCACTCCAATGTATGGACCAGTTATTGTAATGAAATATAACATAGTTTAGAGAAGAACAGTGCCTAACTATTGTATTGCGAGTGCATGTAATTGCAAGATCTTACAATATTTGCTGTAAGGCTTTTCAAAAGTACATGTACATGCCATTGTATATTTTTTTCTTGAACTGCTGTGCTGGTCTCCAAACTGGTTGACATACTTACTGTGATGTCATCAACAGTCATGATTGCTATTGGTTGCAATTTGAATAATTAAATTACCTTGCAATGAAAACCTGTAAAGACCGATTTATTGATGTTGTGATATTGAATAACAGGGTGTTTATTTGATGCAAATACGTATGTTGTTGACTGATGGTATGATTGTTTTTTAATACAATCTAATCAGAAAATGTTGTACATTGGTTTCATATGATCTTTAAACTGCAAAAGCTCTGTTTCCCTCTTGAGAATAACACTGGATCTAACAACCTAAGAAGACACCTGGCCGTTACCTGGTCAAACTGTGGGTCCTCCCCCCTCTGGAGAGACTTGGACAGCGGCCTCTCCTGCAAGGTCAAGAGCGAACGAATCACTACCAAACTTTTAACATCCCTCGTCTACAAACAACTGGGTGACTAACATGTGGCTTCAACAACAACAAAACAACAGCAGGTTCCAAACTGATTGTACTTTGCCTTAAATACGCGAATTCGACCTTAAATGAGACGTTCTGCCAAAGTGCTATGCACAGGTGCAGTACGTTCTGCCGACATGCTTCTCCCTTACATGTAGGCCCCATGCAGTGGGTCAGTCTTACTGAAGAAGGTTGGAGATAGAGCTAGATACACTTATGGATCTACAGTTCATTGCATCTGTAGATACTCTCTAGATACTATGAACTATCAAACTTAATGTGACTATCTGCAGTGTACGAAATACTTTTTTGAGCCAGGTTGCCCAGTGGCAACCTAGGATGGAAGGTAGGTTGCCCATCAAAATTCCAGGTTGCCCCAAATTCAAACTCTTCTACATTTCTGACACAGAGTTGTTTCCCCTTACCTGAAGTGGTGAGCTCTTCCATGGGAACTTCTCAATAAACAGTTCCCAATGGAAGAAAGGGGCATCCTTACCACAAAATTTAGGTAGTGCACTAGGCTACCTGGGTGTAGAAATAGGTTGCACCAAGCAAAATATGGTTGCACGGTGCAAGTGGGCAACCTAGTATTTCGCACGCTGCTATCTGTAACAGTTTTACGTACCAATGGCTCTGCCAGCACCACCTCTATCTTCCTCTCTGCCTGGACGGTGAACTCAGTGAACAGACTCCGCAGGACGTATTCGCCAGGTTTGATCTCGGGATCAATGTTCGTCACTGCCCGCAGTGACTGCTTCTCCCGCACCGAACCCACGCGCTGTAGCGTCGCCTGTGGGGTCACAGGGGTACCGGACATCCCGCTAGTCGTACTGCTGCCTGCATATATCAGATGACAAACAACCAATTAACACTGCTGCCTGTAGATCACATGACCAACAACCAATCATCACTGTCACCTACATGTAACTTATTGTAAGCCTTAGGCCACATGAAGGCCATAAGACCAATCATCGCTGTTATATGTAGATTACATGACGAACAAACAATAATCACATGACCAACAACCAATCACTGCTGCCTGTAAATCTCCAGAGCAACAACAGATCATCATTGCTACTTGTCACATGACCAACAACCAATCATCAATGCTGCCTGTGGAGCACATGACCAACAACCAATCAACAACCCAGATTCCTATGAAGCTCATGATCAATAAGCAACTGCTACTGCCAACAATCACATGACCAACCACCAAATCATCTCACTGCCTGTAGATCACATGACCAAAAGCCTATTATCACTTTTGAATTTCACTTTCATTTTAACCAGACTATAATATCCTTTTGTCCTGTGACTAGATTCTGTCCACTATCAACATGTTTGTTGACAATATTATTCACTTAGTAATAAGTCCCTCCACTTAATAAGTCTGGCCATGGGACCTAGACACCTGACCCCCCCTCCCCCAACACCTGTCCATACACATGAACCTGCACCTGTCAACACACCTTCATTGCTGGGTTCCTCCCTGTCCAGGTGGAACAGGTGAGTATCCAGAAGGCTACACCTGACCCAGCTCACCAGCCCCTGATCTTCCCCCTGACCTTCACCTGCCTCCGTCATCCTCCTCTTACAGCAGCAAAATGGCTGCCTGCCTTACAGCTGCAAGAGGCTGTGATTGGGGTTCTTCCGTACCCCGGTCGTAAATCAATATTTTTAGCAGAGACAAATATTCCCCTAAATTCATAGAATTTCTGACACACATCTGGCCAGACAATTTGTTGCTTTAAAAAAATAGGCTATGAAACCAATTTATAGTATTTCGCAGTGGGACACAGGTTTTGAATACGGAGATTCAATATTGCTTGATCAGCAATTCTGGGCTCCCCTTCGGGAGCCTCCTGCAGAGATAATGCTGGCAGGTCCCAGCAGACGATGACGTCAGGTGATCCTCATGACTATATTAGGAACACCTCATTTGTCAGGGTGGGGAGGGGGGCAGGTGGGACATCTAAAAATACAGAATTTCTCCTCTCTTCAGATTCTGAATGAAATCACTCACATATTCTTGTCATCATTTAGATTTTTGTAAATACTGAATGACCATCAATCTAATTTTTGCTGTTGTTTCAAGCACCTGACTCATACTGGATTGAACCAGATGAAAACCACAAGGATTATTAATATATTGCAATAATAATCAGCAGGCAAAATCAGCCAAGGGAATAAACTTAAAGAGAAAATCACCCCTGGGAACACAATCACTACAAATCGTGGCATTATCATGAATAGTGTCATTTTTATTAATAGATAAAATGAAACACTTTGGAATGACATCATTTTGCAAGAAAGCAGAAATATATTTAACAAAATAAAATCATGACAAAAGAAGCAAATGGACAAATTACGCGACAAAATTAAAGCCCCCTGTACATGCATGAACATAGCTTCTGGTGTTCATAAAATATCTATTTATGTCAGAATATAAAAGCCACCATAACAGTGTTGGGCCAATATAAATGCCAAATTCCCCCAAAAAAGGAAGAATTACCAAAAACATTATAACCTGCCACTAATAAATAACATCACAGAATGATTGATTTTTATTTCTAAAGATCAAAGTTATCAAGCAACCTCATAAATATTGAATTTGACACCTTTAAAAATTTAGTCACGTATCTCCCTCCTGACTTAACCTGAGTGACATTGAACTGTTCCAGGCCATACATCCAATCAGCTTGCTCAAACCATGATTGGATTAAACCCCAATATGCACCTCTTTTGGTGGCACAGCATGTTAACCCTTTTTCCACTTGGCACATGAACCAAAAATCAGTTGTTTGTCTGACAGAGCTTGAATAGTGTTTTATCTTAGTAATGGTAAACAAGCCAATTAGAGATGGCAGACTTCACCACCATACAGCTTTGCCACCCAAAGACGAAAATAACAGCACTGAGGATGTATAGCAATGATGTAATGTGTATATTGGGAATCGCACAAACACACAAGTGGATAGACAAGCCAAAAACAATATTTTACTTCCTTGGGGTAAAGTAAAAATTCTTGTTAACTGAAATTTCCTGGAGCTTTATTTAGAGTTAAATCCGGATCTTTTGAAAACCAACAAACCCTCAGCCTGGCAAAGGCATTACATCCTTGGCAAAAACAATCATCACTACCGGTAGGCACTGTTTTAAACACACTTCCATTACCACAGAGTTACTGTAAATTCATTTATTTTCACAAGGACTGAATTTCATGGTAGGAGGGGAAAGGAGGTTTTTCATGTGTTTAAATTCACAGTTGAAATAATTCAGCAGTCACTGGTCATGATATCATAGAGGAACAGTCGTCGCAAAAAGGAAACTTAGTGACTGCAAACATTTCAAGATTTACAATATCACCATACAGCTAACAATCACTACTATACTCAGACCGGTTTCGCCGATGTGGCTTCTTCAGTGGCACAAGTACATGAAGTTTGCTCTTATATACCTTTCCAGTGCAGACTGCCCTGGTAACCTGTTATCTTACATTATTGCATTGATTTCTGATCCATTGTGAGATAACATATCAAAACTGCTAACATTTCATCTTACAAGTGTTTAAAGAATGAATCATGCTCAACTTTGACAAATTTTACAGCGGTATGCCTAAATACCTCAACCGCCCTCAACCCCCCTCAACCACCCTCAACCCCCCACTTCCTGGGCTAATATGCAGTGAACATGTGCTAAGAACGCTTTTTAACGCTCTGGATACATTGTCTATGCAATTATAAATAGGAAAATCACTGTAACTCTGGCGTTTTACCAGTTTTTTTACGGCGCGCCGTGCGCCCGAGGAACAAGGTCCGCCATCTTGTTTGTTTACGCCGCGCCGCCAGAACGCATCGTGCCGTAAGTTTCAAGTCAAAATAAGGAAAGTGAAAAAGCTTGTGCAGCACGGAAACTCAGCAGATATAGAGGGAAACCTCTTTAAACATCATGTTTCTGGTGGTGGATTTTAGCACTCAATACTTTAGGGCGGATATTTTGCGGGGTGTATCACTCCCTAAAGACGGTACTCCACTTATGATATATTAAAAGTTATAACTTGAAAAAAATCGCAAATACTTAGACGTTACTATGTGATTTTTATTTATAATCGTATAGACAATGTATACAGAGTGTAAACAATGGTTCTTAGCACATGTACACTGCATATTAGCCCAGGAAGTGGGGGGTTGAGGGCGGTTGAGGGGGGTTGAGGGCGGTTGAGGTATTTAGGCATACCCATTTTACAGCTTTCAAAAATCAGTCCATTTCCATTTGATTCCAAGTTGCCACAGTTATGTGTATCTTAAGAGGTTACCTGTTCACTGTTTGTTTTCATAATACTTGAAATGTTTGCAGTGGTTTAATTTCGTGGTTTTTGTGGCGACCTCTTACCACAAAATCATGACACTGCAAATATGTTTTGTCTAACTTTTGTGTTACAAAAATCTCCTTTTCCTTTTTAACATAGATTCAATTCCCCTTGAAAAGAAAGGAGTTTACAGTACTAAGTTGATCTACACACAGACATAATTTGTGCATGACCGAACACACACACAGGGCACAGTATCATTGTGCCCCTCCCTTTAATACCACAGTGTTTATCCCAACCAAAAAAAGAACTGTGTTTAGAGTAGATTATGTCTAGACGTTTCTATCAATACATACTTCCCTGTTGTAACTTACAAATTTAGCTTTTAACAATACAGAAGTTATAGTCCTTAATTAATGAACCTTCATTAATTTGTAAAACTTCTCTGGAAAACATTTTCAGTCTGATACCAATTAATTACAAAACTGGCCCTGATTGTGATGCAAAAGCACTGGTACAAATGTATCAGGGTGCCATTATCATATAATTACATTTTCATTCCCTCGGGCTATGGAACACGTCTTCTGAGAATGAAGAATCTGACCAAAACTCTTAAGATGCAATCTCAAGATGCTTATGAAGAGGTCTGTGACACCTTTTACCACAGGTATATAAGTAATTATAACTACTGAATAATTACCAAGACCAGGTCTTCAAGTCTAAACAGACAGCAGTGGTGAATGTGTGTCACACATTCTTATAATTGTCTGTAAGACTCATCAAAAGATGACTTGTCATATGTCGTCCAGGTGACTCACCTGTGCTGTAGTACGGCAGGTGAGCCTCGGATGGCACCGGCTCCTCCCAGTCCAGGGAAAAATGCGACATTTGTGTTAAACTTCTGTGACCGGGGGACGACATGGTGATCCTGTTGCCTCCATGCTGTAACTGATGTGGAGTGGATAGGCAGGCCTAACGTGCAACAACGCCTACAGCTAAACTGGGACAATGGGGCCTCTGCCGAGGCTGGTCCACCCACTACAAGACAGCCAGACAACTTTAACCAACTCAACAAGTCCGAAATCTACACAGGAACCTGCCAGATCGGACGACAACACGTCGCGTTCACGACACGTCCTGGTGTGATGCAACAAGTTTGTTTATTATTTATTGAAAATAAGATAAAAAGCTGTCGCACTGCTAGCTCACATGATAGACCACATGTTATGCCTGGAGGTATGTGTCTATTGATGGATCAATTATGTATAACAGGTGGGACCAGTGGGTCGTACCACATCCGGAGGGGAGGGGACAGCCTGCACAGCTGTTAAGGCACTGCCTTTTTTGTTTCTCAGGCTTAAGTATCACAGCTCTATATGGACGACAGCCGAGAAAACATTGATTTTACCCAAACAAAGTTAACCGGGAGACGAAGAAGTAAAAGGAATACACACCCCTATAAAATGTGTGGAATAACCCTCTCCACTTGAAAGTCTGACGTTATATCAATAGAAACTCAAAAATGTTCTATAATGTATTTATGAACATCAAAGCTGTTAACCTGACCGACATGCATACACTGTGCATACCCTATAGTATGTAGATACTACTGTATTAAATATACAGAATGTCACATGTATTAAACTTTTAGCTTATAATTTTTTTTTAGTTATATCAACCCAAAGTTGCAAAAGATGTACAGTATGCATCCTAGTTTCTCAGTACTGTAATTTTCTTTATTTTCACAGGAACTTAATTTTGCTGTTTTGACATGAACCCAAAAAGCATGATCTCCCCCTCAACAATGTCTTTTGTACTTGTTGGGAATATTTCTCTCAATAAAAATTTGGCAAAAAATAGTTCTTCTTCACTTCTTTCTATGTATAAACCATATGGGCTATGAAAACAGAACCTATCACAGTTTCACTTCTCTGATTGATCATGACTAGAAAAGCACTATGGCTAAAAGCAGGAAGTATCGCAAATTAATCTACAATCCCCTGGACACACAGTTTCACTGGACAAAGTTTAAATCTAGGACTAAGAACTACTACGAATTGATTTGCAACATGAGTAAGAGATGCTTTATACATCTGAGGGCCTTACAAACATCCCTTAACAGAGACGGAGGACAGCATAAACTTTCTACAACTTATGATGCACTGCTCACATGTCCTATATGCATAACGTGACATCATGTAATCAATGGATTGTCCATTCTTAATGACAAAGACAGGTCAGGTGTTGTTTAGTTACAAACATAAAGTCCCATCATTTCTCTTTATTGTTTAATGGAAATTGCAGTGCCAGTCTGCTTTGGAATGTTGGCTGCTATTTGTCTCTTTACCTGAAAGCTGATGCAGTTCAGTGTGAGCAGTATTTCCTGAATATAGACACGGTAAGCCTCTGTCCGCTTTTACCAGATGCAACAAAGTTCCCCAATTAATACCTAACGTAACTGTGGTATATAACATGTATTATGGGCTAGACATGCCCACTTGTCTGATTGGTCAAGACAGCTTGTGCCATGCAAGATGATGCCATTATACATTTCTTGTACATGTATATGCCTAGTGTATGATATCCCTGAGGGAACTACACCTCCTAGCAGCCAGGGGCTGAACTGCAAGAGCTTTCAGATCAATTAGGTTGTGATTGTCTAGAACTGGGGTGGCTGCCATACAGCGCTACCTCAGATGACCTAATACTGGGTTCCTTAATGAGCAAATATTGGGAAAGACCTTCTGAGTGATGTCCATTCTTGCCTTGAGGTCTGGAAGTAGGATTGCTAACCATTAGATCACAGAACACTAGACAGCAGCTCCTAGCTGGTGGCATCCTTGTTAAGCTGTCGTCAGTCTGAACATCATTGTCCCTGCACAGCAGTATGCATAATCCAGCGGTTAGCGACCCTGCCTCTGAATCTAGAGTTCCAATCCCGAATGTTGTCAGACATGTGCGCTACTGGAAAGGGTTGCAGTCCATTGCTTATTGTACTTGTCAAAAGAGCTAGAAGAATGCTAACAGTACAATGAACCTGTAAATACTGTACTTAATGTCTGTCTTCTCTACAGTAACAACCAATGGAAAATTAGCTCTTCAGTGAGCTAAAACTGGGTCGAGATCACTTGCCTTTCCCTTTTACTGTTACAAACTTGTGCATGAGCTACAGGCACTAAAAAAAGGTAAAGCAGCTATGCACTGGACAAAGCTTTCTCTTTGCAGGTAATGCAAACTGTGGCTGAGCATTCAGCCAAGAGCACCAGGTCCTTCCTGTGTACTGGTTTATATCTTCAACGTTCAGAGCTAGGTTTAACACCTGGGATCCCCCAAACATGGGACCGAACATCCCCTGGGTGACCAAAGGACAATGCATTTATATCATGACTTCTTTAGAGCTGCACAAAGAACAAAGGTGCTTACCAGTCTGGGCTGAATACCAGGCCAGCAAGCACACAAAGCAGTCTGTCTTTACTTCTTGCATGACCTTCTTTCATACACAGAGAGAAACACTAATAGGAGTGCCAGATACTAAATGCCAACATCAGAGGTTAGGTAGCAGTGGCAATTGAGTAAATTCTATGCTATAAGATTTTCCTCTATTAGTTTGTTGATAATCGCTATTTAACCAAACCAGTGTTGCATGACATTCAAAAACCCCTTGACACTAAAAGGGTAACGGATGTTACAATCTTCACAATTCAATAAGCTGTTATTACACCGTGTTGGCCTTGACCTTCTTTTTTTTACCCTTATTTAGCTTTGAGACGTACAAAGTACACCCTTCGGCATTGGCCTGACCCTATATCTACACAAATGTTACATGGTGTGTACATAAGCAGGAGTATGCATGCACACATATAAATTTCTGTAGACACACATTCATACACATACGTATGCACATACGCACACACAAACTCATGCACACATGTGCGTAAACATGCACGCACACACACAATCACACTGCACACACGCACGCACACAATCACATTTCACACACACATGCACTTGTATCACATTGCACACACACAAACACAAAGGCATACTCGCACATCCATAAATTTGTTCGGAGCAGCGGAGCTACATTGTATACAATTTATGTTTATCCAGTGTAAAATGTAAATAAGCTAATAATACTCACCTTCCTGAGCCATTGATTCCCGCCTCTCTTCCTTACGTAAGATGTCTCCACTAACGTCTTAACGTTGACTCAGACGTCTCAAAAGGGCAAGGAGACCAGGGACTTGGGGAGGCCCACTACAAAGGCGCATTGCCTTGGCACATGACCGCTCCGGGCGGGATGCACTAGCGAGAAGGACGGGAAATGGTAACAGCTAGCTCGTGTACGGTACTCAACACACACAAACAACCAAAGATAGCAGCAGGCAAAAAATAGACTGAAGGGCTTTATAGTTCCGCCGCAAAGCCAGCCCTCCCTAACTCGGGCGAGCTTGCTGCCTCCGCCGGCTGCTCTCGGCGATTCCCCGGCACCTGTGCGTACGGGACAGGTTCACAACAAAGCGTGAGATATCGTTCGATGAAGCGTAAGCCGATTTTTGCCCCCAAGGCGGAGGTGCAACAGGAAAGGTTGGCTCCTCTTGTGCACTTTCCGAACCTGCGCACTGATTCCGCCAACTTCGCTGATAACCTTTAACCTCTTCGCCGAATCTGTGACAGAAAAATGTACGGCTACGTTTACCGCACGGAATCAGTAGACCAGGATGTGCGGCTAGCTTTACATTATAGAATCAGCAGGGAGGGAATGTGTAGCTAGCTTTACCCTCACCGACATTTTAGCATTTCCTACTGTGCACCAGAAAATCAGCAAGATGAACACCATTTTATCGCGGGCGAACACGATTTTCGCCTTCACCTTGAGCGTGATGGCAGCGTTGACCTTTTGCTGCTTCCTGACGACCGCCATGAACGACCACCTGTCGCCCATCAAGATAGACGTCAACAAAATCATCGTGTGAGTATCCGCCCCCCTCCCCCTTCATAGCACACCTTTCATATACATGATGTACGTGGCTGCAGCGCATAGGTAGCACATAATGTACGGGTCATTGAAATGACTATATGATATATACACATCGATGAAACTGCAATCGCGAATTCAACCAGCAAAGATCCATAAAGGCGAGATATTCATCACCTGATGCCTTTGCCATGCACACTTGAAAAATGCAAGATACTAAAACATATGGTGACTTCTATTTCATAATTTTCTGTTTTAATGAATTTTGCCTTCCAATGTTAGTAGTTACCACTATGCTATTATAAGGATTTGAATATGCTGAGTTTTCTGACTGAACCTGAAGGCTTAGTTGATGTTCTTTTGGGAAAAATTATTAATATTTGATTGATTTATCCTTTTTTTCCAGGAAAAATGTCCAGGACTTCAGCACAACCAGAGACAAGAATGACCTTGGCTTCATCACATTTGACCTTCAAGCAGATATCCTTACAGCACATGTTAGACAGTGCATTGCCAATTACAGTTTTCATTCAATTAGTCAGGAATAAAGCTGTTACTACATTAACTTGACAGTCAACAAGAGACCACTTTATTAGTGAAACAAGACTATATCTGTGTGTGAATGGTAGAGCTGTGTACCTAATATCCACAGCTATACCTGTACAAGTAAAATTATTTAGACACAGGTCAAGGCTCAAAATATTGATAGCATGCATGCCTGTAATGTTAACATATTTACAATTTTTACTGTATGTTCGAGTTGTGTTTTTCCTTGACCAAAAGTTCACATCTTCAACACTTGTTCAACTGGAACATGAAGCAGCTTTTCCTGTACCTGACAGCAGAGTACACAACTCCAAACAACGTAAGGCAACATGCATAAATTATGTATTCTGATTGTGTAAATTTCAAAATCTTAATGTCTTGAATTTGACAGTCATGTTGTGAACCAATAAAGCTCATCTAAATGTAAGTACAACATATTAGCATGAAAGCTTGTCTGTGTTGGTAAGATCCATAATGAAGTTCTGATACTTTAGATCAAGACATCAACCGAAAATTTGAGGTGAGCTGTCTTTGATGATCTAAAGTATTAAACAAACAAACAATTAGAACTTCATAATGTGAGTACAACATGTTTTCAACCTCTTAATTTCCCCTGTAGAAGCTGAACCAGGTTGTTCTATGGGACAAGATCATCAGGAGAGGGGAGAACGCCCGGCTGGACTACCGCAGCCTCCACTCCAAGTACTACTTCTTTGACGATGGGAAGGGACTCAGGTGGGTCCACTCATGGTTCTCTCTCACCTTGTCAATTCAACCTCTTCGAAACTATTAGTAAGTCATGAGTTGACAAATCATTTCCTAGTTCGCCCTAAATCACAACATCAGGCAGGGCAAACCCAACAATACCATGTCATCTTTTTCTGAAAGTTTTTTTTTAGATGGTAAATTGTGGCAGTTGGAAAATGAAATGATCTGCATGGAGGACCATGGCGGCTGCCTTTAAACCTTTGAACATAAAAGATGTTCCGTTCATTTCAGAATTGCCAAAATTTTCAATCTAAAAACGACCTTTCAAAAAAAGCTGACACCTTCACATGTAGAATAGGTAGATATGCTCTGCTGATTGACATGTAGATATATCGTGAAGTATGGTTTGTCTTCCCACAGAGGTAACCAGAATGTGACCTTGACCCTGTCCTGGAATGTCATCCCGAATGCCGGAACCCTGCCCAGAATCAATGGTGTGGGGTCAAAGACATTCCAGTTTCCTGATGAGTACACGCCCGGCAACGCCAGGATATAGAGGGACACACCCGGCAACACCTGGATGTAGTGCGATGATGTAGAACAGCAGGGGGAACCATAAAGCAATGATTACATTGCAATAGTAACTAGAAAGTGTCCGATGAAATTGTACATGAAGAGAAAATAATTTTGTTACTGATTGGTATATAAATGTCATTGTGCCTGTTATTCATTGTGCTGAACAGTGTCACATGTCCATGTAATACACCGTGACAAGATGATGCTGGCTTTAGAAAAACATTGTCATGTTGGAAAAATGTTACAAAGTTTAACAGTTACAACAGAAATAAATATGCTTTGTTTTTGTGTATACATCTGAAAGTGCAGTAAATTGTCATGAGCTCCCAACTCAAGTTGTGTTTTGCCAAAAAAAAACAATTCAGTATTTTGTATGGTTTATAAGGTGGAAGTGAAGGTGTATGGTTAATGTTAGGGAGAATACTACGGGCAAAAAATGAATAAACTGTCTGGAATACACTCTTGAATGTTGTCATTTTTTAACAATATATAACTAGTTTGGGAAGTTTTTTTTTTAACCCTGTTCATGTAGTTAATATTTTAGACTAGGTGCCATCGCATTTGTTTAATGCTCCCTCAAAAAACAAAAAAATCTCAAGATTTCACACCTTGAAGTATTTGGAGTTGGGAATTTCTTGTTTTATTCATTGTTGGGAATTTCTCGCTGACTACATCTATGTATTTTCCCACTGGCTCCCATAAGGCAACAGACATGCATACAGCAGGGAGGGGGAGGTAACATTTCCTGGCACCTTTGAACTTCCTGTTAGTGTCCCCTAGTTTGTGGAAATAGCTACAGAAACACGAGCAAACAGACACACTGAAAACAAACCGTCTGTACACAGAGTCAATTAAGACACAGAGAACAGTGGTGAAGGTTTGTCTTTTTATTATATCTCCAAGACGTGTCAGAACTATGCGATGAACTCGTACGGGATGGGCTCCACCAGCTGGGGCACGTTGTTGTTGGTGCTTACCATGTGGCCGGCACGGGGTCCAACGGGCTGCAAGAACACAACAAAGGAAGTAAGGGTTAAAGTTCATCTATACCGTCAGCTGTGGAGGTTCAACTCAGAGACATGACAAGGCTTTTAATAATTCACTTGGTCAAGGTTGGAGCTTGATAGACGTCCCAGAAAGATTAAGGATTAAATTTAACACATTCTCATTTGATGTTTACATCAGTTGTGGCAAGATGTAAGAAATGGAACACAGTAGAATCTGAAATGAGAAAATGACGAGGATTCTTCACCTCTCTCTTCAAGATCTGGGAGACGCCAGTTTCCTTGTGCTTCTTCTTCAGCTCATCGTTCTTCTTGACGCGCTTGAGGAAGTCCTCCCTGGAGCGGGAGTGCTTCACGTGCTCCACGCGGAGGTTGATGCGCTTCGGGATGACGCGGTTCCTGTCAAATAAAGGGAAGCAAAACTCAGGAAACTATCTACCAATCATGAATGGCCTTACAAGAAGTTAAGTTATCATTTCAAAATGCTTACAAAACAAGCTTACAAAAGGCCTGGACAGCTCTGCTGCTTTCTGATCTAAACAATACAAAGTTGGAATACTGAGCCAGGGCAGACCCCTTCTTTAATTGTAAGATATGACTTACCCTACTCTCTTGTTGACGATGACACCAACTGCGTGATTTGTGACGTTGAATATCCGCCCAGTGCGGCCGTGGTAGGCCTTGTAAGGCATGCCCTTCTGCACGGTACCCGTGCCCTTGACATCCACGATGTCGCCGCGCTTGTAGACATGGAGGTAGGTGGACAGATGGATGGGACCTACAGGGGACAGAAGATGTTGGAACCATTTTCATTCTGTAACTGTAATGTTCAACCAACAGGTGACTATTATTAACGTTTAGGAACTATTAGGAAATTTACAGTTTTTGTATATCAAAAATACCAACATAAGAGCTTGGTGGGGAATTTGTTACATATCAAATTTTTGAGAGAACAATGTCATATTTGACTATACAATGTACTTATACATGTACTGTATTTGTACAGACTGTCCTTATCTCCATCTAACAATGAAACGGCCCTGTCGGGTATCACACTTGGGTACATGTATGCATCTAATAAGTAATATCTTTAAAATCATTTTATTCTATCTTGTGACGAAATACTCACCACGTGCCCTGAATTTGCGGCTGAACATATACCGCGTACCGCGGCGATAACCATGGCCGTTCGTCATCTTTCAGCTGAAATGAAAAACGATTTTAATCTACATGGAATGAAACTGCAAATAGGGAAAGGAGTCATGTTTGCCTGTGTGATGTTAACACTGTGTTTTGGCACATGACTTGAGCACAAATGATACACGCTAACTACTTGTTCAAACGCAATGGATCAGTTCCGCAATGTAGCAATCATTTAACTGCATTTCAAAATGCCAAACTAAAAAGATTTTGGCTTTAACACGTTATACGTTGCATGTACTTTTCACAAATTATTTTCAGTACTGTACTTTAGTGACTGAATATTACAAGCGGTACGATAACCGAATTGTGATATTTTCGATGGAGCTTTACGTTGGAATTCTGTCTGACAAACCATAAGGACTGGTTTCCTATCATCAGTTTTCACGATTTGTTACACCGGTTACTAAAACCAGAGGCCAGCCAGGGCGGCCATGTCAGGAGAGTGCCAGCCAACACATGTGGCCACTACGGACTTTTGTTAGATCAGTACCAGACAAAAGTAACGATGTAGAGAGATGCTATAATCTCTTGGGATTAGGATATAGGGCTCTAATGATGCTGAAAGCGAGAATAAGACAGATTTTAGCTATTTTCAGGGAGAGGCGCCGACTCGTACCTTTCTCAAGATGGCCGCCGTCAAAAAAGGACGAGCATGGGGATCACGTGATCAACATCCGTGCAGACTGAAATTTGCTGGTGTATTTTTAGGTTTTGCATGAAATTTCTACATTTGTACAATATTTCTTTATCTTCAAAAGCAAGATGAATATAAATGAACTCAAGAAATTGATACAAGTAGCAAAACGTAGCCTAAAGGTTTTATTTCCGGTTCGGGTCAACTCACTACTCGTAAAACTAGCGCGCTATTTGAGATGCGCTTTGAAGGATCAGGCCTGTGAAGGATAACGTTATCTTAAAATGTTCTGGAGAAGACTACACCACTATCATGATAAATTCCTGCTTTTATTTCTGCCTCGTAATTGCACAATGTTCTGTAAGTTACGTCAAGTTTTGGTCTGGTGACGGGCATTCATATTTGTCAACCATTTTTCACAACCATTTTTCTAAATTTGGGGAAGGGGAAGAAGCCTTACCGAATCAATATTAAAACGATAACGTTGAGAATCGAAACATCAACCTGTCTCTTTTTTTACTGAAATACATGAACACTTTGGCCAGGGAAAACACTTCGCGAGCGTCACAGGGCGCTCCCCAAAAGGAACAGACATAGACCAAGGCCCCTAAGGTTCATAATTATTTTACAGACATAGAAAAACTGTACTATTTTAGTGGCAATAGAATAATACCTTTGCATAATTACCTCTATCTTTAGAAATACTATACCGTAACTTGAAACATTATTGCATTTATAGTGACATGTTCGTTTCAGAATGGAGTTATCTGTGGAAATATAACCTATACCTTTGTAGTCTTGGTCGCACTAAGATGGCAGCCAGCCTGTGAGGTCCTGAGGAACTGGAGAGATGCATTGCGTAGTCAACATGGTAAAACCGTCTGTTTATCTCTAACATCGGCATGGGAGAGCTCTAGGGAACATGCACCAGCCTTGGGAATCTTCCAGGACGTTGTAGTTCTATTCATAATGTCTAAAATCATGCACTGCCGTTTAATATAACAGGCCAAAAATGGTGGGAAATGTGGACACCTACTTATTCATTTCCTTGCAGGGTTTATAATCGCAAGAAATTGACATTTTTCAAGGTCGAAATTACAATGTTGATTTTATCTCAAACATAGCCAGCTTCATGATGGAAGAGAGTCGTGCGTTCCCTTTGAGATGTCCCCTCTAGTAGTTTTTGTGGCTAGTTGTTGTTTTGGGGGCGGACCTAAACTGTGGGAGGGGGGCGGACATTTTTTTACAAGCTACGGTTTACAAATTTGTTATAAAAGTTAAAACATCGTTGGACAGAACTGACGTGCAAAGCCGTAAGGAATTCTGTTTGTTTTGTGTGAATGATTATTGTGGATCTCATATTGCGATGTCATGAATGAAAGATATTTACTAAATGTCACTGTCCTAATATTTGGCTCAGGTTGTTTTATCAGAATTATGTTTTTTACAAACATACGACGTCGGATATGATTAAGACTGGTTAAAGCTAAATTATGGGATCAACTTCCTCGAGCTTAATCAATTCAGGTGAAGATGTCGTATCAACCTGCCCAATTTTTGTTGAAATCAGCCACCTGTGAATCATAATGATTTTTAACAATGGTGCAAATGTCTGTAATAAGGTTTGTTTATTTGTTTGTTTGCAGGGAGCAAATGCGTCTCAGCTTGAGAAGGAGATTGGTTCGGATCAATTCCCGGTGAACGAACACTACTTTGGACTGGTGAACGTGAGTAACGAACATGTATTCACCAAATATTTCAAGCTAACATCTCAAAACACTGGGAAGAATGTCAATGTTTTTCTATAACATTATCCTAGTAGTTAGTAATCCTACTTCTGAATCAGAATGTCCCTTTGGAGTGACTTGTTAGGGTAGTCCATGGGGAGGAAGTCCAGACATTGTAGGTTCCCAACCCCGACTTTGACACTACTGGAAGGGACTGTAGTTCAATGATCAGCTTGTCCTTCAGAGGTGCCATCAGTCCTATGTCTGGGAGAGTCTTGGGCATTTCATCATGAAGTAAAAGAGCCCAACACACTTATCGACAAGGCTTGGTGTTCCTGGGCAAATAATTCATAGGGACATTATAGGCTCATGCCTTCTCTCTCATCTTTTGAATGGAGATCATCACCATCAGTCATTGACCAATCAGAACCCTAGCCTCACAGTGGGTGTGGTTAAACTTTGACATACATGCTTTTTATAGGGTTTTCAGGTACACCTGTTTCTACATTCAATGTGTGGCTGTTACTAATACTGCAGGTAAAGTTACTGTAAATCATGAAATATTTGTGGTGGTCTTATGCATGCAGTTTTCTTGGTGAGCATTCACCTCAAACTCATCACATGTGCTTCTACATGTATCTGTACTCCTGTATTCATTCAACTACAAACTTAAAACACCACCTCGTTCCCCTCCTAGTTAAAATTAAGTCCCCACAAACATAAAAGGATTTACGGTGTTCAACCTCGTCCACAGTTTGGGAACACGTGTTACTGTAACTCAGTGCTCCAAGCGCTGTACTTCTGTCGGCCATTCCGGGAGAAGGTCCTCCAGTACAAGGCCCAGCCCAAGAAGAAGGAGACGCTGCTCACCTGTCTGTCAGACCTCTTCCACTCCATCGCCACGCAGAAGAAGAAAGTCGGCGTCATCGCACCCAAGAAGTTCATCGCCAGGTTGAGAAAAGAAAATGGTAAGACTTTCCCCAGACGAGCCACAAAAGTTAGTCTGAGTCTTTGTGTAACACAAGCTCTCACTTTTATAGTCTATGGTGTCTCTTCTCCACAGAGTTTGTGGCCAGTTGCTTCTATTTCAAAAAGTAGACGTACGAATACCTGACCAAGGGCTGCTAGTTTAGTCAAGCTAGTCCTTGTCTGTCAGTGTGTTGTGTCCCAGGGACCTAGGGTACTGACTGTTAGTGTATACAAGCTGTATATATGGCATTTATATATAGTCTTGAAACATATGTTTCTGTATAATTATAACCATGGTACACAGTTAGGTAATTGTGGTGCATGTTTTTTATCCATCCAGAGTTATTTGACAACTACATGCAGCAGGACGCACATGAGTTCCTTAACTACCTACTCAACACAGTAGCAGATCTGCTACAAGGTAAGATAGCTGAACATGATCACTAATTTGCTTAATGTTGTAAATCTTATAATGTTTGCAGTGGTAGCCTCTCCACCATGAAATAGTGACGCCTCAAATATGTATTTCCATTGTATTACTACTACTAGACTTGACTTCAGAATTTTTTCAACCACAAACTTCTAATTAAAACACCACAAAAACCTCCTTTCCCCTCCCACGAAATTATATCCCCGCAAAAGTAAATGAATTTACAGTATGTCCTTTACATTTAGAACCAGCTGAAACTTACCCCCATGTCATAGCTGTCTGAACTGAAAAAGAAGCTAACATGCTTTTCATGTTTACAGCAGAGAAGCAACAAGCCAAAGGCATCAATGGGACAGACAACAACTCCAAGTCCGACCCTACCTGGGTCCACGATATCTTCCAGGGAACGCTGACCAATGAGACCAGGTGCCTCTGCTGTGAGACGGTAAATACACAACCTGTTTTGTATTGTATTGTTTAGTTTGTTGCAGTCATGTGACCATGATGTAAATTAGTGTCCTCCATGTTTGTAGGTTGAAGATGCATGTACATTGTAAAGTCATGGTGTTCAATGGTTGCTGTCCCATCCATAGATTTTAGATCAGAAAGGCAATGCAATAAAGAAGCCCTCCTTATTTTGCGTTATTTCTTCAGGTCAGCAGCAAAGATGAGGATTTCCTGGACCTGTCAGTCGATGTGGACCAGAACACATCTATCACCCACTGTTTAAGGTAAGGCAGGCAGGCCATCATCTCAAATTGGAATTGCCACTTGCTAAGTTGAACATCAGGAAAAAATTCTTCAGTATCAGAGTTATTCAGGAATGGAACAAGTTACCACCGGAGACGGTGAATCAGACGACAATAAACGGATTTAAGAGCAGAATCGACGAATACATACAGAAGAAGATGACCATAGGAGCTACTAAGGGCTATCCGCCTTCTTGCTCCTGTTTTGCAGAGACGTAAGTCTCTGCAATTCAGGTAAATTCAGGTAAATTCAGGCAGTACTGGCTATTTAAAGTACAGGGTTGGTTTGCCTATGCTTTCAAGTACAGTCAAACTTGTCTTAAGTGACCACTAAGGGGACTTGGAGAAATAGTCATACTATAGACAGGATTTTTATGCTTGGGTCAATGAGAAAATAATCTAAGGAACCTAGAAAGTGGCTGCAGTAGCCAGGTGGTCTTCATGCAGAGGTAGTCACTTGTACAGGTTTGACTGTACTGTGTTGCAAGGAAAGCAATCTTTGCTAGAAAGCCATCATTTGCATGCAAATGCAGAGTATTTTCCTCACCACAGTTCCTCCTGAAATGCCTCCTAGTCATGCAAGAGTGTACTGCAGTCTGAGCACTACACTACATTCTGATTACATCCCAACACTAAGAGGAAACTACAAGTATAAACAAGACATGTGCTGCTTTTTGTATTTTTTGTACAGAGGCTTCAGTAATACAGAGACGTTGTGTAGTGAGTACAAGTACTACTGTGAGATGTGCTGCAGCAAGCAAGAAGCACAAAAACGGTAAGCTATAAGTAGAAACACTCCTTTTGAAGACTATTGTAGAGTGTAGAATAGATAGTGATGAGCATAGTATACATGTAGGTGTCAGTGTTGAATACTCATGTTTATATACATGTATGTTGATATTGATAATATATAGTGTATATCATGTTGGCTGATTTTCTGTGCTAAGGTTGTGGCTCTTTCTCCTATTTTCCTGCTGCATTATGCCAGCTTTATTATCCCTAATTTTGTTGTCTTAGATTTCTTTAACATTCAGCTTAATAAACATTGTTTCTGCAGCATGAGAGTGAAAAAGCTGCCAATGATCCTGGCTCTGCACCTGAAGAGGTTTAAGTACATGGAGCAGCTGCACCGCTACACCAAGCTGTCCTATAGGGTTGTCTTTCCCCTGGAACTCAGACTTTTCAACACTGTGAGTACCTCAGAATAAGAGCTCATGTGTTGGTATATCAGTGGACTAACCCTTTGCTGTGTGGAAATGATTGTCACAAATTATTAAAAGGCAGCCTTCTGTCTTATTCAAACAAAACAGAACCATGTGGATTGTTGCTGCATTCCTAGTTTCCTACAATACTCTAGCTGTCCCTAAAAGATCTGTTATTATATTAGTGTCATTTTGGTCACCTTTGTGTCACATGAGGCTACTTATGGCATTGTAACTTTATATCAGTACATCAGTACAGTTCCAGTGCTTAGTGAGTTGGTATTATGAACCTGTACCTAATTGATTTTCATGGTACAGTACATGTAAAGGTACAGTGCCTGTACGCAGCCCTAGTAGGTACCATGACTATATGTTGACCAAATCATCAGATGATGCTTAGGCCATCCTCAGGAAAGTTGACCCATGCACAAGTTCTTTTGTCCCTCAACATTCTCTCCTCAACAGCTGGTTTTGTTTTGTTCCTTGTACAGTCTGATGATGCAGTCAATGCAGATAAGATATACGACCTGGTGGCTGTGGTCATCCACTGTGGCAGGTGAGATAGCTGTGTTCTCACACATTTTTTTAAGAACATTGATACGTTTATGTTTTGTGTTAAACATTAAGCGTGAAACAAAAGAATGAGGGCGAAAGATTCTACTGCATCAGTGACAGCATCAGGGCATTAGCATAATGAAACAAGACAATCAGAGATAACAGACTTCACCCCTTTACCCATACTGCTTTGCAACCCTTCCAGTCCCACAGACAAAGTAGCAGCACTGAGGATGTGGCAATTCTGCATTGTGTATTTTGGGAATTGCAGAAACACAGACAGACAGATATACAAACACACAGATGGACAGGAACAATATTTTACTCCCTTGTTGTTGTTGAAGTTGTGTCTGCTTTCTTTTGTTTGTCATACAGCTTCTTGATATTATCAAAATAGAAGAAAGCTACAAACAATATTCAGTTCAAGAATATGTTCAAAGGGACACAGTGGTATAATGAAAGAGGGATTGGTTAAAACTGCGTGACATGTCTGTAATGGTTTGAATGTGGTTGGTTTGCAGTGGACCTAACCGAGGCCATTACATCACCATTGTCAAGTCTCATGGCTTCTGGCTGCTGTTTGATGATGACATTGTGGAGGTGAGTCTGCTTAGTCTTAGTAGGTCCTGGGCTCCTGGTTGGTAGAACCACTTATACTCAAGTTATAGTCAGCTGGCACAGACGATCTTCATAATATAGAACTCCTTAGCATTGTTATAGGCAAAAGCGTAGATATTAGTCTTGATACTTAGTACTGGTCAAGAATTTGCCATACATTGTTGTGCAATAAAATTTGACTTGACTTGACTCTTTAAAGACTAGTAGGAAACCTCGCCGACCAACTGACATTGTTCACAACAAACTCCCAACCATGGCCATGGGTACCTTGTGTAACGGATTAACTTTATAATCAATGACTGCTATTATACATATTTTATCATACACACAATGTTCGTCATATAAACTGAATGTTATGCATGTCATGTGTGCCTTATAGAAAATCGACGCCCACGCAATCGAAGACTTCTACGGGCTGACGTCTGATATCCAGAAGACATCAGAGTCGGGTTACATCCTCTTCTACCAGTCCAGAGACAGTAGTTAGACACCTGCCTCTTCAGAAGGCGCAGTAGAGCAGAACCAGGAAACTTCAAGGCATATCATGGCCACTGCAGTTCTGTACACCACAGACATGTGTAGGACATGCCGACACGAGACGTGACGACCAAACCTGACTGTGTTAATGTAGACCAGTAGCCTGGTAGCCGTCCTATTCTAGCTCGGGTTCACTCGTCTTCTGTGCAGAATAGTCTGGCACCCGTTAACAGGGAAAACATTGCCATTTGAATGTTTGCCTGAAACATAGGCGAGGGGTCTGATTGGCTCCCAGTCACACAACGTCATGGTAAGGGGGTTCGAATGGGCTTTTAGAAGTTCAATTCCTGTTACACTGCTTCTGCAAAATGTCTGATTCCTGAAATAATGCAGGAAGTAAGGACCAAATGTTTCAATGTGGACAGGGGCCAGACCAGTGTTCTAGCCAGCGTCCGTCTTTCCGTCATCTGCTCATGATTGACAAAAATTTTGCCCAATCTGTTATCTATGACGGACAATAATCGGTGTGTAAAGGTATGGAAAGAGATGTCATTAAACTAAGTCTACCAGCAAAATTTTCCCCTCAAAATCCAGGAAATAGCATTTCAGAGGGTCAAAATTTTCCAGGGGAAGCATGCCCCCAGACCACCCTAGGATTGTCGCATCTCTGGCTCAACATGATGTTACATCAAACAAAATTGAGATGACGGAAAAAATTTCAGGCTGGCTAGAACTGTGGGCCAGACTGTTCTGCATAAAAGAGACCAGAGGAGCAAACTGGAGCTAGAATAGGATGGATACCATGCTGGTAGACCAGAGGGTGAACAGCAAGTCTTTAGGTATAAGAAAGGTCTCTGAGATTCCACCCTTCGTAGCCAGTTGACATTCCATATTTTATTTGACTGTGGATTTTATGTATCACAACATGATGCAGACAGTCCCTTCAGTAATCGATCAGTCTGCTGACGATTGGAAGGTCCACAATAAATTATGTGAGCTAAAAGATATCTGGACTAGATATAGTTCAATAGTTGGCTACTTTTTTCCAATCATGTATAAAGTTTTATTTTGGAGATTTGTAAAGTTAGGATGGCAGAACAATGTCTATGTATTACATGACGTTATGCCAAAGATATTCCTTTTGCACTAGCTTTTATTATATTTTGGTTCTTACTTGGTTCAAGGTCAATAGTGTATAGCTATGAGGTGATGCAGAGAAGACTTCATTTTACATCAATGCAACAGTTTAAAGATTACTAGATCTGTACAGCATAAGGTTGTAATGTCATTTCTCAAAGGTCCACCTTGTAAAGTCAACTGTAAAATAGACCATTGGGAACAGACTGTAAGTTGTATACTGCTTGGTGTATAATGATATTTCACTGCTGAAGGACAATTTTGGAAGCCGTTTTTTGCTTTGCCCACTTCCCTACTGTTAGAGGTGACCAGCAATAGTGTATAGGCCAGGTGGGGTATGCTGGAACTAGATCCAGAACTGTAGTCAAAATGGTAAACTTACTCCAGGTCATTGGCTGGCCATGTTTTTGTTTTGAACAATTGGGTAGGTTGTGGCCCCTGATTGGTGGAATGCTGTGGGAAAGGGGTAATTTCATTGGATATGGGGAACATTGGATGGAGTGATGTGATTGGATGGGGTGGTTTGATTGGATGGCAGAGAGGAGTAATACAATTGGATTGATGTGATTGGATGTGGGAAACCACTAAGGTGGTTACATGACCTGGAAGCAACATATTATATACTTCAGCATCTGTCACAACCATATTTTAATGTGAAACCACTCCCTGTAAGGTACCAAACAACCAAAAATAATGGATTGCAAAACAATTTATTGACAAAGACCTACAAAAATACTTTGCAAGTGTTACACAATATCCATCAAAATGTAAATTGCCCTCTGAGGATATGTACAGAATTGACATACATGTATTAAAGTGTAGAGCTTCATTTGAAACCCATTAACCTGGGATGTACAATGTAGAAGCTGCAGCACAGTTCTCTTGTGTTTTTATCTACACCAAACACCTTTAAGGCAAACTTCATGCACATCAGGGAGACAGGGACTGATACGGGTGGTTACGAGTCTCCAACACATGAAAATCTGCTGTGCTGCATTAGGCCATACGGGTATTTTTCTTGGTTCCCTTAACATTTAAAGTATAGTGAGGCTAGAAGACAAGATTCCAACTAGAATCCTGGAAGCTAAGTTGTGTGTACCAGGACACAAACATTCTTCTCAGGATCAATTTTTATGTAGCTTGTTAGAAATCAGAACACCAAGAAATTGAATTCGTGCAGCCTCAGATGATGATTTTATATGGGGGTAGATAGACCAGGAACTTAAAGCAGTACCATTCTCTCATGCCCGACCCTGCATCAACCCTCCGTTCGGTGCTTCATGCTGCATTAGTGCTGGCTAGCCATCAGCCAATCAGATACTCCCCCTCCTGTTGTTGGAGGGAGAGTTACCAGCCAATCACCTTGCCTCTTGACCGTAGGAGCAACTTGATTGGCTGGTGAGGGCTGACCAGCACTAATGCAGTGAGAGGCATGGAATGCAGGCTGGATTGCCAGGGCTGTTGCTTCACATTACAAGAGCCTGGCATGAGAGGATGAGCAGTACAGGATACAAGTTCAGATAATTGGTATAGTAGAATGTTCAGAAGGATGTATAGACTGATGTAGTCCAGAACAGCATGCCAACAAGACTGTAGAAATGAAGTGTATCAGTATATATGAGAATGTAGGAACATTTTTCTGTACATGTTGCAGCACATTATTTGATTCCTTTACATCTAAACAGCATAATTTCTACACCCACATTTATCACGAACTTGAATGCTGATAGGGACTTTTTTACATATTCAAGTGTAAAAAAAACTTTAACGAGTTAAAACATCACTGTTCTAATTCCCATACTTGAGCACCAAATCCTTAAGCTTTGGCATGATCCTAAAGTCACCATCCCATTACTTTGTAAACCCTTCCAGCAGACCCAAGCTGGACTGTAATACAGCCGAGAAATCCTTGAAACATTGAAATATAAGCATGGAGTTAAAATATAAGATTTTAACTCCATGATATAAGTAAGAAGGGTCTCATAAAATGTTAGTGATATAATTTTAGATAGATAACGTTCAATATGAACGTATGCAAACTAAATAAGATGCAATATCAGGAATGACAAAAATTACAAATATGTACTGGTCACATTACAACAATTTTCTGGAAAATCACTGGTCATTCCATTGACCACTACAATTGGCTCTTAAGCATTTTACTACAAACATTTTCCTTAAGTGCACAAATGTCCCTATCATATATAAATAGTTTTTTCTAAAGTCAAATCTGTCATTATCTAGCCCTGGTACCTGTGGAAAGTTGAGCTGCTCTATGATGTGGCTAACGCCCTTGTATAGAAATATACTTAAGAAATATACTGTAGAATTGCAAGTAGATTTTGTTAGTCCCTTGGAGATTCAATCAGCTACTCCTTGATCCTGTATTTTCTTCCAAATCCATATGATATGATGACATTCATTGACGAACAATGTCATAAATACTACCCTGCTTTTGGCCCTTCTTTGGAAAAGCCCTGCTGCACCGTCTGGTGAGACTTGCTGCTGACTGTGTGAGACGATAGTAGAGCGCCACTTCTGTAGTCAAGGCAGACATGTTCAAGACCTTGTCAAGGTTACCCTGTTGTAGTGACTGGAAATGTTACGTCAAAAAGCTCATCGCCGTTGTCTCTGGAGGGAATCTTAAGGCGGACATCCTTCTTGTCTTAGCTCATCGTCACTGCCGTAGCCATGGTCACCTTTCTTGAGACGTTAGCTCATCACGATGTCGCTTCAGCAGACGTTCTGAACGCGTTTCTTAGGACGTTAGCTTGTCGTCACTGTCCCTAACACGTCAGCTCATCATCACTGCTGTAGTCATTCCCATCCTGTGGCCCCCTCGGCTTCCCGACTTTATCGGACAGATTCTGCTCCAGTTTGGTCAGTCGTTTCTTCAACTTCAGTTGTGAAGAGGAGTATTCTGCGAGAAGACGGGCAAATCTTGTCTGTAACGTGTCCAGACTTTGCTCCATTTTCTCGATCTTGTCTTCAGCGTCCCTGGGCGTGGCGAGCTTCCCGGCGTTCGGAACGGTTTCATCCAGGAGACCGTCCTACAACAACCAAACCGACCGTGTTACAGGGTTTTTATACTGTCCTTTACCCTCGTCCTTTACGGATCCTCGAACACAAGGCCATGTACGCCTTATTTGCATGAGGTGGTCGCTAATGGCGATAGCTACATGGTGTCGGTCGTCATGTAACATGTCATTTACCTTTTACAGCACCAGCCAATGAAATATTAGAATGGCTATTATAATGGATGTGTATTTGTAGTTGTCTATGTATTGTGTCTATGTTAGGTTGAATATATTAATTGATAACGGACCAGCGTCCCCTTTTTAACTTAGAGGAACAAGAAGAAAGACCATTTTACTCACCTTCATAAGAATCTTCCTGCCCCGGTCTTCCAGGATGTTCTTGGCGTCAGGATATTCCTTTAAGGCATCTAGTAAGTCGTCTTTAGACAGACAGAATAGGTCTGAATAGCCGATGGAGCGCACGTTGGCTGTCCGTCTGTTTCCGGTTTTACTACCAGTGATGTTTAGAATGCTGACCTGAAAAACGGAGGTGTTTTTTTTTTTGGCAAAAAAAATTAAAATCAACGATGTAAGTAAATAATAACTTTTAATGAAACTGTATAGTAGTTTGGAGTTCAATCAGTAAAACATACATGAATGGCTACATTGAAATTTGAAGATCTCAGCTAGCCTGGATGCCAGCCTGGTTAGGTACATGTCTGCTTTAACGGAGAACTATCAGAGCAGATATAGATACGTCCCATCCAGGGTGGCTACTACTCCATAACAGTTACCAAATTTAGATTGTTTGTCTCCATGTTCATACAGTATGTATATGTGAGCTATCATGGAGCTATGTTTCCTTGTGTGTTTATTTGGATACACTGAAACTACCACCGGCCGAATCTTGATTCATCGAGCTGATAGTTTATCAGAGTGTATCAATTAGTCATGTCGGGAATATAATATTGAGAAACTGACTTTTAGTCAGACTAAGGGCATTATATGGAATGGAATGTTTTGGACTCACTCAGGCGCCAGACTGACTGGCAACTGTAGTGGCAATATGTTATTGATGTTATCATTAAGTGAATTTAAGATAGGAATAACATGTTATTACTTAGTTTTCATAATAAATTATATCCCACGCACCTCTCCAAAGTAGCTTCCGTCGCTGAGAGTGACGAACGTGGTGACTCCGTCGTCTGCAACCACAGCCAGCTTACCCTGCTTCACGATGTACATCTCCTTCCCAATGTCCCCCTTCCTGCAGATGTAGTCTCCTGGTGAGAAAACCTAGAGCAGAACAACAAGATGTAGTTTCACCCACTGATTACGACTCTATCACAGTGTTTCAAGAATATGTTTAATGACATTTCACAGAAGACATTGAAGGGGTGCATTACATGTTGAGCAAATCATGGGTCATTCAAGGTCACCAGCTACATACAAGTGTATGTTATCAGATGTGTCACTTGTAAAGAGCGTATTGATGTGACGTCATAGAGATGGAGGTGAGAGCTGCTATTTGAATTTCAGTGAATCATAGCTCGAGCGTTGTTGGACATCTAGAGATCTTCTAAACCCTCTCCAATAATCTCGAGAGCTCTGTTAAGTGTTTATATCTCAGAGCAGAGAATACATGAAGAATACACAAAGTTTGCCCATGAAGTTAAAAACAAAAATGTGTTCGCTTGAGTACAGTCCATCAAATGCAAATCAAGGAACCCAACATGGCGGCCAGCACCATTGATACATTGGAGTGAAAACGCTCCACAAAGTCTCTAGTCTTTATTTACGTGAAGTTTAAGCTTACCTGTGGTTTTAGCTTCAACACGATCTCCACCAGCAGTCCCGGCTCACAGTCGGAGAAGATGGAGACTCTCTTCAGCGTGTCCAGGTGGACGTGGATGGCAATCTCTGCCTTCAGCTTGTCGGGCAGAGACCTCAGGACCTCCTCCTCATCAAGGGACTTCTGGTTGGTCCAGAGGTAGTCGAACCACTTGATGACCCTGTTCTGCAGGTCCTTGGAAACCTATGGACGGATGGCAGAAACAACTATGACAAGCAAACCTGGGGAAGCCACTCTTGCTTAATTGTTACTTAAAGATGGTTGCCAATAAGAATCGCCAAACAAATCTGGCGTTTATCTTTGTTTGGTTTGCAAAAATCCGCGGCGAACCACAAGTAACGCAGTACAGAATACTAATAACTGCTATATCTATCACAGAAGTAGTTTAATAACTTTAAGAGGAAATCGCCATGATCTGTATTAAATGGAATCCCTGTCCTTAGTGCTGAAGGATCTTTCCCGTCCTTAGTTCTGAAAAACCTCCCCTTCCTTAGCGCTGAAGAACCTTCCCTGTTATTAGTGCTTAAGGACCTTCCCTGTCCTTAGTGCTGAACGACCTTCCCTGTCATTAGTGTTGAAGGACCTTCCCTGTCATTAATGGGTAGACCGTTCTGTCCTTGGTGCTGAAGGACATTCCGTCTATCCTTGTCCTGAAAGACAAGGGTACAGGAAAGATCCTTAAAGACAAACCATACCTGACGGAACTCCATGTATTGCTTGATGCCGTCCACCTTGGCCTGGAACTCCGCTCTGACGGCGTTCATGTTGGTGATCATCGTGCCCACGTTACCGACGATGGTGGCGAAGATCAGCACGCCGACAAGGAAGTCAAACACCACAAACACGAACTCGATATCCTGCTCCGGCGTCGGCGTCTCACCAATAGTTGTTAACGTCAGGGTGGACCAGTACAGGCTGTGGGGTGAAACAAGAAGTAAAGCACGTCCACACAGGTCCATCTTTGTTCATTACCAATGCCAGTTTAGAAAGTGCGAACATCAGAGGGACGTTGGCAACTGAACTTGCCTTATCTGACAATGGTGGTATATAATGCATTTGATAGTCTATCAGATTTAGTAAGACTTAACTCGTAAAAGACGCGAACATGTGTATACAGACATTGCACAAAAAGTTAAATGACAGTAAAGTCGGGTAATGTTTGCATTCTAAACATTACCCGACTTTACTGACATTTACTACCATTGGTAAATCCAACTTTTCGTGCAATGAAAGGCTCTATGCAAATGACGCTTTCACTCTGATACTCACCTGTAGATGTATTTCCTGCTGAGAGTGTTGTTGATAGGGTAGGACGTGTTGGGGTACACCCATCCGTCCACACCGAACCCCAGGGCGCTGGAGATCGCGAAGTAGAAACAGGCGTTCCAGTGGATGATGATGAAGATGTAGAGGACCAGGTTGATGATGCGGAACAGGTTGGGAAAGTTCGTCCGCGTTTCCGTCCGCTCGAAGCACTCCTGCGCTCTGCGGACTCGCAGGAGGCGAGGGAAGCGCAGCTCTGGTTGGTGGACCGTTCCGAGGGCGATGTACAGGATGTCCAGGGGCAGGATAGACAGGCAGTCCAACTTGAAGTTGAACGTGGAGATGTAGTGCTTACACAGCTTCTTCACATCTTTAACCAACAGACCTTGTTCAAGGTATCCTAAAGAGCGAAGATAGAGGGGCGTTATGTAGAGCAAGTTGATAATGTGATCAATACGATCTACTGGACGGTGGCAGATATCGACTTCCTGTCACCTTTGACCCACTTCTGACGTCACACATCTCATAGATCATTGCGTGGCAGGAAAGTTGGTCAAGTTCCATATTTTTGTGCTGGATTGGAGTTAAAACACTAAATAAAGACCTAATGTTACTTGTCTCAAAGCAAATACCCAAGATGCTGAGTCTCTTACCTGTTCTAAACCTGACCGCCATGTCCAGGATGTAGATGGCGTCACAGATGTAGTCCAGCGTCATCCAGAGTCTCCAGTAGTCTGCCTGGAGCTGATAGAAGACCGCCCTGGTGATGAGGATGGTCCAGTTGTACAGCACGGCCGCCGTGATCACCAGCAGCCAACGGTAGTAGAAATTATCAGCAGGATCAATGACGTAGTCAGTCCACCTCTGTCCTTTCCCTTTACGTACCCTTTACGAGAAGAGAAAACTTTTTCATTCCGACATACCTTCCGTGAAAAATTTCATCAGGTTGGCGAATGATTGAATCGCAAAGTTCACAACCACTTGTTTAATAAGAGCCGACATTTCGATGACCGCCTGTCATCTTCACCAGGGCAATTATGACTGGTTCACTGTGCACTGATGAAGATGACAGACGGTCATCGAAACCTCGGCTTTTGTTAAACAAGTGGTTGTGAATAAAGAACTTTGCTATTCAGACATATCTTTCTTGTAAACATGCACCATCTTAAAGTGTGTCTGTGAACGTGACCAACGTAATGCTTGCTGCTTTTCGCTCACGTGGTGGTTAATTTGATGGTTATACATGAGGGCACTGGTCCCTGATAACCTCTTGGGGCGGGTCATTGACTCTTAATTGTACCTTCCTTGTGGCAATGACGTCATTATGAAGGGATTGTACCTTCCTTGTGACATTGACGTCATATGGAGGGATGGTGATAACTGGGTTGTACCCCCATCATCTCCTGAGACATTTTTGTCCACTTAGTTTCATTTGCAAGGATTCTGTGAAATCAGGCTTGAGACGGTTATGAGACGTGGCACAGCTATATGCCTTGATGTATGCCTTCCATTTTATTAAGCTTTTAATGAGGCTACTTCTTCCCCACTGAGATCACCTGGCTGACCTGGAAAGAGGATCACAGGAGGCAAAAGGTATAGTTGCCATGACAACGCCTATGACGTCAACCAGATTAGGACCCGATGCACCCTTCCCCTTCTTGGAAAGGTCACACGATTCAAGCTACGTTGTATAAGCAAATGATAGCCTCCATCTCAGACGCCGGCTAGGCTACCAGCAAGATATAGTCTGGAAACTCATAGATTCGAAAGGAATGGGATTTATTCCCAAGGTGTGGAGTCTGACATCAAGGGAAGGGCACCTTTGTTGTTGTTGTTGTTGTTGTTGTTGCCGTCGTGATCAATTAGATCAAATAAAGCTGTTTGGTTGCCATAGGACTAACAACTACTGAATATCTAACGTTATATAAAGGTCTGTCCAGTAATATAGAGTGGAGAGCAGAAGCTAAAACTGCTAATGAGTACGAAGCAAATGTTTACAAAGCTACGTGAACATAAAATGACGTCATTTGGACTGGTATGGTATGAAGATGTCATTATAAATTCACGAGCCTCTCTATCCGAGGAGCAATTCTTTAATAAATGAGTTTCCTAATTTCTGGATTGCGTGACGCTATATGTAACAATATAGGCGTGTCATTAACACTGTTTCAGTGCCTGATATGTATGATTAAGAAAGTCAAATAAGCATTCATGTCGCGCACCTAGCCAGCTCTCAATGCCATCCTCTATACCCGCATAAGTAGCTCTTAATTGGACCCTGTAAGCACCTGATGTATCAGCGGCTTAGCTCAAACAAGTCACATTTCCCAATGGCCACATTACTCGCGGAATACCTGTTATGTTTCCAGTTTATTGAAGTCTCAGGCAAACCTTCAAAAGTAATTAGAAACCAGCGGAACTGCAAACTGTGCAGGCAAATGTTACCCTACGTTGGCTAAACTCCTCAGGCAAATTATTCTCCCTATTTGGGCCAAATTTTACTGTTCGTCGGCCACGTTGTTATTCTGATGAAGAGTAGATGAGCATGAGCAATATTAATGTCAATCATTGCCAAAGAGGAAAACATGATCTGGGCATACCAACAAACATATGTAGTCTCTACCGGACTGCGTTGCTTTTGTGAAGAACATCATTAAACATAAATTATTCAAATGAGGATATCGTTTGCATAATGAGGACCTCATTTACATAGTTTATGAAGAAATGCTAGAATAGTTTTCTATCTATGAGGAAATGCTAGAATAACTTGCATGGCTATGAGTAATGAAAAGCGAAATCACTAGCAAAGACCACCGTCGCCATGGCAATGTCTTTTTCACATTGCTCTTTGTCTTGTTTTCGCGTTTAAAACATGCCTACAGCTGCCCGAAAGGGCTATGAGTACCAGCCGGTGTTCCATACCTGTTTGCCACCTTGTTGCCCTGCGGCTCGGCCCCCGCCCGGGACACGTTGTCCCCCTCCCGGCTGTTACACCCCTCATCCTCCTGGATCACCTGACCCATGTGGAATCTCTGAAGAAGAAAAACAAACCTACACTTGCAACTGAGACGTACATAGAGTACAGACGTTCATGTGAAACCTCTGTAGAAAGATCAAGATGACAGGGTCGTTGTTTGACATGTGTCAGGGTAGAGACTCCGATCAGAGCCTTTGTCAACAGAGACTCCGGTCAGGATGCTGTTAATGTGTTAGGTTGGTCTCCCATTTACAAGTCCTAAATTTCAAGTCAATCCATTGATATAAAGTGACATGAATTGACGTTGAAAATGTCTTCAAAATTTACAGACTGCGATCGGGATCTCTACCGGCAGAGACTTCGGTCGGAGTTTCTGTTGACAGAGACTCCGATCGCGATCTCTGCCGGTAGAATCACCGATAGGTCAGTCTCTACTCTGACGTACATATATACTGTTGGTTGTACATGTATATACAAGCGGTGGGCCTATCATGAGAGGATGCTGGAAGTAGGATAAGAGGTTACGGTTAGGATGTCTAACTTACTGACCTGCAGGAAGGAGTCTGGCCGTGGGCCGTCATCCTCCTCCCGTCTCCGGGTGGCCCACGTTCTGATCAGCTGCAGGGTCCGGACAATCCTGGACAGCGCGCCTTGGCGGGAACCCATCCTTGAGCTCCGTCTGGAGGTCGCGCCTTCAGACCTGGAAAATGTCGGTTCAGATTTTGATAGCAGAGTGTTCAGTTCAAGCTTTTCCGCAATACAATTATCAGTAGTGGATATGATGTCATTTCACAATGATAAAGATAGTCTCCTTTTACATATTTGAATTTTTGATATAGAATGAAAAAGAACAGCCTTAAATGTTCAGCATGTCCGGGGGTGAAACTCGACAGACTGCAGTTTTCCACGTTCAGTGAAATGAGTGCTCCACAGACAATCTTCATATATATGTACAGACTCTAGAGGCCATTCAGAATGTATCAAATCTTCAACCCTGTTTCTCGGCCAAGGGCAGCAGAGATTATTACAAGAATCGCCAAGGAGACGAGGTGGGATTGGAACCGGGCCGTTCAGGGAATTAGATCGTCCAGGAAGAGATTAAACGAAAACCCTCAAATTTCCCAGCAGACTGCGATAATCAGACTCTAGGTGGGTCATAACAAATACATTGTCGCACTGTGGTGGAAAGTAACTTGTTACGTTTACAAATGATTTCCAAAAATATGTGACAACTTAAGTTGTAAGTTGGCTGGTTAGTTGCATTTGTTGGTTGGTTAGTTATTAGGCAGCTAGTCAGTATATAGTAAGTTACGGCGAGGTCATATTCGTCGTTCGTTGTCGTACGATTTTCATATCGTAGAATTTTCAAGCAGTCTGTGACAGAAACAACTGCCGATAAAGACCTGAGACAGTCTTTCCGTAACATACAAGACAGCTGAATTTTGTACGACACATGAACGACTATCCCAAGAATGCCCTCAGTTTGCGATCGTACGACGATCGTACGACGAATGTGACCGGGCCCTAAGTGTTGTACCTGCCGTCCTCTCCCGCAACCCTGATGATCTCTGAGCTAGTGTCGTCTATGGTGGAGACGGCTCGAGAAACCGACCTTCTTAAGGGTGCAAGAAACAAAACATGGAAAATGTCAGGAAACGGTAGGAAGTTGGGTAACTTTTAATGGAAGAAACATTTACCTGTACTTGACCTTATCTAAAAAGTCATATCAGTCTATGTGTTTACCCCAACGTTGAAAACATAGGCGGTGGTAAAAGTCACCGTTACAATTTACAAATAGGCCCGGAATTGAGCTGTTTGACGTACCGATGTGCTCCAGTTCCGGGCAGAGGTATGTGACTTGTGTGCACTGGGACAGAGATGGTGACTTAAAGATGTGTGCTCTGGGACAGAGATGGTGACTTATCGATGTGTGCTCTGGGACAGAGATGGTGACTTACTGATGTGTGTTCCGGGACAGAGATGTGTGAGTTACCGATGTGTCCTCTCAGGACAGAGATTGTGACTTACCGATGTGTGTTCCGGGACAGAGATGTGTGACTTACCGATGTGTGCTCTGGGACAGAGATGGTGACTTACCGATGTGTGTTCCGGGACAGAGATGGTGACTTACCGATGTGTGCTCTGGGACAGAGATGGTGACTTACCGATGTGTGCTCTGGGACAGAGATAGTGACTTACCGATGTGTGCTCTGGGACAGAGATAGTGACTTACCGATGTGTGCTCTGGGACGGGGACCGGTCTCCATCCTCCAAAACCTCCAGTTCGTCCTCCACGACGGCCGCCTGAGGCTTCAGGGTTCTCCTGGGGGTAACGTTCCCAGCCGCCGGGGAGAGCTGCTGCTGCGCCCTGCCAGACTCCGGATCAGCCCCGGTCGCGCTGAGCGGCCGACTCGGGCCCGCACCGGGAGAAATCGTCACGGCGGTGGCGGTCAGAGCGTTGGCCGACAGTTCCATGAGCGGCTTGCCCCAGCCGGTTCTCTTCCCGGTTTCCCTGGTCGAGCTCCCCGGAATGCCGCCATCTGACGTCTTGGGTCCGCTCTCCTTTGCGGCGCCGACTTTCCGGTTTAACGTCCACCATTTCGACATGATGTCTTCGTTTTGATGTCTTTTCTAGTCTTTTACAGCCATGGATGTGATTTGGTGCAGTCCACAATTCTTAATGATGACGAAAAACATCATAACAAAAAAATTTTTATAACTTATAGAATCGCTTCAATGTCTGCCCATCACCATAGTTTTACCTTTCAAGTGTCCCGAACAATTCCTGAACCCCAGCACGCCATTGTCTACTGTTCTCTTGGGATATGGCCCATTAGAGTGTTCATCAGTCCATGTTGGGAATCATCTTCTGAATCTGTGTTTGCAAAGAGTTCGGGTTAAGAATACAATGTAATTACAGAGCTCGTGTTTAGAATACAGTGTAAGTACAGGGTTCATGTTCAGAATAAAGTGTACATGTATTCCTAAGTATAGAGTTTTTTCTGGAATACAATGTATTTGCAGAGCTGGTGTTTCATTCATTTTCATATAAAGTGTCAGCGTTTGGTACGAGGCAGAGATTGCACTGTTACTACTCCCTGGGTAGATGTGGAGTGTTCTCCGCCGCAAGTTATTTTGTACTTCGCGGCATCCTACAATCATGCAAAAACTGTTTCACATAATCGACGTATATATAAATAACGAACGGAAAACACTCATACATGAAGATGAAGTCATCACAAAAACATGGACTAAGTCACGCATGTAACCATTCATTTAATATCACAACCATATCCTGATTCTTTCACACGCGAGTATCCACCCCGTGTCACGTTCTGAACGTCTCCACTGAACTCTGTCGACCCGCTGAAAACATCTCTATTAATCTGCGAGTGCTTCTGGCATGTCTGGTATTAGTGGATTATAGCCTGTCCTGACAGTGCTTAATGGCCCGTGATATTCAACATTACCCAAATTGTCCTTCCGACCAGTAAGAAACAATTTTCTTTGATGGCTGAGTGATTCCAGTGGCACAGAATAATCTCAGTTTAAGCCGAAGATCGTTATGATCTCTGGGTACTCCGTTACTTTATATGGCACGTAGAAAACGTCATACACGTACACGATTCTCCCTTCCAACATCTGTTTGGAGATGAAGGAGATTTAATTCCTCCTTGCAGATTATATATCAATACCAGTTGCTTAGCTCTCCCGAAAAACACACACACATGAATACTTAATGCCGGATATCGAATACGTCAATTCCTGCATACGTACGTGCGAGTTAGTAACGTCTATAACTTGATATCCCAAGACCCTCGAACATTAAAGTTAAGTAGGTTGTTGTATTCCAAAACGCGATATTCCATTTCCTGCCACTTTATGTTTTGGAATTGTGTTTTGGAATACAACACCGCGCAGCGCCAATTGGTCGTCGCCCGAAAACGACCTAATATGGTCATCAACGCTTCTGCGAAATTGCAACCTACCTAAGTCAATTTTGTCGGTGTAACCAGATAAATTAAAGACGCTACACATTTACCTTATATAACACAACATATACATAACTTATATGGTCATTTCAAATTTTAAAATACATCATATTCCTTAACAAGAGATCAAAAACACATTATGTTATTGTTATTTTGACAAAAAAAGATGTAATCATATGTATTTCGAATCAACATGGGCAACTCATCCTGCAATAAGTTGTCATGTTTGCTTTTCCGACAATGTAAATTAATTGATTATCCAGTATCACTTAGTAATTAATTGTCCAGTATCGCTTAGATGTAGATGTAACTGTTAGATTATTTGAATTAAAATCCTTCCAATGCATTTTGGTGTACAGACGAGGTACCCATGTCCATTTCAAAAGCCATCGGGCCACTACAGGGGGTTAGTTAGTCCACTGGTAGTGATATGTGTTCAACTTCCATACTCTTTCCCATATTCGCTAAGCAGATAGAACAGTATGCACGCACACTTTTTGAAGTCTTTGGTATATGATTCAAAAGAGGTTTGAACCTCCGACCTCCCGAATACAAGACAGGCACTCTAGCCACTGGGCCACAGCATCGGTTCTTCCTGACAAATGCGTAGAATGTTCCCGGTAAGAAATCTTACATTGGAATGCGAAATAACTCTCCTAATATCAAATACCAACATCTTGGAAGCCTTACATGTCAACCTGTTGCGAATGTAAAGTTCCGCATGTCATTTGAAAAAGCATGCTCTCTTCCATATAAATCCAATCATATCATCTATGATTATGAAAAATATTTCGTTTTGGAAATTGGCTTAGAAACCCCACAACGTCACACGTCATCAGTGCCCCGGATGTATGACCTTCCCACCCATCCGTTTAACCTTGATAAATTCATCTCCATCGGCTGGCTGTGATATCATAAGATGTTGTTTGTCGATGCAGGTTAGACATCCCGTGAGAACAATTATGCAATGCAAAAGAAATGAAATCATTCTACAGTCACTGATGAAAGAGAGCGGATGCTGTCTGAAACGTCTGGCTTTTCAGAGAATTCATCCAGATGCTTGATTTGTTACGTCAGATGTTTGTTTTTAGCTTCCCAACATCCCGATGGTGCATCATTTAATTACATATCAGGCAGCTTGCATGATTTGGGGATCGCAATCAATAAAGTGCATAAACGATGCTAATAACATATGGTAATTGCTCGGAGTATATGACAACATGGCCGACCTGAATGAAAAATAAGAAAATACTATTAGATCCTGTATCTGTTTGATACCAAGAGCTTTTAAAGGGGATCCATGTAGGCTTTTAATAGCAAGGTTGAAAATTCTAATTCTTATTGACATTTACAAGGATTTCGAAACACATCTGCATCGTTTATTTCGAATTGTTCCGTCGTCGAGAATTTATTTATGTTTGGACTATTCGCAAATACATGGGGGATTATAGGTTTATGTATTATTTTACAAATCATCCCTCGCACTGTACCGTTTGTCATTAAATTATCCGCTGCCGTTTTACTATGGAAATAAATGTAACTGTTAAACAGACCGATAAATGACCACTGTCCTAAATAGCCATTGTGTTTCTGGTACAGTATGACGTGTTTCTAGCACAGTTTGACGTAGACGCTTCAATAGGCCCAATAACGGTAGTAATAACATATGGTAATTACACAGATGAAATGTCAGAGGTCAGGGGACGACAACGTTGGGCAAATTTTGAAATAACATCTAGTCCAAACACACTGCTAAAGAGTAATGTAAAAATTGTGTCAGGCTATTATGATATTCCTGTCGTCAAAACATTGATGAGAAGAGGTGACGTCAGTTACATTGGCAAAGAAAAAGACCGATCCTGGCTGTCTAACATAATTAATAGTTCAACCAATGAGAGAGTGACAATTAGCATTTTGACCAATGCATGAGAGAGTGGCTACATGTCCGTCAAATATTTCCGTATGTGTGTTTTTATTTTGACGGAGGTGGGCGGGGCTATATGGGATCGGTCTACTCTCAACCTTCTGCTCAGACATCAAACACTTATCTGAAGTGTTTTACTGAGAACCCAGGCCGACTTTAGTGGGCAAATCAAAGCAGGTGTGACATATGAACACCCGGCTCAGTCTCAACGTTTTACGCATGTTTTTGCAAACTCTTCGTCGGTAGTGGTGGGGGCAAGAAACCGCACACCACTACAGGCTTACCAACCTGATGAAACTACTCACGGAGACCTCTACACAGTTACAGATGCTACCAAAACATAATCTTCTTCTTGGTGACGGTAACTAAACAAAGTTAGCTTATAGGATGTTCACCATGATTAAGATATGATGCACCTATGTGAAGAAAACGCTGGTTGCAGCAGCTGGTTTTTACAACTACTGCGGCCACAAAACACAGTAGATCGATGGTCACCATCACGCCATCATGATGCGCATCCCAAACAGCCTGTTCCTAAGTGGCTGGTTATTTTCCGCTGTAACGAGGCGGAAGGCTCTCGTGTTTGATTGGATCTCCAGTGGCGGGATTCTATAGCCTCCTTGGCTCTACGAGTCAGGCTTCGGGGGGGGGGGGGGAGGGGTGCTTCAATGTGTTTTCTTTTACTCATGGTATATCAGTTCTAATTGTGTGACTCGGATTCTTGTGCGCTGCCTTCGTAGAAAAACAGAGTGCAAGTAGATATGCTTTCATAAAAAAAAGGTACATAAACAACAAGAAAAGCCAGTTCTAATTGTGTGACTCGGATTCTTGTGCGCTGCCTTCGTAGAAAAACAGAGTGCAAGTAGATATGCTTTCATAATAAAAGGTACATAAACAACAAGAAAAGCCAGTTCTAATTGTGTGACTCGGATTCTTGTGCGCTGCCTTCGTAGAAAAACAGAGTGCAAGTAGATATGCTTTCATAAAAAAAGGCACATAAACAACAAGAAAAGCCAGTTTTAATTGTGTGACTCGGATTCTTGTGCGCTGTCTTCGTAGAAAAACAGAGTGCAAGTAGATATGCTTTCATAATAAAAGGTACATAAACAACAAGAAAAGCCAGTTCTAATTGTGTGACTAGGATTCTTGTGCGCTGCCTTCGTAGAAAAACAGAGTGCAAGTAGATATGCTTTCATAATAAAAGGTACATAAACAACAAGAAAAGCCAGTTCTAATTGTGTGACTAGGATTCTTGTGCGCTGCCTTCGTAGAAAAACAGAGTGCAAGTAGATATGCTTTCATAAAAAAAGGCACATAAACAACAAGAAAAGCCCGACTCGTAAAGCCTGCTAAAGAAGGTCAGGGATTCTCAACGGCTACTCGTATGGAGGGGCTATGTAGCCTCAAAATCAGGCTCGTTCGAAAGATCTAGGTTCTCTTCCAGTTCTCATCAATACACCGTTAACTTACCTGTTTCCAAGTCATTCTACAACAACAGCTTCTTTCCCCGGACTGCAAAATTATGGAACTCTCTTCCAAACACATGCTTCCCGTCCGACTACAATCCACAAAGCTTCAAAACAAAGGTCCACCACCATTTCCAGACTCAACCTCATTACACTCACATACGTACCTCTAGCTCTATGCCTAGAAGTGGCCAAAAATAATTGGCCTTGCACTGAGCGACACCATTAAAAAAAAAAAAAGATCTAGACCAGGGATTTAACATTTAACATTTTATGCTGATTGTGTCATGTTTTCCTGTTGCTACCGAGGTTTAATTGCTGCCGTTTTCTGTTTAACATTGCTGACCAGAACTGAACAAGAAAATATACAGTATGTAAGCAGCCCAAAAACGTCAACATAAAAAACAAGAGTCCGCAGGACACAATCCTCCGGGGACAAGGGACGTTAAATCAACACATAACCAACCCAACATCTACTTGGAGAAAACCTTATTAGTGCACACCCACAAAAGCCAACGAGATTAATAACCTGTTCCACAAGTCCATCTAGGTATGGATGTTTCTGAAATATTACATGACCTATAAAAACTGCTACGGTGTAAAAAAAAAATAACAACAACATGCATCATCTCGCGCATACTAGCAGACGACATGCCAAACTACATACCAGTGCAGCAAAGGGATCGTGAGTTACAGCTGCGAACGTACGGACACTTCTTCTTCAATCTTCCTCTGATGAGGTGCAGCGAGTGAAGTTTTGTCTCCAGTAAGGTCTGTCAGACATTACGGATAGAAGTTCCAATCCTTGCAGACCCGTTTCAGACTCAATAAGCTTCTTAAGAGTTGTACATGGACGTCCAGTCCTCCGTACGGACACAACTGAGCACAATACTCCGTCACTGACCTCCTTCACGGAGTAAAAAAACGCCCACCGTGGAGTCCGCCGTGGAGGCTAGAAAGGACTCAGGTGGACGACGGAACACATTAGCGCGAGCCTGGCTGCAGCGGGAGGCTTACCCATAATCCCCACAGATTAGTCACCGGAGAAAACAGCCACGCACTGAAGGGGACATCTTCTCAGCAGTGCTGTTTTCTGTAAGCCATTGGTGTTATATATTTACACTGTGTACGCCATCGAATTACTTATTCACACTAAGCCAGTGGTATCACGTCTGCACACTGAGCCGTGATTACATGTTCACACTGAGTCATAGGAGGTACGCACTCACACAACACCACCTCTAATGAGACGCTTTACAACAGATGTTGGTCAGACGAGAGTGGAGACAAAATTACAGCTTGCATCCCAGATTTTTTTTATTGGAACATATAAACAAATACACACAGCGGTGCCTTACACAATCTGACGACGTTATTTTGAGTTTACTCTCCATGGAGAGGTTCAGGCTTCGGCTTATTTTTGACGTTTTTTTTTTAGCCGTTTTTACGCGTATTGGATACTGCCTGGCCAATTTGATACTGTCTTGCCAATTTGAAACTGTATTGCAACCACCGAAAGATCTGCTTAGAGTTAACGACACCACTACACAAGGAATACCAGTCAATACAATAGAGAAATGTACGTTGTGTAAAAGAAGAAGAGAAGGAATTCCAACCGTTTGAATATGAGAAGAGTAAGGTGGCTTGGCAATGTTGTAAGGATGCTAAGAACACCCCTCCCTGGCACTGAACTGGATACCACAAGGGAAGAGAATTAGAAGGAGGGGAGGTCAGCAAATTGCATGGGGAAAAACAGGAATGAGAGACCTAGAAGAGCTGGGCTTCACTTGGGAGGGAGCGAGAAGGCAAGCACTGGACAGAAGGGAGTGGAAACTAGTGCCGGTGGCCCGCATCGTCGAAAGGAAAGGGGCTGTAAGTTATAACCAAGTTGGTTTATTTCACTTTCACATTGAACAAATTTACAGTATCGCAGTGCGCGGATCTAGGGAAACAAGACAACACGAGGTCCAATCTTCCTGCTATTTTGGATTGATCCTAGATGTAAAACCACTTATGTAAAGGTCAATAACCGGGACACTTATCTGTATCTGTATCTGTATCTGTTATGGAAGGGTCAATGAACGGACCTGGCTGATCATGCTCTTTGGCCACCATATGCTTTAAAACAGACGGTTATGTATGGCTGGTTAACGTTATTATTGTATCATTACGTACAAATAGCTGTTTGTGAGACACCCATGGATACTGGTCCCGTTTGGAAAGGTCACGCAATGTTTTAGGTCGCCATGGCAACACGTTACATCCGGCTCACGCCCATGTTTTAGGTCGCCATGGCAACGCTAGTTGACTCTGGTGACCTCAGTGGTTGGTAAGGCCACGATACATTTACATTGTAGGATGCCATCTTGCACCGTTTGCAACATCTCAAAAACGTGAATTGCACCGTTTGGAACGTTTCTGAAACGGTGCCTTTTCTTCCAATCTGTCTACCTTGTGTGAATCTGCTGCCAATTACTTAATGCAATGATATCATTACACCCAATCACTTTCACGCATTAAGGCCATTTTTCGAGAAGATGCAAAGTGCTAACTACTTATGGCGTCAGTATCTGCATCGCATAACGGGTAAACGGCAAATCTCCAAGCAGATGTCAGGACCTGGCTCATTCTCAGCCCGACCTTGTTGATGAGAATCGGGATTGTTGATAAAATAAATAGTCATAGCACAAACTGCTACAGTAAAGTGATCCCAAGAACGACTTAAATCACGATGAAGTTCTTTTTCCCTGTGTTTTGTCTGTTTTAAAGCTGGTATTTCCCAGTCAGTAATTACTTAGGTAATCTGGATGACTTTAATCTCCTCAATCTAATAAGTGAAGAATTCTTCACATGTATCTGGTCTTCATCATGGCAGTCATTACCATACTAGCTTAATCCCACTTTTCGTGCAGTGTGAGTATTTTTGTAGAAACAAAATACTTGGATGGTGACGCTTGGGGATGGCCGAAAAGCGCCCTAGCAACATGCAAGGTAAGACTGAGATAAACTTGACTTTGGAGTGAGCTGTTTATAAGCCTATGTGTGTAGAGTTAAAGTCTGTTTGCACGCGGCATGGCGAAGGCTTCTCAGAACTACATGAACATGTAGGTTATGATGCGGCATTATGTAACATCAAGAGGATACAAAAAGTCCATTTTCTGGTCATTTCTCTACAGAGTAAGATGAATCAACCCTACTCTATTGCAAATAGTGTCATTCAGGAAGTGGAGGTGCCAGAAGTATTATACCATACGAGTGTGGTGGTGTTTAAAAGCTGGAAACACAGCTGTCAGCCATGTTTGTTTACATTCTGGTATTTTGTTCTGGTGCCACAAACTGAGTGCATGCACCTCATGTGGGCTGTTTTATTGCCAACCAGAAATGTGAAATAATAGCACAAATATGCTGAAAATTGGAAGTAAATTACAATCACATGAAGATTTTTTTTAATTAAAATATTTCAATTTGTGGTTCAAAAATGTTACATAATGCCCCCTTAAGAAACAAACACAAAAATAACTGATAGAAAGATGGTTGATACCCCCCTCCTGTTGCCTTCTGTTTCACGTTGTAATTTTCCCAGTGCTCATTGATATGGTAAGTGTCTTATGAAAAGAAAGATAATCTGATTGACCTGGAAGCCACCTCGTTTTTTACTGGATTTAAAAGCACTGAACCTACCTCATCATTCTAGTAAGTATAAGGTGTTTCTGGGGTCGAATACTACATGTAAAAAAAGAACTATCATCATGCTCAGTTTCTTTTTCATTTTATTTTTGTTTACCTCATATAGGTTTTGGTTGTGTACTAGTATGTTATTCTGTCTTTTCTTTTATATGTTGTCCTTGTGTATATGTACATTAAAATGCAATAAAGGATTGAAATAAAAAAGTATAAAAAACGAAATTCTACAAACAGTGAAAAACAATTGTGACAGTTAATGCAATTTTCCACAGCGAGAGACAAAGGCCCGTTGTCTTGACATGTGATGGTAGGAAATATTTTAAAATATGGCTGCTAAGAGCAGTTTGCAGTTTGCATGCTGAGATTTGTGTCTTTTGATCTCCAATGTGTTGCGTGTATGTGAATAACCATTGCGCGTTAGAAGCAAAATACAATGAGACGGCATTTGACAATTGCCCGTAGTCATAAATATACGGTGGGGGGAAGACGGACGGAAAACATAAATAAAAAAACTGTAGCTCTTCAGCGCGATTCCGTTTTGTACGAGATTGCTGTGTGTTTTGGCCTCCAACCTGTTGTATTTGAATAACCATTGCACGTTAGAAACAAAACAACGAGAGACGACATTGTCAGTTACCCATGGCATAGTATGTACAACAGGTGGGTGGGAAGACGGAAAATATTTTAAGTGCAGCTCTTCAGCGTGGTTCCGTTCTGTGCGAGGTTGGTTGTGTGTTTTGGTCTCCAGCTTGTTGTTATGAATAACCATTGCCCGTTTTAGAAGCCAAAACAACGACATTAGCTGTTGCCCATAGTTATATGTACACCGGGATGGGGGATGGGCGAAAAACATTGAAAGTACAGCTCCTCAGCTCGGTTCCGTTTAGGTATATTTTCTGTCCAACTTGCCATTATAAATACCACGTCAGAAGCACATGTCTGTCGTTACCATATGGCTGGTCGGCTGGGAGCGCAACCCTGCCAGCGTGCAAGCTTTATTTTGCCCCCGGTAGTATCTCACGTTATACCAGCCTGATTTTTAGGGGCTTTCAAGAGCTTCCCGATGAATAAAACTGCAACGTTGTCGAACGAGAAATTTAAACAAACAAAAAAAACAACAACACCGGTCTATCTCCTACACTATAACTGCCGGTGTTTACAACCTGTGTATATCTCCTATCTGACCTTCCTTGTGGGAGCAGAATGGCGACCCAAACGCACGTATAAAGAGACGGGAGACAGATTATCGTCATTTCATTACAGAATCCGCCAGCGATCATACGGACGGCTGGTCGCTTTGTGTAACGCCTGTAGATTGTTTGATTGCTGAAAATACAACCCCAGCACCAAGTGAGAGAAGTTGGCGTGGTGATGGCGCTTTACGCGTGACAAAAGGAATCAGTTCTGATGATAGGAAGGACGGACTCACCTTGGCGCTTCCATCAAGTGGAAATCAATTTTCTCCCGGCGCGGCAACAACCTGTTCCATCAAAAATGGCAGGCCGATGGGCGTCCAGGGGCCACTGGTTAGTCCTGTCTGCTTCAAGGCGCGGATAGAACCCCGTACAGTCCCTCGGCAGGCGCGCACAGCCACACACAGACCGGTTCTCCCGCGGCGCGAACGGACTCAGTCTACCCGAGATCGACCCTCTCTCTCCACACTGTGACGCACCGCCGATTTTTCCGCAAATTTTCCACCGCGCTACCAATTACGCGGCGCGTTGCCATGGCGACGGGATGCCAATTTTGGCTCGGCGCTTGGCTGACTCGGCATGAGGAGGCAGGTTCATATTGTGATTGTGTGCGGGGCTGGAGTGTAAGAAACACACTGTAGGTTCATATCGCCGGTCACTCGAGTGTTAGAAACACATCTACACGGCCTGCCTCATAGATTCATGACTGCAATGTATGGTATACGTAATCTTATAATGTGAGCTCAACGTTAGGTAGAATTCCACATTTATCATTGCGTTCATTCGTTTATTTCCAAGGAGGCTCTATGATATAAACTCCGTGTTTCTATGACAGAACCTCATTGCTTCTATGGTAGAACCTCCTTGTTTCTATGGTAGAACCTCCTTGTTTCTATGGTACAACCTCCTTGTTTCTATGGTAGAACCTCATTGCTTCTATGGTAGAACCTCCTTGTTTCTATGGTAGAACCTCCTTGTTTCTATGGTACAACCTCCTTTTTTCTATGGTACAACCTCCTTTTTTCTATGGTACAACCTCCTTGTTTCTATGGTACAACCTCCTTGTTTCTATGATAGAAGCTCATTATTCCACCATCGTGCCACATCTCCAGGATTTGAAAGAAATAGAATACCATTCGTTTGTTTAATAGATAAGGCTTGAGAAAGTAGAAGATCTGCAAAAATACTAGCCTGATCCCACGAAAACATACAACGTAAAAAAACGGGCAACTCTTACGTAACAGCCTTTTGATTTTTCAGACTTTAACTAAAGCCTCGCGGCGAGAGAGAAGAGACCGTTTGAAGATTGGCCACGGGCGCGACTAAAACATGAAAGACGCGCCCTGGTTTTCCGCAGCATGAACTCCGGCCCACTGTAGCTTGTGTGAGGATTACATTTACAAAGTATATATATGCCATCTGATAACCTAGCCTGGTCAATACGGTGCCCTGCGTAATACATTTAATCTCCAAACAACTTCGGCTTCTTTTTCATGTGTTTTGTGCCGTTTTGTACGAGTTGCCACAGAGAAAGGACGCACCATTTGAAAAACCTATTCAAATGACTGAAATATGGACTACAAATACGCATACACAGACTTGGAGATGTTGGTGTCCTTCATTTGCATTTCTGTGCACGATTGACCTACGATCCTTTTAAAAAAGGATCGTAGGTCAATCGATTGACCTACGATCCTTTTTTAAAAGTAGGTCAATCGTGCACAGTGTTTTTGTTTTATCGTCACAGTCTTGTACTGAGTTCTCTTCGTTAAACTGTAGACAGTCAAGAGTTATCGTTTTAAAATGTTCGAAAACGCGTGAGATATAACTCACTGAAATACAAATAGGGACACCAACATGGCGGCGGACACGGCGATGACGTCACATGAAAACGCTCTATGATCTCCCGTCGTGGTTCCATTATCCTGCCGTTTCTTTGCCAGTCACGTAGGGTGGCGTGATGTCATTACTACCGACGTCTTCTGATTTTTCTCCGCCCTAGATTAGCCGCGTGTTTTGATCCATCATTTTAGTGTATTCATTTTCCGACAAGGTACATATATTTTTCCGTCACTTCTAGGAAAAACATCAACCATAATTACGTTTAAAAAGAAGAGCACGTAGGCGGCGGCGTTTTCCGAACCGCTTTCTCATGATTACTGAGAACTGCAAAGGAGGTCGCGTGCTGTGTGAAAGGACCCGCATCAAGACTCTGGCTATAGAAGATGAAAGACGCACGGTATCGGAGAGCAGCGGCTTTCAGGCGGCTTTTATGACTGCTTTTGCTTTTTTCTGATAATTACTGTTTTCTGATAATTTGCCGCCAGAAACTAAGCACCCTAGCAGGCTCCATGACTTAGTTTTTTTGGCTTGAGAAGCTTACCAGTATGCTGTTGTAGGCGTTTGTAACGGTTTCATTTTGGTCCAGCAACATAACTAAGAAAGCTATGATATGGATGGATTGTATTAAATTTGGTATGTGGTCAGGTCTTGCTCGGACAATCGAATAAATCATTAGATTTGGGGACCCCTGGTGGCTCTCCTTGGTGCTGAAACAGAACTTCCAGCGTCGTATAGGTTATTCTGGCAGCTACCGGTTTTCTAACAACTGCCAAGTCTATAGACCAATAGCTGCCAGAATGAGATACACAATCAGAAAGTAGCATAATAAGTCAAGTCATGGAGCCTGCCAGTATATCACAAAGGCTGGCCACAGACTATAGCTAGTCCTACGATAGTTCGCAAAAAGGCAACGGATAAAAAACAGTGACGTTTTCAAAACAGTAACTGATATGAAAGCGGTTAATATTTGTATTGTAAAATTCTCCTACATCTAAACACTTCACTTCCGCACCAACTCAGGTACGCCAACAGGTGAATGTAAACATGGCGCCGCCAGTGTCACAGGACAGCACGGAAAATTGTAGAATGTACATTCATGTGTGTTACACAAACTCTCGCTGTCAGGGGCTATGGTATCCAGAACCGTGCCTAGTTCCATGCCATGAATGGGTTAGGGTTAGGATCAAGCACGGTTCTGGATAGTCTTTGTGCATCCTAGAACGACTAGATTTACCCCATGCACGGTTCTGGATACGAGCGGACTATCCAGAACCGTGCCGCCTGAGCATGGTTCTGGATAAACCACGGTTCTGGATACAACAGCCCCCCCCCCTGTCCCGAGCGCTTGTGGCCGTTCACTTCTTAATCCAGGAGACTGATTTAAAAAACGAAAAGCACTAATATGACCTTAGTATAGTATTCTTTATCACTATGAAAATCAGTCCAGTAGGAGCTCAGGATTCTGTCATTATGGAAAACAGGCTCCAGCACCATGGTAACAGACAGGTCTCAGTCTGACCTTGTTAGGGCATATAAATAAATCAATAGGATTAGGATGTTCCCACTTCTCTTCACTTGATGGCTATCGAGCTTCAAGGGGCCTGACCAAACGCAGGGTTGCTAGAAGCGTTATACAGTCAAGCTAGGAAAATTGGAAGAAGAAAAAACATGTTATTGTCATGTCGTGCAACCTCACGGGCACTTAGTCTCCTCTTCCGAAGAACTGGAACTAATGTATTCCTTCCAAGCCAGCTAAGTGGCTCTTTGAAATTTCCCACTAGAAGCGCTACTAATGATGCAGATCCTAACGGTTCATCTGGAGCAAACCATGTCGGATGGACACGGGGGTGTGTAGGACCGGGTAGGAAACGAGTCCAGTTCAACAGCAGCCATTTGTACTTGGAACTAACATATTCACAAGGATCCATTTCTTAAATTATATTATATTATTAAATCATATATTAAAAATCTGGTGAACTTTTTGCCAGAGGACTTAGCCCGTTTGCCAATAAGTATGACCGTCAATAGGCTAAAGCTCCTATGGCAAATCATTCAGCCTACGTGGTCAATTCCAGCACGTCGGCAGAACGGAAGCAGGACGACTCGGACCATTACCAACTCGGCCCATCGCAAATCTGGTCAACTCGGCCCACCCCCCTGGTCAACTCGGCCCACCCCCCTGGTCAACTCGGCCCAGCGCCCTGGTCAACTCCGAGACGGCCCAACCATCAAATATACACAAAATATAGTAAAACACAACTACAATAGTGCGGTCGCTAACTAGGTCTCGAGTCTGGCTGTTGACAAATACATTTGATATATGCTTGAAGCACATACTTAAATACCAGGTCTGTGTAAAAAAAAAAGTGTTCTGCTTTCTGTATACATATTTGTAGATAAAGCCCGCGTTTTCGTCAGACAACTTCGAACTGTTGACTTTGAGGTGTTTGACCTCCCAAACCGCCGGCACTTGGACAATCAACATGATTTTCATACAGACCGCGTTTTTTGTCGAACTGTTGAATTGTTCGGCTATGGAAACAGTCTAGTCATCCAGTTTACACATGAGACTAGTGAGAGCTAGCGACAGCCATGGTAAATTGTGTGTGTTGGTGCCTAAATTTCTGTCTCCGGTATTGGGCCGCTAGTTGACCAGGGAAATGGGCCGAGTTGACCAGCGGGGTGGGCCGAGTTGACCAGGCAGATGGGCCGAGTTGACTGGGCCGAGTTGGTAATGGTCCGAGTCGTCCGACATTCGGCAGAACGTACTGCGCCTGCGCAAACCCCGATTTTTCTCGTTTTTCGTTGGATGTTTGGTCAACGTTGCATGAAAATTAGACGATATCTTTTCCTATACAACATCTGAAAACTACAGACAGGCTGTCAACCTTATATGCTCTAATACAACCTTATATGAGACGTTCTGCCAAAGTGCTATGCACAATACATTACAGGTTTCGCGCAGGCGCAGTACGTTCTGCCGACGTGCTGTCAATTCCTATCATATCTTCAGCAAGCAAAGGACCAGCTGGAGGCTGATTTTGTTGGTGTTATCGATGTGAACAGCAAACCAAAGGACGCCGGCATTTCAAAGTCTTCTGTGAGAATAAACCGCGCATCATAAAGGCATCACCAATTTCAGGGCGGCAAAACAAAAAAATATTCTGGATGAGGAAATCTGTCTGATACTGACATTTACTGCCATTTCTTAGCACATTTTCGTCATATATCATTTCATACTTGAAGTGTTTGAAATAGCCAGAAACAAGCTACGTGAGGAATCCCTTTGTTTTTTGGTACCACCAATGAATAACTAGAACCAGCCCACGATGCGAAACAAGCAACCGTTTTCCATCAGCGACGACCAGAGAAGCACGAGCATTCTAAATTCCGATCCATTCTGTAAATTTAAAGATGCGGTAAAGGCGGGCAATCTCAATTCTTCACACATCTCAACATCAGCAGGACTGCGTCCAAACGTGTTCAACAGCTAGTTTGCGGTGGTCGTCACAGCATGAGTTGGCGCTTGAGGTTACAAACCAGCGTCAACAGGCTATGCCTTCAGACTAGCCTCCGCCGCAGACCATACTATTAGGCCTATTTTTCTTTTCAACTACGTGCAGTTTTAATACTAGCTGCAGTTTACAGATCTAGATATATTCAGATTCCAATCCGACAACCAATCACAAGCCGAGCTATCGATAGCTCGGCTTCTGATTGGTTGTCGGATTGTGGTATGATTAGTACCTGTCCTGGTGGAGTCTGTAAACATTTGGCGGGGTGCGAGGGAAATTTAAAAATAAAAACACTTAGGTCAAGCTAGCCCAAGCGATTCTTAAAACGGGCGGTTTTGCTGGTAATCTGGCTGGCAAATAAATAGTACTCGGTAGCTAAAGGACCGGTCACATTCTTTGGCGGATTTTCATTTTCAAGCTAGCTGCCAAATAACTAACCGCCGACAAGGATCTAAGACAGCCTTTTCGGTAAAAAAAAAAGACAACGAAAGTAAAAATTAAAGTTTTAGCTAACTGCAGAGCTACTCTTCCACTGGTCGTAACTGAGAAGACAGACGCTATGTACAGTATTTACAGGTTCATTGTACTGGGGAAATTCCCCTAGCTATTTTAGACAAGCACAATGAACAGTACATGTATATCACATCTTAATGTCCCCTCCTAAGGACTGCGGCCCTTTACAGTAGCGTGCATGCCGGGTGAGCGACAATAGCCAGGATTCGAACTCCCAACCCCTTGGTCCAGAGGCAGGTCGCTAACGAATGTAAACGGGCCTGAAAACTACACGTTGTTGAGGCTACCCTGAGACGAACCGGTTAGAATTCCAGGCCTGTTGCCGTTCCGCTCAGTAACGATGTGCCGGCACGACACGTCCACAATCGCACGCTGATTAAATTGCTAGCGGCCCATCACTACTGATCGGCTCCACTAAATGTAGAATTTGTATTCATTAGTAGAGAGGAGTCCACGAAAGTAGTATGGTGTGCACAGAATAAATACCTTTATTCAGACGATGTTACTTCAAATGCTGCATTGGCAAAATTTATGCAGTTTGAAAAATAACCTCTCTATATATAAAGGTGATAATTGGTGGGCTATAATACTTCTATAAATCAATCATGTCACATAATTTTCATATTATATTAATATAATCAATGAATATCTTCAATTCTTATCAAATTTTTAAGTATATTTTCTTTCACTTTGAGGAAACTTTCATCTAATTACAAAATCGAGTCCATAGTCTAAAAATTGAATACAGTGCTTCATGCTTACTACTCCTTGTGGCTCTTACAAAATATAAAACTTGTTGTTAAGTTTCCACACCAAAAAGGTGGTTAACCTATAAAATCCAGAATGGCCAAAAATAGTCATAGCAAGGTCTCAGGATCTTTAGACTAGTAACATAGTTATGATATGTTGGTACTCTTTAACATCTGAATTATGTGACAGTAAAAGTTATTAAAAAAGGAAAAAATACCTGTACACCAATTAATCATTTATGTCACAGAATTGGTGACCTCTGTCCTTTGTGACCTCTGACCCATGTGACTAAATATGACCTTTACCCCATAGACCAGATCATCCCTGCAGCCTACAACCAGCAGGTCGCCCCAGACAACAGGAGAGGAGAAAACTTCCCCTGGCAGTGTTAGGGTGGTGACACAGCTTCCTGAGTCCAAGGTCAAGATGTACAGTGTGCCCTTGGTGGAAGCAACAGCTACACAAGGGTGACTTTGAGATCTACTGGCAGCTGTGGTGATGTCCTGTTCAGTTCTCACTTTGGCCTTTGAGTCAGAGTCAATTGCTGATGACTGGGACATGTTAGGAGGTTCTTTCTGGTTTAAAATGCTAGGGTCTAAGACTGTTGTAGAGCCTGCATTGAGGTGAAAGACAAAGGGCGTGGCGTACACGGCAGAGTCTGTTTCAAACTTCCACCTGAGATGACCTTGGTCTGTCAGACAGTACACATGGTGATCATGTGACCCAACAACAATCCCATCCTGTCCTTCCAAGAGGTCATGTGATGATGATGATGATGACAAAGATGGAGATGAGAAGATGGGGCCGGCTGTTGTGAAACTCCAGGCGATGTTGCCATGGTGATCCAAACAGTATAGTTTTCCATCCACACATCCTACGTAGATCCACCGCGACGTGATACGAGGGGAAGAGAAGATGGGTTTGGGGCAGGCAGTGCGCCACAGAACAGCACCTGTGTCCTACAACAATACAAGACATGGCAATAAAATTTTACAAGCTTATCATCTCTTCTTGCAATTCAGTCAGTCCAACATGGACTAGTGACTACCTCTGCATAAGGACCATCTGTCTATGGTGACCACTTTTGCGAATGAACAGTTGCTATACTCAAGTTTAACTGTAGCTTTCAAATTGTAATTCATGAAAAGTTACCAATTCTAGGCTACTTGTTACCTTGTTGCAGGGAATTTTATGTACACAAATGATGGAAAAGCTGACCAGTTCATTGACCTATGTTGACCTGGCTAGATCCCACTTCTGACACCATGTTGTATATTCAGATGCTAACTTGTACTCGACTGGGTTTTAACTGCTGTACGCAATGCATTTGTCAATGAAAGGTGTCTATGTAAAAAGACGTATCCCCAGTTCATTTTCCAGGGGGGAGAGAGAGGGTATCGAGATGGTTCGAGTTGAGGAGCACATTACTATTAATGGCCTATTCTAATATAGTGGGTACGGAGTGTTCAGACTGACTCACTGGGGTATCACAGCAAAACACTCTCCTCTAATAAAGACAGAGGGGAGAAAGTCTGTGATAAGACATGATTACCGGGTTGATGGCGGTCAGAACGCCTGCCAGAGTTCCCACACACAGCATTCTGGGACTGGACCCCAGGCATGGCGAGGAGAACACAGACCCTCCACCACAGTGCGTCTTCCACACACAACACTGCTCCTGGGGAAACACACAGGTACATGTATATGGTATGACTGGTTTATTAAGAACTCACATACATATACAGTACACACAGACCCAGTCTCGCAGGCAACCTTATTGGCCACCTGAATTGCGCTGGGGTCAACATAAGTTGTCATTAAAATGCTATTACCTAACGACATGTCTATAAAAACGGTATTATTAAAACATTATTCGTTACACATTAATATTAAAATTCATTATAATTATAGATATGTCTTTGTTTTAAATATTACACACTCCGTAGTTCTAAAATTGCAAGTAGCAAAGAACACATCACTTTTACATTCTCGTCGCTTTAGATAATACACACATACACTCAGTTACTAAAGCACTGGTACTGATATCTATTATATGTAATGTTAGAAATACCCACCTGCAGTCTGCATTTTGCAGAGGGATTTTCAATATTGCAGAAGAAAAATTAAGCAACCTGCAATTTTGCAGACTGAAAAAAAGAACTTTTGTGTTTACTATAATTGACTCTATTTCTCAGGCAATTTTCCACGTATTTTTCAAATTGCATGTAAAAACTAAAATGTTTCCCAACATGCAATTTTGTATATGCCATGGGTTTAGGTCTGGACTTATAAGTGTGTATTTCCGAATTGCAGAACAAAACTTTCACATTCTTGCTGAAAAAAAAGTATTTCTACCACTGGAATGGTGACTATAACACTAACAATAATTTACGTTAATTGGAAACAATGCTGGAGAAAAACAGCGATTTATCGAAAAACAGTCACAAAGAAAGACGTCTGACATCTCTTCTTCTTCTTTCATTTGAGGCAGCCGCCTTCAACTGGCTGAAGATTCTGCCGCCTTTTTGTGGCTTATACGAGACGGGGTTTGCCACGCCTCTGCCTGGGTGATTTGAAGTGAATCACCAACTCCCAGACAGTAGAATTTTGTACAATCGCACACCGGGGCATGCCCCTACTCTTTTTTGAAAGGTGTGGTGGGTTCTTTTACGTGCTCGAGGTGTGGCTCTCCCCAAACACGGGACCTTCATTTTACGTCCTATCAGAGGGACGTCCCTAACCGAAGCTAGGTACTCATTTACACCTGAGTGAAGTGAGGAAAGTCGTGTAAAGTGCCTTTCCCAAGGGCACAAGATCGGTGACATGGGTGGGGATCGAACCCGGGACCTCTTGGCCCCGAGCCGAAAGCGCTACCGCTGCGCCACCGACCCCACGACGCCACGACATGCAAATAACCATAGCACATAAAAAGGACATAAGGACATAAACAGTAACAACTGACCAAGAGAAGATACAAGACTGAATATGTCACCTGACCTTCAGATCCAGAGCGTGCACGTGCTGATCATGTGACGCAACAAAGACAAGCGAAGACTTTGTGTCCAGACACGGGCTAGACTTCACCGCTCCTCCTGTGTGGTAACGCCATCGTATCACTCCCGTCCGCGACTCAAGAGTGTAAACACAGTTGTCATAGCAACCTAGTGGAGAGGAATGTCAGGCGGATCTTATTAGTACCAGTTGTATAATCCCGAGTGCTGCCCAACATCTAAAATTTAATCAAATTCTCCAGCAAATACCTGGCAGGTGGTGTTCACTGGTAATATCCAAGCAGATGTAGGGCCTGGCTTGTTTTTGCAAAACAAGGAAACTTTTTATGTTTACCTTTGCAAAAGAAAAACATACTGTTTTTGTTCTGTTTCTTCTTTTTCTCCAAACAAATAAGGTCAATGACCTGGACCAGATGGCTGTCACCATGGTAACTGGTGCTGTAGCAGACACCCTGTGGTGTTGGATTACATTATGTAGCAATTGCAGGACAGAGTTGGAAGGGCTGGTCACTATACATAGGAATATGTTTGAGTAAGAATAAACAGAGCAGTAGTTTATTAGGCTAGACCATGTGAAGGTAAATATCATGCATTAGCTTTGCCAATGTTATCTTTCCAGTTTCCATCATATTTGGTGTCTTAAGAGGATATCATCCATAAAACCGGGTTAACCCCCCTTTTTTTTCAACAAACATTGAGACACTTCTCACCCACAATGATGAGTTCCCCGTCAGTGGAACAACAGGCTGAAGATTCAACCCTGTCTCCCAGCTCTGTTTCCCATAATAGTTCCCCCGTATCCATGGCAACTGCACAAAACCTGTGGGAGTGAGAGCCGATGAAGACGACCCCTGCTGGGTACCAACTGGAAAACAAACAAATAAGATTGACATCTAGTTAATTACCTCAGAATCCATAACTTGACTAACAAAGCAATCATAAAAGGCAGCACTAAGGATGTAATGCAACACTGTATTGGGAATTGCAGAAACAAACACACACAAGTACACATGCACATACACACACACAGATATATGCGAAAAACAATACATTGTATATCACTTCATAGGGGTGAACTAGTGCTGTAGCAGACACCCGTGATGCTGGATTACATTATGTAGCAATGGCAGGACAGAGTTGGAGGGGGCCGGTCACCATATATAGGAATATGTTTGAGTAAAACCATGCAGCAAAACTTGGCCCTTTGAGCTTGGCCATGTGGTCAAAAACAGCTATACTGTGCACTAAATATGACATACAGTACCTGACATCGGTGATTAGAAGTGGCGAGGCATCCACACATTTTCCTGTGTCACATGTCCACACTGTCTCCATGGAAACAATGGCTTCCGTGGCAGCAACTTCTGTTGCCAAGCAACAGACGTCTTCCCTAGATGAAGTTGAGGACAGGATATCTGGTACTATGCAGTCAACTTGTCCATTCTCCTCTATGTTGGGCTGGAGACAAACAGTTTGGGACCCTCTCCTCACAGCCAAAGCACAGTTAACTCTAGCAACATCTTCCGACACCTGTGTTCTTTTATTGACTGGTCTTACAATACCATCTCCAGACATCTTCATCTTCTTTGACTGCAGCTCACCTGAATGTCTGATCACAGGTCTCTTCTCCTGAGACTTTTTGTCTTCAGATGTTTTTCTGGAACTAGAGTGACCCTTATGTAGGTTATGTTGTTGTGGAATCTGTAAGTTTGAACTGGAAGGTCTACTGATTTGGACATTGTTCTTTTCCAGTAATACAGACTGTGCATATCTTACAAGGTCTCCTAATGTCTGATGTAAGATGATGTCCAGTGTGTGGGGAAAGTCGTGTCTGAAAGTGGACTGCAGGTTTTCTGCCAGCTGTACTGCTGTGAGGGAGTCCCCTCCTCTGGTGAGGAACGACAACGTCCGGTTTTCCTCCAGGTCTGTTGACAGGGTTCCCCCAGCTTGCTGTAGAGATCAAGGGAAAGATGGGAAAATGGCTAAATCTTAGATATGAAACAATGAGATGTCAAATACAATATTTTCAGGCAACATCCATCCCATGCACTTTCTTGGACTTCACCATTTTGAACAAATGTGACGTGTACAAGTCATGTAGTTAACATGAACATTTAGTACATTACAATAAGCATTTCATACGTATACCTTGAAGTACTTTTTTTTAATGAAATAAACTAATTTAAAAATGTCTTGTACTATGAAGCAAGTTTAAACTGTAATTTTCAACACAAGAAATTGGACTTCCTTGACAAAGACTTGAGTTGTACAATCGAAAATTTGTAAGTCCAATTCCTTGTGTTGGAAATTACAGTTTAAATTTGCTTCATAATGACTTCTACCAAATGAAGACAAATGAACTTTCAAGATATGTCTTGTACTAGTTCGTCTTGACATAAGCTGTTTTGCATGAGATACTGTGACTTCTTGGTGGAACGAATTAGAACAAACTGTACATTGAACCAATCCATTGAATCACCCACCTTCCAAAGTTCACACACACACTGGTACACATCAATGCCATAGTCCACTGTCAGAGGTGGGTCTGCTTGTGCAGATAGCAGCAATGCTTCCTTGTCAACTTTTCCTGGTAACAAAAAAAGGGAATTACCAAATGAAACTGGTGGATGTACCAACTACCAAGTACCTAATACCAGCCCAGAAAAGAACAAGAAATAGTCATGCCTTCAAGTACCAGAGCTATCAACCAAGGATTGAGGTGTTCAAAAACTCATTTTTCCCTAGAACAATGATTATCGTAGAGTGGAACTCGCTGCCACCAAGTACAGTAGGGGCATCGTCACTAGATAGTTTTAAACAATGTCTAGAGTTAGACGTTCAAAGGTTAGGTGTAAGAGGTCGTTCGGTGTAATGTAGCCAGCTGCCGCCGCGCCGCGTGCCTGCGAAGCTGGTGTGTTACGCCGAAGGGCGGTTATACCGGCTATACAGATACAGATACAGATACAGAAAGTACTAGCTGGTATCTTGTTAAAATTGAAATAACTGAGCCCCTCCCCTTTTTGGTAAGAAACAAGTCAATACCAATGAGCAAACAAATCCATGAAGTGAAACTTACTGTAACTTTCTAGACAACATACTGATAAGGTGATGAAAGTACATGTACCATGTCTGGTAACCGGTAACTCCGTCACCTCCACGACCTTGTCAGGTACAGCGTGGGTTGCCAGCTCTGCCTTCAGAGCCAGCAGGATGTCCTCAGAATGACCTTGACCCCGAGGGTTGACAGCTGCCAGGACGACAAACAGCAGGAGTCTGTCTTTCCTGTCCATCACAGCGACGCAGATCTCCACTCCATCCAACCTGCAGCCAGCCTGGGGAGGGATGGGATGTGAGTCCCTTCATATTTTTGGCAATGCCTCTGGGGCAGATGCATTTAAAACTAGAAAAGTAACATTTGCAAAGCAAATGCATAATGTTTACCTTCGCATATGTTCTGCTCTGCTCTGTTAATTCTTACTCAAACACATTCATATATATATGGTCAGACAGGAGTTATCCCTCCTGCTATAAAATTGCAACATGATGTAACACAACACCAGTTACCATGGTAACAGACAGTCTGGTGTAGGTCATTGACCAGGTCAGAGGTTACTGTTTGGAGAAGTGGAAGAAGAGGAAGAGGAGGAAGAAGAAACGTAGCAAAAACAATATGTTTTCCTTCGGTAAACATAAAAAAATACCATCATGCATCATTGCATGGCAGTCTAGACACTCCACTCAAACATAGTACCCTCACATTATTTTACATATCTCATTGACCACTTTGCCAGCTACAATATAGAACAAGAAATCAGAGATGGAAGACGTTACCACATCAGAATCTAAGCACCCTCTAGCAGAACATACAGAAACTACACAGCAGGAACACACACACACAGACAGGCAAGCCCAAAACAATACTTCACTCCTTGTGGTGTGGTAACTACGACGAAACAGACAGGCTACCTGTTCTATCAATTTCAGGTCCAGCCGTTTTCCATTGCGCTTCACCTGGTCGTCAAGGCGGCCATAGAAGACTAAATCATCACCATGGAGATCAACAACGTCCCCTGACGACCGCATAACAATGTCTGAGGGCACGGTCACATCTTCACCATCCAGGTAACACCGCCTGCGATCACCACCTGGAATAAGAAGGATAAATGTGGTTCTCCACAGCCTATTCAATTTGATGTATTCATGATGGACAAAATGACTAATAAACTGGTGGATGTACCAACTACCAAGTACCTAATACCAGCTCAGAAGAGAACAAGAAATAGTCATACCTTCAAGTACCAGAGCTATCAAGCAAGGATTGAGGTGTTCAAAAACTCATTTTTTCCCAGAACAATCGTAGAGTGGAACTCGCTGCCACCAAGTACAGTAGGGGCATCGTCAATAGATAGCTTTAAACAATGTCTAGAGTTAGACGTTCAAAGGTTAGGTGTAACAGGTCATTCCGTGTAATGTAGCCAGCTGCCGCCGCGCCGCGTGCCTGCGAAGCTGGTGTGTTACGCCGAAGGGCGGTTATACCGGCTATATAAATACAGATACAGAATTTGTACTATCAGTACCATCCCTTACACATATTTTGTGCTCTTTCCATTGGATTTCATGAAAAGCTGTTGAGGCTTCAGAGTAATACAGTTTACAGTTCTGCAGACATATCTGCAAGTGGAATCACATAAATCAAGTAAAGAGCCTCACCGATGAACAGCACCCCTTGCCCTTCTGACACAGCTTTTCCCTCCGTGTTCCTCACCTCCAGTTTAGTACCTAGAAGAGGCTGACCCAGAGGCACTCTGGAACTGGAGCAGAGACATACAGAAGCTATGATTTAAGTTTTCGTACCAGTACACACCATTTTCTTATGCTTCAAAGAAGTGGATGCTAATATTAATTATAAGTCATGTCAAATTATGAAATCAATGTTGGCAGAATTGTGTGTTTCCTCATGAAGTCTAACTTCACCGTGAGGGATTTTGAGGGGTAAGACAAGAACCTGTTGCCTGTGCTGATGTGTTGCTCAGGAATTCTATGGAGCATTGCCCATGACGACACCTCCGTGATGCCGTAGATGTTGTAGAACTGTGTCGTGTTGCCGGGGCCTCTCCAGGCGCGGATATCCGCGGGTACTGGACACTCCTCCCCGCCAAATGCAAGCAGCCGCAGGGGTGAATCAGCACATAGTATCCGTGTCTGAAGCAGCTCTGGACCAAACCTGCGCACGAGGCTCGGGGTGGCCTAGAACACATGGAAACAGTGGGTCAGTCATACTGAATAAGGCTAAAGAGATAACCAAACTTCATAGTTAAGTTTTCAGTTTTGCTGCCAAAATCCTTTATTGAGTACCTTTTAAACCTTCAGTTATATGTCTACAGCATACAAGCATTAAAATCATCAGTACCTGCAAAACTGTAACTTGTTGCCTCCTGACAAGAACGTCAGCCAGGAACTTGGGCGCTTTCTTCACCTCCTCAGGAACCATCAGTAAACACGCTCCACTGGACAGGGCCAGGAACAGCTCCACTATACATGGGTCAAAGGTCAGGGGTGAGGCACTGAAGATGACATCATGGGGTGTGACCTCAAACAGAGACCTGAAATAGAAAACAGAAATTATTATAATTTAGCAACTTCATAAGGTCATGTCTTTCAGGTGGAAGGGTGTGTGTGAAAAATTGGCCCCCACAAAGTCACGCTCCTCCACAGCGTCCGCTATAATTAAATCCACGCCCTGGGCATGGCAGGGTCCCGGGAGCATTAGCGTATGTGTGTGTATTTGTGTCCTGGGAAAGAGAACGCATTTTCCATGCGCAAAGCATACTGGGAAGAGCGAACTTTCCTGGGGACGAGAGTTTGGCGCGGGATAACACTTTACTTTTAGTCTGTTTCCTGATGGGATGACAGTTCCCTTTCATTCAGCAGTGATGGAGGGTGCTATAAACTATGTGCCACATCGATCTGATTACTGAGTCACATCCACAATCTGCATTAAGTGTCTTCATAGAAGTAGTGGATGGATTAATTCCTTGACAAAGTCGCTGATATTTAGATCTACAGTACGTACCTGAGATGAAGGATGTTTGGCACAATACAGCTGTGAGGAACCCCCACAGTTTTAGGCTGGCCTGTAGTTCCCGAGGTCTGTAGTGTGTAGGCCAGGGGATTCCTGCATCTGGCGGGGGCTGTCCCCAGTACCCGTACCAGGAACAGTCCATGTTGCAGCAGGGAGGGGGAGGCAACTGTGGACACCTGCAGAGGGGAGCAATTCTGCAGGAACCCCTGTAAAATACAGTATAGGTTGTATTGATATCATAACGTAATACAAAATAAATCAAGCAACTCGATAAATTTTTTAATAAGAGTCAGACATTTCAAATACAGCATCTGCTATATATCTTTCATCAGTCACTGAGAAGGATCTTTCAACTGAAAAAGATAGCAGATGCTATCTGAAACATCTGACTCTTCAGAGAATTTATCTAGTTGCTTGATTCTGTCAGGCTGGCACCTTGGATGAAATGGGGTCCATAATGCTGTGTGGTATAACACTGGTATTATCTATGACCTACCTGTCACACCTAACGTTTGCACAGACTGTATCTAACTTCATTTATTTCACACAGAACTAACCTGCATCTGTTCCAGTTGAACCAGGATGTAGGGAACATGGATGTTGTTCAGCTCACGGGGTGAGTCTGGATCCACTGGTATCAGACATGCTGGCAGCTGCAGAATACTGGAGAGCAAGTGTTTCACACAATGTGAGCATGAACACATGTAGGAAGTGTACGGTCAATGTAGACAACAATCCCACTGGTCTGTAACCTTGGCTCATGGGACAAATCGCACAATCTTTAATCTCCAAGCCGATCCTACAGTAGCAAGGCTAATGGACACTCCTTTGCCAATGGATTCCCTTGCCACCATAGGATCTGCTTAGAGATTACACAATCTGTCCAAACCATTGTTTTTCATTGCTATTTTTGATATTATACTCCATCGATCCATAAATCATAAAACTACCAACAGTATGCACTATTGTGAACAGATGACTGTGAATGCCATCATGGCATTACCTGATGACCCAGAGCGGGAGGTTCAGTGCTGTCTTTGCATACAGACCGACAGACTGTCCCTGGAGGTCTGGCATGACACTCCTCAGGATGGAGCACAGGTCGTCGGCAGCCTGTGCTATCTCGCTGTACGTCACTACCATTGCATCGTGTCCGTTGTCAAACACGGCGGCCGTTGCATGTGGATGTTGTGCCACGGTCTGCTGGAACAGCCCATGCAGTGTGACGCCCTCCCAGCTGTACAGATCATCTGCCATCTGGAACATCAGTCAACAAGGCAATCAGAGATGGTAGACTTCACCCCCTTACCCATGATGCTTGGCAGCCCTCCAGTCCCACAAACAACATAGGCAACGCTGTACAGTACTTGGATATGGGAAGGACAACACACATTCAAACGCACACACACACACACACACACACACACAGAGAGAGAGAGAGAAAGAGAGAGAGAGAAAGAAACAGGCAAGCCAAAGAACAGTGAGTGCTACCTACTACCAAGTTGAACGTCCTTGCTACTACTGAGTACTTTTATACTCCATTGGGGTGAAGAACCAAGGCTGGAAGAAACGTAACGGTTCGAACGACAGAAATCTTCTGTATCAGCTGACGATTTGAGACACTGTTCTGAAGGTTCGCAAAGTTTTACCGACCTCTGACGCCCATATATCCTACACCGCCCCTCGATCGGTCACCACGTAGCACGGTCCACTAAGCACGGCCATTGATGGACGAAGCCAATTTTATCTGGGGCCGTCCCAGCTGAATCAGTATCAAGATAGAATTAATAAAAGACTTTGAATATAATCGTAAAGCAGATTTTACTTATTATATCAAACCATTTATACTATATTGGTAAAATATACTCCGAATATGTGCCTATGTGTGTCTGATAAATATTGAGAAGAAACATTGTCCCCTTACTGGTCCCATATGGTATCGTCTAGGTCAAAGTGCGTTTGGCGCGAAATATGAACTATTTGGGCATGACGACGTCTGACGATGAACTGCGTTGGCTCTTCGTGAAACTGGTGCGTTATTAACGTCAGTATAATGATGTGTTTTTGCCGAAGATTGCGGGTTGCTTGCTGCAGCATGGTTTGAACTTTTCACGGAAAATGTCCATTCGAAAGATAACGTTAATCTTTTTTCCTCCCAGAAAAACAAGGAGGTTTGATAGGACCTCCTTGCAAAAGTGTAGCAGTATGACACCGACTTTCTTTTATAAGCTTATTTCACCACAGTCACAAACATCAAGTTACGCGCAAATGCATGTACTTGCTATTTCACCTACCCGATCAAATTCATGGATCGATTAAGAAATCAATATTATCGCTAAAGATATTACAGGATGTTTCATGGTGTCACAGCGCCTCCTAGAGTCTTTCACCCGATATGCAAGACCCTATCAGGTTTCAACCATATGCCTTTCCGTGCGCATTATCCGTTTGGTAGCTTGTTGAGTCCGCATAAATTTAAACTTCTTTTCTTTTTATGTTCGCAGGTGGGTTGAGAAAAAGCGATAATAAAAAAACCTTTCATTATACTAACGGTATACTATAGGTAATAAAGTTTCTGCGCACTATCACGCTCTAATTTCTTGTTAAGTTTTCATCTTTTTGGTGAGCCAAAACAAAAATGAGCGCGGGCCCCTTAGGGACACGCACGCAGAAATCTATTAGGATACCGGCCAGGTACATGTATGACGTCAGACATTCCTGAGATGATCCATAGTCTATACTGTATGAAGTTGTGCCAACAGGACACAGCGGATTGTGTGTGTCCAAGCTGTCATGTTATACAGACGGCTCCAGCTAGCTGTACTCAATCCCAGCCCAAACCGCCAGCTTTATATATAAGTTACCACGTCGATTTAACTTTTATTTAATATCAAACAAAATTGTACAAGAGTGGGGCTACCCAGTTCGAACTTTTTATAAAGAAATTAATTTGAAGTCGTTTTTGTGTCTTCTGGATCGCGCAACTGACAAAGTTCTTTTTCACTGATTTTCAAGTGACTTGTAAAAAAAGTACCTCTTAGTCTCAAAAACGAAAGGATTGAAGTAGAAGTTACAGAACAGAGCTGAATCCGTATCTGCTTGGAGCAGGATGCCAGGAGATGATTGAGGTTCACCTGAACGGAAAGAAACCCGCCCATATTTAGCCCTATCTAGGTTGCCAGACGCGTACCCTAATACCCCCGGGCATGCCCGCCTGTTAGCGCACGTCGCTTGGCGTTTCGCTTGTCCAAAAAAGGCTGAACTGTAACACCTTATATCGTTCCGCGCCTTCAAGTCTTCGAGCCACATTCCTGAGCAGGACGCGCAATTGTCTCCCAATGGCATGACGTCATCCGGGTCACGGGGGCATTCATGAGGACCCGCCGAAGCGCCAAGTGCACGGTAAGTCTGATCACCTGGGTTTTATCATTTTTCAACAATCATATCTATTTTCAGCATCAGATATAATGTCATCATATTCCGGATAGGTTCTTGTTGAACTTGTAGGACGAACTGCCAATACGAGTGAAGTTTAATGGATGGATGGAGATTTGTTCATGCCTCCGCCCCCCTCCCCCTTTGTCGGGTTGTTTTGGTGTCGCCAGCTGCTAGGCGTACTCTGCCGACGGACATACGCTTTTTGTGCGCCAAAAATTAAACCTTTTGTGCGCAAATAATATCTGTATTTTCCCATAGACGCGCTGTTGTAAAGAAAGAAACTGTGGAATGTAGCGATTTGGCATGTAAAGCCATCACCAGTCAAGCGAGAAATTTGAAGATGGTTCAAGCTGCCGACAGTTGTTGTTTGTGAGGGACCGTTACTTTATAAAACTGGCCGCGTTTATAAATCAGAAAAACAAAACAGCACACCTTCCATCCGGTTTGCCAGCACGAGCAGAATTTCGTCTACGTTTTCGAAAATTGAGTCATATTTGTTGTTAGTTTTCGAAGCAGCCATTCGTAGAATTTTTAGGAGGGTTAAAAATAACCTTTGATCTCTTAAATCCCAGAGGGTTTCATCTGTTGGTCTAACCCAAAAAGGACTGAATTTACTCGGTACGAAAACATCCCTCTGCAATACTAAGTCGAATTCTACTCTCTTTTTGTTTTTGATCAAATGATTAATTTAAAAGAAAACAAAAACGGAGATTATTGTTACTGGCATGTTTTGAGATAGAATGGGTTTAGAATTAAAATGGGCCAAAGGTTTCTTCCCCAAAAGGTGGACTTTAATAAATAAACAACTGCATTCAGCTATGAAAACTAGGGCAGACCTTTGTGAGAGCCTGCAGCAAGTTGGCTTATATAATGTATCGACCACAACAAGGATAACACGCTTTTTTATTGTCATACATGAAGAAGTGGATCATGTTTATGAAATGGTTGAAATATTTTGGTATTAGAAGGAATTTGCAAAGTATGTATGATATGTTTAATAAATGGATCAAATTGCAAGCATTCATTGTGTGGGGGGAATATGTGTGATAAATTTTGCTCAGAAACAATTTATGTTTTTATCTAGAATATGCACTGGTTTTGTTTGCTTTAGATTATCCCTTGCAACACTTGAAAGGAAAATGTTATTTAGAACTGGACAAACTTATTGGTAGCTTGTTATTGTTACAGCCATGTCCATATGTCATCAAGTCATTTGTGGAATTTTAATTACATGTACTTTTTTATTTGGGCATTGGAATTTCCATAGTCTAGCAGGGGTCGAAGAATTTTACTACTATTCATTCAGGGATTATATACCAGCTGTACCGTTTTTAATGACATTTTCAAAATCCTTTCCTTTGTTGATGTTTGCTGGTTGTGAAGGTCTGCAATTAAATTTCAATCTTTTCTGCATTACCATTGGTCTGTTTTTCCCATGTGAAGAATACTGGAACGATCAATATTTTTGTTTGACAATGATCAGAATGTCAAACAGTAGCAAAATTCCACAGCCCATTGTTCTGCCGTACTGTAACTCTTGAAATATTTGCAGTATGTTCAGGTTCACAGATTTCCAGGTCACTTTCCCACCACAAACTTGTAGCATCCGCAAACAGCTGCTGGTATTTCTGTTCATAATTGTGTTGCTACTATTGTTTCAACAGCAAACTCATGATTTTTGCTTCCCTTCCAAATTTAGGTGCAGGGAAATTAAGTGAATTTATGGTAATGTGACATTTTTAAACTGTCTATGGAGATTCTGGAGTAAGTTGTACAGTTTTTCTGCCAGTAACGTATGGACCCATCCCACCCCCCTATCCCGCAGTAACCACCATGATGCGCCCCACCGGGGAGGACGCAGGGGGGGAGCTGGACAGCCTGGACCCCCCTATAGAAATACTGGACCCCCAACTGGCCAGGGAACTGCAGGAGTGTCGCTGCTGGATAGAGGTAGGTTTTAAGTTTGATAGCTGTCGACATCAACCATGGCCTTTTATTTTTTCCCTGCTGCCATCAAGTACCTGGTATCCATTGTCTTAATCCTCTATCCCATTGTGCTAGAAGATTAACGATATACTGTAATTTACCATTTTTTCACGGTTTTTGCGCTCAAGTCTATACCGCAAACTTATCATTACCACAAACAAATAATTCTCTGACTTTCTTTTTTCTGTACCTGCCGCTTACTACCTGCCGCTACCATGAACATAATAGTTCCGTGAACATGTCCATTTTTCTCAGATCGCGAACTTTTGCTACCGCGAACATAAAGTGAATTACAGTAAGCTGTACAACATTATGGCTCAAAGCTGTTTTCAGTTTAACTTTGGGGGGAAGTCATGTGCATATTTTTTTGTAACAAAATCTTGATCGTGTTAATTAAGTTACTATAATTAAGTTACTACAACCTGTCTGACAAGTACATTAAAGTTGTCCATGGTTATATTACTGGGGCTGGGTTAAGATCGATAACCATATGTTACATAATACCAGATGAGGACAAAGGTTAGTTTGTATGCCTTATCTGACTAAAATTACTTAATAATTAAAACTTATATTCTACTCCAGTCTGTCACGGGAAAACAGTTTGGGAACAAAGACTTCCGTACGGCCCTGGAGGATGGCACTCTGCTCTGCAAGTAAGTACACGTGGTCTCTATTTCTTTATACAAATGTGTCACTGTCAATGTTTGTTTGCCACCAAGTGCTGGTAATATATCAAGAACCTAATATCACACCGATCTGCATACCGTGGGCCCCTGTCATATTTACTTAAACCAAGATGTTACAGACACACACACACGCTGTTGTTAGGGTAGATAACATTTGTTTGTATGGTGTGTACATTCAGTAACTTATAACAGACAACAATAGAATGTTGCCATGGGATGATGGTAGTACATCAGGCAAACTTAAGTGCTTCTTGTTTCCCTTGGTTTTATTAAAACCTCTTTTGCATACTGTAAATCTTAAAATTTATGAGGTGGCTTTACTAGAGAGTTTCAAGTTTTAGCAATTGTAGACAGGCTTTAAATTAGACTTGACCTCTAACTCTATTGGTATTTGGGATAATTTGTGCCATGTGATGGTAAGATAATCTGACTTGTACTTGTTTGACCTCAATTTGCCTTGTTTAACCCTTGTCAGACTGATGCAGACAATTCAGCCTGGTTCCATCAAGAAGATTAACAACTTACCGACACCTTACGCTAAACTGGTAAGTCTCAGTGTTAACAAGTATCAAAATCTCACGCCAAACTGGCAAGGCTTAACAACAACTTACTAGCACCTTACGCCAAACTGGTGAGACTTAAGTTTACACTAACAAGGAGATGGCGGATAAACAATAAACAAGCAACCAGTAAACAGTTCAAGTCTGTACACGTGTCTGACTGGAGTAGTGTTTGACTCTTCTCCTGTCTTTAACTTTCAGCCTGCTAAGGTAGCCCTTTATTTAGCACCAAATTTGTATTGGTTACAGGGTTAGGCAACAGAGAGAAGGTTAATCATTGTCATTAGTTTGTCTGTGAGTTGGGACCATGACAACTTAAATGTCATACTTAGGTTTTTAGAACACTTGGTACATGGGTAGGATTGGAGTTTGAGCCCCCTAGTGTCCCTCTGCAGAACTGCACGTATTTCGTAGGTTGTTAAAATTTTGTTGCTGTCCTTTCTCTTTCAGGACAACTTGAACCTGTTTCTTCGGGCCTGTCTGGACCTCGGACTGACCAGGAACCAACTCTTTGAACCCAGCGACCTCACCGACCTTACCACCAAGGAACGGTGAGAATATTGTTAATATTATGGGCGGGCACAGTAGTTTTCACATGGTTGAATGTTAGTCAACTTTTAACATAATTGAAGTTCAAGACATCTGATTTCCAGTTTTGAACAAGTATAAGTTTTAACCCTTCCATGCATAGTTTAGTTCTCAACAAAGAGATTGGCCTGTAAGGTCAAAGTTTCAGATGACGTGTGGAGTTGGTTGTCCAAACATGAGGATTAGACCCTGTGTGTTGAGCTGACAACACTGGGATTACAGCTTTTCTGTTGAACTGTCAGATTAGGAGCTGGTTTGGTCTGAGGAGTTGATCTCTTCTTAGCTCAGCCCAATATGTTTATGGTCAGACACGTTCCTTCCCTTTCTGCTTTTGTTATTGTTTGTTTGTTTGTTTATTTGTTGTCGTGTGTTGTGCTGCCAGAAAAATAGTTGGTGGAAGTTGATCTCCTCCTAGTCAAGGCACAAGGATGGCCATATTCAATGATATTGCTTGTCACATTTCTCTGCTTTGTTGTTTGTTTGTTTGTTTACTTATTTGTTGGGATGCCAGGCTTGTAGTTGGTTCAACCCAGGAAGTTGATCCCCTCCTAGCGGAGGCACGCGGACGACCACATTCCTCCCCTCTCTGCTTTTGGTGGCTGCCATCCCAGGAATGCCTGCTGCTGTTGCCTGGGTATTCCGACCATGTGCACAGGGCCGCCATGTGCTGTGTCCTGTCTCTCAGTAAAGGCACATGTACACGCCCAAAGCCTGCAGGTTTTAGGCTATAAGCCATGCCGGGTGTAGCGTAGGACCTGGAGAAACCACAGCTTACATCCGTACACCAGCATGTATGCTTGGGTCAGCGGCGCTGGGTAACTGATTGGTTTATTTCTTTACTGCATGGACCATGTATAATGTGTACATGTCGTATGTCAGTGTAAGTCTGCTTGTACTTCTAAGTTCTAGGAAACATGTTGGCTGTAGGGTAAGACCTGGACATAGAATATTGTATCACAGCTTTACCCCAACATCTCATCGAGATGTGGGCGTGCCCGGGTATTTCTCAACGACCCGTTCTGTTACCATAGTAACATTTTGGCGTGATGTGTCCATCAGTGGTTGTCATGACAGCGGTGGGACATGTCACTCACTGTCGTGATTTCTTATCCGCAACTGGGAGGGGGGAGTTGTTGTTGTTGTTGTTGTTGCGAAGAGTATTTACATACAGGTGCAAGCTTTGGGATGGGCTGTTTTTCTGTTGTTTGTGAAGTTGGAATAATGCACTGCCAACAAGTACAATTTATTTGGGGAATTTTATCAGTGTGTGTATCCTTGTGTCAACGTGAGGTCAGGCAGAATCCCAGTCAGTCTCGCTGTTATCACGTTGAACAGCCGAAGTGGGGATCCGTGCATCAATGTAAAACTCATGATCAGGACTATCTTATGCCTATTTCCTCCTAAAGCATATTGGTACATGGTGCCTACATGCTTTTTCTGAAGAACATCATTCTGCTACTTGAATATTTTGTAGGAAATGCATCTTAACTTCATAAGCAAGAAGTAAGATGTTCTCTGTCTTATTACATATATGTCAAGTACATCTATATACAAGCGTTGTCATGGCTTGGAATCAATAAAATGATGCTGGATATATAAAAGAAAAATGTCCAAATGTCATTATGATTTGATAGATAAAGACGTTAACCTATAATTAAGTAAAGAGACATCTGTGTTTTGATTGGTTCCCCATTGTTGACAGTTTCATCTTACAAAACTAGGTCATATTGGAGGAGGTCATGTCAGAGGTCAACAGCTGCAGTATTGCTGTACATATAATGCTAGTCATCCGCAATATAGCAATATGATAATCTGTCTAAGTGCAGGGTTTCCGACTTTGTGACCTTGACATTTGGAAAATGACTCAATGTGAGTAACCAATTTGTAAAATTTTACATGTGATGACTAATAGAAATCAGTATTACAGTATGAAGTGGCCTAAATATCTACATTTCTTCCCTCTGTAGCCGAGACCCCGAGGAGGAAAGAAACAGGCTAAAAAATGTGAGTATGAGTCTGCTGTTTGTTTGTGGGGAGGATGTTAACTTTTGGCAAACAACTGGCTTGTTTGATCACATTTATTAAGATGATGTATGATATAAGAAAAGTGGGATATTTTGTCTTAGACTGCCTTGTGCGAGCATGCCGTAAAGTAAGTAAGTAAGCATCCGTCCAATGAGGTCGTTAAACCCAACAAAACCCAATTTTAGCATGAAAGTTCATCTGTGTTGGTACAAGTCATTATGAAATGGAAACTAAACTTGGGGTAAAATTTGGGGTAAGTCCCAATATTCTTTGTAGTGTTGGCAGTTAAAGTTTAGTTTCCATTTCATAAAATCCAACTTTACTTAATATTATATAGCTATAGCGTATACAGTATTAGCTGCTTTTTTTGGCAAATCTTTGTACAGGTACATGTACTAATAACTAGTAAATGTTTAGACAAAGAGTTCAAATCTTTTTTAAAGTTCAAATCCTGTTAGATTGATGATGGGTGGATGGATGGATTAATGAATGAATACTTAATTAACTGTTCTGTCATGTTACCATATACAGGTGGCCATCACGCTCTACTGGCTCGGCAAGACCAGCGAGGAGTTCCCGTCCTTCCCCGGACCGTACCTGAACCGCGACATGTTCCGCAACGTCAACATCCAGTCTCCCTCCTCCACCATGGTCAGTCTGATGTTTGTTTATTTATTTATTATGTCTATTATTTTGTGAGCAGGTTTACAATACTAGTACTTGTGCAGAAAATGTTGTTTTTTTTAATGGATTTTTAAGGAAACTAAATCTTTCCTAGTGCTGTACCTATCATCCTTTTGTACCAACTTACAGTTACCTAACATCACAAAATGATTACTACAATGTATCAAGTATTACTGTTCCTAACATAATTTTCTCATTAATCACGTTCAACTTGATATATAGATAGCCATGTATTAGACAGAGTTTACAAAACATGGTTCCTAAAATATCCTGACTTCAGTCAGAAACAGAAATTTGAGACAACCCCTGGTTCCATACAAGGCAGTACCTGTACTCAAAAGCTTAGGTTAACTCAAACAAAATCTGGCAGCCCAAGATGGGTGATATATATAACCCTGATGCCAAACACTAAAAGAGCTCTGAAATGTGCCAATCATGACATCAAACGGAGATTTAAAAGTCCAAGACTATTGTCAATAATGGTAATAAATGAATCGCAAAAGAATACTGTTTGAAGGGTTGGCCAGGTTCCAGCCGAGAGTACCTGTGTGGCCCCAACACTAATGCATTGTTTACCCCATGGCCTGTATTCTGTGGTCAGGCTTTTTCCTAATTTAATTACTACCACAGAAGGACCAGGCTTAGACAGGATAAAACCATGTTACACACACCACTGAGCAAGGAGCTCCCATGACATGTGTGGTATCCACCAGAACTTTCCAAGTTACCAGCAGATTTTCTTTGGATGTTGGTTTCATTTTCAAACAGTCTTTGAATTGAAAGTAGCAAGTCTTGGTTAATTAACCTGTAGCACACGGAAGTAGCCATTTGGCTACCAATTCTCTATCGGTTACAGGTTATGCAGCAGGGAGAAGGTTAAACTAAATATAAAATGACACCAGACACTCTACACAACTAGTGTTCAGACAGATTAGATTCTTCACATACAAGAGAGAATGAAATAACTGCTTTGTTTGCATTGTATAGGTAGTAAATGGATAGTGATTGAATTCTTTCAATGACACGGTCCTTACTGAATTATTTAGTCCTTATTATAATAATTACATCCAAGGTTGCACGAGGTTCCTCACATCATGCTAATAGCTACTTCGATATACTGTAAAATTCATTTATTTTTGCAGGCACTTAATTTCGCGGTAGTGAGAAAGGACTTTTTACTGTGTTTTAAGTTTGCGATTCAATTCTGTTGTACAGTACAGTAGTATATAGTACTAGCCACACCCGGACTCTCAGGGGCTACTGAAGCCAGGGTCTTCATTGAGAATGATGGACGAACATCAGTACAATAGGAACACATATTCAGGGTGTAACATCTTGGCCCCAGGCTTAAGTCTGACCTGATCAGGCTTAAACACATGTAAGTCTTTGCCTGAAGGCCATCTTTGTAAATTACAAGTGTGGGGAAAGATAGTCAATGGTGATAAGACATACATGTCTCATGGTTGCCTTGGCCATTGAAATTCCAAGCCATCATTTCAATAGATGCAGTTCTTCATTAATTTAATTTGTTGGTTCTCAGATTTTTTCAGAAAAAATATAAAGCGACAGGGAAAAAATAAAAAATAAAAACAGGCCTGTCATCCTACTATAGCCCTACTGTAGGAGCCATGAAGCCAACATAAAAAAGGCCCAGGGTTAAAATCTAAACAATGAATTTTGAACTTTTAATCAAACCACTGCATTGATGCATTGATAGATGGAAAAACTGTAACAACTAGGAAGACAAGGACTTTCTTCAACCGTTGGGGCGAAAATATGAGCATTTTGAGTTGATTCAGAACCTTAGTCCTAAAATCTTCTTTTTTTTTTTTTTTGCAAATCAGAAAAAAATGGACAGGCGAATATGAGAACCAGATGATTACATTGGTGTCGCCGTGGCCTTATAGTCCCAAATTGCCTGTTCAAGTTCATTTATCTTACACCAGCTCAGGTTCTACAGATTGCGGTTATTCATTCTTGATCAAATAAAAATGAAATAAGATTGAATACATCAGTTTGCAATAAAAGAAAGTCCAGTAACATTGCACTTTTGTACGTCCGCACGCTGGTGAGAAAGCCGGCCTGCCCTTCAGCTAGAAGACAAACATTTGCGTACAATGTCATTCACAATGTTACAAGTTCCCCTGTTTGATAACAAAACACTGGTCGTATTTACTTTACAAGCCGCTCTGTTGACCAACCCAAGTCTAGTTTTATTCACGTTAAATTGATCATGACAGTAACGCAGATGTTCAGCACTTTACATTTGACAAAAACGTCACATAACATAACATAGAGTAAAGTACCATCACTGTTGGCATAAAATTCTGTTTTACGAAAGATATCTTTACCCAATTGTAATGCAAGTTTTGAAGGAGATATCGTGGGAAACAGCCTTGAGGTTGTTGCTAACTGAAGCATGTGAATTGTAATCTGTTGTCCAACAAGTTTTCTGCTAAGTCAGAGCCGAAACATACCGGTATGATTACGGCTCACCTCTCCAAGGACACAGAAATTTACAACATCCCTCAGGTCTTACAAATCATTACCGGTATTAACCAGCGTATTAACAACCTTGTAAAATGTAAAATTGTTTGTCTTAAATGCAATAAAATGGAAGAGGTTGCCATGGCTGGTAACATTAGATTTTAGAAGGTTTTGTACAAGAAAACTCTGCTAAAAAATGCCTTCCTTTTTTAACATAACCAGAGAACCAGCGTCCCCACTAGTCATGACTCAGACTATAAAAATCCACTCTTTTGTAATTGACCCCGAACCTTATAATGGCCGTCTGTACTCTTTGTTTTCGCTTGCGCGGCTCGTACTTGTCTGTTGTTCCTGTGTATTTGGTCCCTCCTTGTCTATTGTTTTTGTGTGTGTGTTTCCTTTGTTGTCTGTGTAATCCTGTGCCCTTTGTTTGAGGGCCGTTCTTGTCTGTTGTTTTTTTGTGAGGCGGACGTCCTTGTCTGTTGTGCTACCCTGGCAGTCGGACTGGTCTGGCGGTTTGTAAGAGATCCTGAATTATTCAGGCATTACACGCGGCCCTATTGTGTTGCTAAATTCTTTGTCTGTCAGCGGAACAGTCCATTTCCCCACACCGTGTGGGGACGCCCAACAGGTGTGTTGTGTTCCTGTGCCTCTCTGTGAATCCCGGATCTCATGATCCCACCTAAAATGCAGGTGTGCCAAGATCTGGGTGGCCAGATCCAGGGATGGGATCCTTCAGGCATGAGATCCCAACAGGAAATGGTAAGTCCTGCCCATACATGGGCAATGTCCCCTTATTTGCACTCTTGCCTTCTTGACTTAGGTGTGGCCCGGGCTTTGTTCAGGAGAAACCATTCGCCATGCTCTGCGGGGGTGCAGGATCACACGGGCACAGAAAATAACTTACTGTTTCAGGTTGAAGGTGAAGTTTTCAGAAGAAATCCCGTCGACTTTCTCTCCTGATTTATAAATTCTTAAGTCTCCTCGGGTCAGGCGGTAGTAGGTAACTTGAGACGAGCGTCTCGGCGTGAGTTAAGGAGAGGTGAACACCTTTGTTCTCCCCTACACCTGGCGGCCATTCATGGCTGCATACCTGAGGAAAGGTATGCAGTATTGACAAGCAAACATGCATGGGGGTGGGACATACACACTAGCGTTCTGACCCCCCTCCCATTACCAGGACATAACTTTTACGCCCTGACAGCACCTAGCGTTACGGCCAGGCTTGTGTTCGTGTCAGGTGAGCCCAGTGGTGTGTGTGGTGGTGTTTATAGCAATTGTTCCCGGGGGACAGCCATAATGGTGTGATAATTGCGGAGGTAGAAGTAAGGCACGGCCGTGTGAACCCTCTGCCCCGGTTGACCTTCCCCCACAACACGCTCCTTTGTGGCCGTGTGTTGCTGTAAATTCTGGCAGCTCAGCCCCACAGGTTAACCCAGTACGGCTGCAGGAGGGTTAAAACTCAGTTCCCATAGGGTGTACAGGACAGTGGAGGGGAAAATGAAGGTATGTGTTCTGACTAGTTGATGTCCCTGTAATTTAGGTGAAACCATGCATGACTTTTGTACCTCTAACTTTCCTCATTAGCAAGGTGATTTTTCATCCGGACGTGTCGGACACAAAAAACTCGGACACACCAGCTTTACAACCCAGCGTAGGTTTGACCTTGAAATGTTTCGGACTGCGATAAGGTCAGAATAGGATGTCGGTAAGGCACCAGGCTGGCTGGAGTTTCTAATAAGTTTGTCAGGACTATCAGTTGGAATGTTTGGAGTGGTATTGTTTGTTTTGAACACCACTGTTTTGTGACAAACAGCTGTATGTTTGAGTCACCTCTATCTGGGTCAGGATGGTTCTGCCGAATTTACTGGTAAAAGGCGTTCAGATGTGCCTGGGGTGATTTTCTAAACAGTCAGAACGGTCCACAGAAGTGGGGTGAACTTGTGTCAGACTGGAACAACAGCAGTTTTGTGCTGTTGTCTGGGGGAGGGGGGTTGTCTGTATAATGCAGAACTGCTGACATAAAAAAAGTGCATTGGCATTAAGAAACTATGCATGGTGTATAAATTTTGTATGATCCTAGCTATATAGATAAATATTTTACATTGATTTTGCTCTTGCATAATGTTTGGATTGTATATGTCAATAGGTGATCTTACTAAATCTTCTGCAGTTTTGTTATGTCAGTAAGTTTTCCTTCTGTCTATTATCTAGTATGTTTGTTTTTGTTACTGAACAGCATTTATAGTATGAGTCATGTATTTACCTGTAGGATCAGTTAGGTGTCTTCAGGTGTGTCTGGAAGAAAAGGAATCCTTAAAGAACATCAGCAAGATTTGTTCTAGACTTAGACTACTGTCTTCTAGCTCCCAAGACATTTGTGGCACAATGGTACAGCAAATCGAAAGGGGTGAAATGTCAATAGATGCTACGTATATATCCTACTCAAAATCCCCTTGAAAATTTGCCAACGAGCTAACACCTGGTTTCACAGGTTAATAAAACGGTGCTGGCTGTTATAGGTTCATTAGGGCAGACCCAGTATTTCTTTGTCAGTTTGTGTATGTAGATAAGAGTCCTGCTGTTTGTGGTTGTCTACTACGTCCTGTTTTATGTTGTAAAAATGTCGTGGGTGTGGGTGAGGTTAAAAGATTACTGCACAGTTTCATTGACTATGACGTTCTATACATGTTAAAAGAATAGTAAGTAGAATTTCGTTTCTCGAAAACTAACTCATAAAAGACAATAGTCAATTTTACAGCTGTTGTGTAATTGTGTGTACCACTGGCAGACGTTTGTTGTTGGCTTGTACCTGTCCAAATTGTTTATGTTTCACCTGGATGTGATGAGGACATTCCAGCCTGGCTGTGGTGAGAAACATGTTTGTTTAGTTCCTGCCTCCACTTAAGTCCTAAGAAGGACACACCCCAGCCTTACATCAGGTAGAGTTAGGGCTCCAAACTCATGTTTGGGAATACATGTAGATGCACTGGTGCATATAACCTAAAAATTTAGGTGCACACAAAAAAAATGTGGTGCACAACATTATAAAACAGTAGAATGTCAGCAAAACATGATTATTGTAAACCTTATTGCAAAAATGAGATTCCTATTGTGGAATTGTCTCAGAAGTGTTCAGATACGTGGTATAATTGATGTTTAGCAAGTTGTTCAGGTTAGTTTTAGAATCGCGTAATTTGTTTTGTTTCTTAACCCAGACTGAGTGGCCAAAAAAAGGGACACACCCCTACCAAGTACAGGTATAGTGTGTTAAAATTTGTATCAGAACTCAGATAGTAAGATACATGAGTACGTTTCTGATTAATGTTTCTTTTATTGTCTCTACAGTCATGAAATCCATGACAGAAAATCTGACAAGTTTAGTGCCCTATTTTGTATTAACATGGTATTAATGTTTTAAAAAAAATCTGATTATTTCTTGCTTTATAGATGTCAGCTTCTTGTCAACAAGAAAAAGTCTATCGTTTTAAAAGCCCTGTAGCTTACAACCTACAGGCTAACCTACTAGTACCTGTCAGTGAATAAGTCAGTGCTGGTGAGAACCTACCGTTCCTGCCAACGTGTCTATTGGAAGTAATTATAATGCTCTATTGTGAATACACTGAAGGTCATGACATTCCCAGGGAAAGCATTCTTTGTTAATAATAGAACTGTACCCTGAGACCTGACCTGATCCTGACTAATGGTCATGCAGATGTTCTTAAGGGTGGGGGTGTCATCCGATTGAAGAATTTGAGAGAAAAAAAAGACTTGAGGCTTGTGGTTGCTGAGTGCTTTTTCGTGTACATGGAAGACTTGTTAAAATGTTTGTCAGTCTTTTTAGTTGTTTTTATAATGAAGCAAGTTTAAACTGTAATTTCCAACACAAGAAATTGGACTTACACAAATTTTCAACTGTACAACTCCAGTCTTTATCAAAGAATTTTTAGTTGTTTGTAGTTTTATTCAGATTGCAGAAATGTTACTGTAATTTGATGTAAGTTTCCAGGGACTTGATTTCGTGTTAGGAGGGGTTTAAGGAGGCATTTACGATGTTTTCAGGTCACAGTAAAAATTTGCAAAGCAAGACAGAACGTTGTTTGTGATGTGATAGGTTTGTAGGGAGACGTCACGGCAAAAATCGTGGACATAAAACCACCGCAAATATTTCACAACTACAGTACCTCATAAAAGATGAGCCAGACTTGTGTGGGAGATGATTGTTTTTTCACCCGGGTCACCAGGAATTCAATTACTGTAAATTCAGTTATTTTTGCCGGACTTAATTTTGTGGTATATATAGAAGGGGAAGGGTGGTTCGTGGTTGAAACAATTTTGTAGTACAGTTGTACAGTAGTAATACGTTGAAGATCTATATCCTTCAATTGACAGTGTAGAGGTCACAGCGAAAATAAAACTAGTAACTGCAGTACAGTGGTCCAGTTTTTGTGGTACGTAGGATCTTCTTTCTCCAAGGTTTATGACAAGTGATTGAGACCTATAGTCTATACCACCCTCTTGACCCCATTACTAACTAAACAGCAGCATCTTATATACGCACCAGGCTGACAAAAGTTAACAGGCAGACGAGTCAGGTGTTCATTACACCTGGTTAGAAACCTGCACAGCACAGGTGTTCAGTTCAGCTCACCTGGATGTTTACCTGCACAGTTTTAGGGCAACCTTGTTCGTTACATTTAGGTCACTGCATATGCTTTTCTCAGCTTGGCCTACAGGTGTAATGTTTGCTCTCCAGCTTACAGTTTAGCCAATAGCTGATAAGGAAGGAGTCGTTACTTTATTGCCCTTTCGTGCCTCGTGGTAATTCTTCCATGAGGCAAGGTCAAAAGTGCAACTGTGATGGTTGTTTGTGATAAAGAGCACAAAAGATACCCACGGTAACCAAAAGGAAATTTTCACCTAATTTATGGCAGTGTTAAGGGTTGAGATGTTTTTGTAATCGTTTTGTTGTACTTATCAGAGTCCAGATGTCCTCAGTTACACAGGGTACCTCATCTGACTGCTCTTGCCAATCACTCAATTGTTCCCAGAGTCTTATAAGCAAAAGTTTTAAGAAGTTCCCGTTTTGCCAAGTCTGGGGCTGTTTTTTCAGCGATTAAAGAGTGTTTTCTTTCCTTACAGGACATATACGGTGCCCCCCCTTCCGGCAACTCTCATGAGCATGTCTACAGCTACAAACATCGACCACAGGTAAAATGGCACTAAAGTGTAAAAATGAGAAGAGAAACTGAAAACTCAGGAAAACCAGACAAGATGTATCACAAATTAAAGATATTACCGTCACAGATAGATAAGTAACAAGCAGTACCAAGAACAGTTGTTTTTCTGTGGCTAAAAGATTAATATTAACAGTGAGTCCATGTTGTTGGTAAATATGCTTGTCACAGTTGGTTTGGTCTCCCATTGAAGTTGTCAGTAATGAAGCCAATTTTCTTGAGTTTGGTCTCAAACAGCAGTTTCTAGTGACTGTAATGGCCTCAACTTTGTTAGGTCTGGTCACACACAGAAGTTGCATTGACTTGCATGACTGTAGAAGTTTGCACCCTGTAGGACTCCATAGACAGTACCATCAGCCAGGATTCCAGTTCGTCGGTGGATCGCGGACAACTGAGCGGCAGTTTGGATTCGGACGACCAACAAGACCCGCGAGTAAGGATGGGGGACGACATGATGAGCCGCCGGGCGGCGGGATACCTGCCACGCCCACTGAAGAAGCGAATCAGCGAGAGCCACATGTTCCTGCCGCCTAAGGGGGGCTTCCTGAGCAAAAGCAACCCTGAGTTGAATAAAACGTACCCAATGGTGAGGAAAAGGGTGTTTGTATATTTGTAGATTATTGTGAAAGAAATGAGAAAGGTAACAGCATGGTTGTTTAGTATAAAATGTAGCCTGTAGCATGACCAGGTATGCTTCTTAATGTATGATTCACAAATGATTTTAATTTCCATTTCATGGTCTCCATGTTCTGCAGACACAGAACACAGTGGATGGGGGTCATGTGGGCAACGTACTGATTCCAATTATTTCTTCCTTTTCATCTTTTTTTAAACATTTTTCGATTTCAACATTGCTTGTCTACATTTCACCTGACTGACTTTGTTTTATAGATATTTTTATTTTCCCTTTGTGTTTTTCTTTGTTTCTTCAGGGCCGTCGGAAGTCCTCGGGAGGCGAGATAGAGGAAGAGGAGGACAAGTCACTCACATATGAGGACTACAAGAAAGAGAAAACAAAGCTCAGTGAAGACTCTGACCTCTGGCGATCGGTAGGTGTAACATTTGAAACTATTTATATATTATAGAGCTTGGAAGAAAATTACTGATGCCATCCGAGTTGGGAGTCCAATGTTATGCAACATGCACCATGACAAGCGCTAATTTGTCACATATGTCTGCAAACTGATCACATCCAAACGTGTATGAAATGATTTAAAACTGAATTCAAAGCAGCTGTTGCCATGTTTTTTGGTGAAAATTCTCCCTACTTTCATATAGAAGAAGAGCTACCAAATTGCCAAGTCAAGTTCTGCTAATAAACTTCATCTGATGCCTGCAACTGTTATCACACAACAAGAAGAATCGAATATATTTTAAAAATTGACAATTATGATATTACTGTAGACTAAGTAAAACTATGTTTCCATTCCCATTGGAGTAAAATAATCAAGGCTTGGTAAAAACTGTACTGTTACTGTTTTTGTTTATCAATCCAGTATTTTGTTTGTTACCACCCAGACTCTGGACACGTGGAAGTTACGCAGGAAGAGCAAGTCCTCTGCCGACCTCTGGGCCAAGAAGGAGGAGTGGGAAAAGGACAAGGTGGCCGAGCTGGACACCACCACAAGGCGCAAGAGCAAAACTTTCCAGGAAATTGTGGACGAAAAGTAAGCATGGAATGTTATTCCTAATTTACCCCTCCAAAGGCAAATGAACTCTATGGCAGCTAAACTCCCCTGGCCAAATATTCTCCCTATTTGGCTAAATTTTACTGTTTTTGAACCCGCATTGTTAGTCTGGCGGAAACTGTCATCTCACTTAGAGTAGGAAAGCCTATGATGTTGCCTGCTTTTTTTTAATTAAAATGTTGCCTTTTTGAAACACACTACGGTACCATGGCAGAACTATCTTTATATACATGTATAACATATTTTTTTCATACTTTCTTTCACCATCATGCAAGATGCATTATGGCTTCGAATAAAAACAGGAAATTCTGACCAATGACCAATTTGCAAAACCAATGATAGCAAAAGCCCCTTTAAGTGCTTAACTTATGGATCAGACATAGTTGATTAACCTTTGACTTGGTTTGTTGTAGTTGTTGTAACAGCAGTTGTTGTTTTTGTTTGTGTATAACTGACCTTTGTTGTGTTCTGCTTGCAGAGGAGGCCCTGATATTGGAGACGTTGCAATTCAACTGCTCAGGTAGGAGTTTTGATGATCATGTTTCGATGAATTCAATATAGACCTTACAACTTTTAATCAATATGTTTGGTGACATGTTTTCTTACAAAGTTGTAACATATGCTTTGTTAATGTTCCGCTCAGAAAAAAGCGTGAGCAGGAGCTGTCGGATGAGTATGCAGCAGCCCTGGACGAGCGAGAGAGGGCAGAAAACGACGATAACGTCTTTAACGGTGAGGACAGCGAACCGCCAGCAAGGTCATGGCGCCCTCAGCCGCAGCCCCGGAATCTCCGCAGAGAGGATCCATGGAGCGATGACGAACAGCCCAGTAGGAATGTACCAAGTAACAAACGGGTAGGAACAAGCTCTTGTTTTAGTTGCAAGATTAGTACATTGTTTCTATGCAGGTGGAATGTTATACATAAAATGTACCAGAAGTTCTTTCTCACAAGTGTGATGGCTATAGAGTTTGTTGCTTCCGTGAATAGATTCATCAGGTTGGTAAGTCACTGAATAAAGAGACTCTTTCTACACTACAGCAGCGACACCTATATGCTGCAGTGCAATGTGAACCAGTCAGAATTGCCCTGAGGAAGGTGACAGACGGTCACCAAAACGTCGGCTGAATAAAACACTTGGTTGTGTAGAAAGAGTCTCTTTATTCAGAGTTTGTTGCTGTAAATGGGAGAGCTCAAGGCTGATGTCTTGTTGTAAACTTATTCCTGACTGTGTTTCACAGATACCATCTCCTCCCCCAAGACAAGATAGCTTCCAAAGGGTAGGAAATAAGTAACACTGTTTAGTATCTGGGGAGAAAGGTTCAGTCTCAACATTCTGGATCGACAACCAACGGTGATGGGGACAAACTCACTAGTACTGATTTTAGTCTTATCTAGTCACCGGGCTCGAATTACGTTATTTAGTAAAGGTGCACAGGTGCACAAGAAGCTTACTTGCACTGGTGCAGACCGGTAAAAAATTAGGTACACAGCACCAAATTTTAACTGCACCCACTTGCACATGAAGGGGTAATTCAAGCCCTGAGCAGTGTACGAAATACTTTTTTGAGCCAGGTTGCCCAGTGGCAACCTAGGATGAAAGCTACGTAGGTTGCCCATCAAAATTCCAGGTTGCCCCAAATTTAAACTCTTCTACATTATGACTAACTTTGTGAGAATGCAATGTGAGTTTATACATTTCTGACACAGAGTTGTTCCCCCTACCTGAAGCCCTTCAATGGGAACTTCTAAATAAACAGTTCCCAGTGGAAGAAAGGGGCATCCTTGCCACAAAATGTAGGTAGTGCACTGGGCTACCTGGGTGTAGAAATAGGTTGCACCAAGCAAAATATGGTTGCACAGTGCAACTGGGCAACCTACTCTCAACTGCCGAATAAACGTACCGGTACGTTTATTTTTTTGGGCCGGAACGTCCACCCGGTACGTTCTTATTTTGCACGGTATGTTTATTAATTTTTGGAAAATCAGTATTTTTTTTTCGAATACGCGTGAAAAAAATCGACAAATCTTCGACGTGAAGACGTTTACAAACGCGTATTGTAGCGGGAAATTTGTCATTTTCGGGCCTGTTTTCGCCGCCGGCCGGCCGCTAACACAGCTGTTACTTTCAAATCGGCAGCATGGAGAAAAATAACTCACGCAAATTTTCCCTTTGAATGAAGCATCAGTGCTCCAACAAGTGAAACATCGAGAGAACAACATTTTTTCGTTCTACTGACCTTGTATTCAATCCATTTTTACGAGTTTGGGGCACATTTTTTCGGCCTTGAAAAAGAAAATCTGTAGCGCTCGGCACGCAAGGCGGCCATCTTGTTTTCAAGATATCTGAAGAACTGCAGTTTGATCATATTTCGCTAGGTGGCCAAGGTAGAATTTTGTTTCTGGGTGCAAGATTAAACATTGATTCATTGAATATCGCGATGTTACTTCATTTTGTACAAGATTAGAAATTGTTGGCAGCGTTTTTGGTAAGCTGCAAAATGTGAATTTTAATTTTGATTTCAATTTAATTTTAATTCAAATTTTTAGTTATTTTTTTAGACATAATCACATTTTTATTTATTCAGCTGTGTTGATATGTGATTTTGTTTGGGAAGTGGTGAAATATGATTGGGTAGGTACTAGCTTAGGTTTAGTTTTAATATATTAATATCAGTAACACCTTTGGAATACTTGCTCCAAGTTCCTGGGTAGAAAATGCATGTACAGTTTGTATCATGACATTTTTCACTTGTTGAACTGTGGAAGCACCGTTGTACCAAGGAGCTTCTACAAGCTCCTTGGTTGTACTAATAGGCAGCTGCCTTTTTTGTAACAATGATTATATGTATTTCACAACAACATGTGTACATTTGTACCAGAAATGTTCTCTTTGTTGTCTATTTAAATTCATAATTGCAAATAACAGTTAAAGATTTGCGCATATATGAGTAGGGGCGCATTTTAGTATAATACACACAGGTTACCCGGTCAATTTTGGTAATTTTCCGGGGGGTACGTTTATTCCGGGGGGTATGTTTATTAGATTTTGAAGATTTGTCCGGGGGTACGTTTATTCCGGGGGGTATGTTTATTCGGCAGTTGAGAGTAGTATTTCGTACGCTGCCTGAGTCAAAATTCATCATGAATGAACAGCAGCTGGACTTCTAGCTCCTCACATTATATAACATATGTTGACTAGAAGAGATCTTTCTTGTAGTTCTAAACCGATCTTTATGTTCCTCAGGGCCCTTTCCCTCCCCCAAGAGAAGACAGCATCCCGAAGTCATCTCCCGCCAAACCGTCATGGCAACGGCCCGAACCATCGCGGCAACAACCCACACAGTCGTGGCAGCGACCTGAGCCGTCGCGCCAAAGGTCGGACCAGTCATGGCAACGACCTGAACCGTCATGGCAACGACCCCCACCACCCAAACCGTCTGCTAGAAACTTACCTGATGAAAATAAGGAGAATTCCGAGTCTGTCAGCAACATCCGGTCCATGTGGCAGAGAATGGAGCAGGAGGAACCAAAGGAAAAGGAACCTCCACGAGTCCCCCGGAAATTCGAACCTACTCAGCCAATCTGGGCCAGGGACAGTCCCCCTGCTCAGCCAATCAGGGGTAGAGACAGTCCTCCTGTTCAGCCAATCAGGGCCAGAGACAGTTCCCCTGCTCAGCCAATCAGAGCATCTCAGTCACCACTTTCCAGGATGACAGCCAAACAGAAAATGGAAGAGGTAGCCAATCGGCCGGTGCGGTGGGAGTATAAGGTGCGAAACTAACCATGGGGAAGTCAGGCTACAGATCTAACTTAAAAGGGGACAACAGAATCCAGTTTCTGGGTGAATCGTCCCATTCTGGTATGTTTGAATCAGGGTGATTAGAAGCAAAAATTGCAATTTTTTAACCTTGAGCAGGCCTGGCAACTTATGTAACCCGTTCCAACATTCTCACAGGTAATTTTTGACTTGGACCCACCAAGCCCACTTGAATTGCGTTTTTGGTCTCTCCATTGTGACCTTGACATACCAAAATGGGATGATTTAGCTAAAGGAATTACAATAGACCAATCATGGCTGCCCATCATGATCAGAATTAACAGTTCATCCAATGACAGAAAAACTTGTATGTCTATCAAAATTTTACATTTTGTATTTTCTCATTTTTCATTTCTATCTTTGGGCAGGGCTATGGGATTGGTCTGTTGTAGTTCAAATGTCAAAAAAATTAGATTCTGTTATCCCCCCCCCCCTAATTTTGCATGTGCAGGTTACCTTACAGGTGTGCTGTACTAACTACAACAATGCCACCCAGCAACATGTATGGGAACTGCACCATCATACCCTGCTGACTTTTTATTGTGTTGGAGAGTAATGTCCAACGTTTCTTACAGGAAGGGTACATGGTGACTAACCTTAACCTGTCCAAGTCATCAGATGAGAAAGGCTTCGGGTTTGCCGTGTCGGGAGGAAAGGATGACAAGGCCCCTGTACTCATCAGCTCAGTTGTACCAGGTATGTACCAGCTTTTGTTACAGACATGACTTTAAAAGTTTCTGTGGTTGTCAACCTAGAGCAGTTATAGAATTCATCACTCCTTCAAAATGTCTAAAAGTATATCCGTGAATAATTTCATCAGGTTGGTGAATGATTGAATAGCAACATTCTTCATTCACAACCACCTGTTTAACAAGAGCCCACGTTTTACAATTGACTTACGTTTACATCACAATTGCTTTACATTTGGGACCACGTTGTTAGCAGTAAGACCTAGCTTCAGTGCACAGTGAACCAGTAACACTTAGCTTCAGTGCACAGTGAACCAGTAATACCTAGCTTCAGTGCACAGTGAAACAGTCATAATTGCCCTGGTGAAGACGACAGGTGGTCATCAAAATGTTGGCTCTTGTTAAACAAGTAGTTGTGAACTTTGCTGTTCAATCTAAAAGTGCAGTTCTGCAGATTCTGTAGGAGCTATTTTGTTGACTGAAAAATGAGTCATAAAAGGTTACAATATAGAAGTGACATTAGTCCTTTGATTTTCTGGGTAGTGTAACCAGCCACCATGATGTATGGTTTGATTAGAACAGATGCAAACAGGTCAGAATATGGCTGTAATTTTCATCACTGTCATCTGTCGACGACATCTGCGGGCCACCACTGCCTTCCACTCTCCTCTGTCCAGTGCTTGCCTTCTCGCTCCCTCCCAAGTGAAGCCCATCTCCTCTAGTCTAGGTGTCTCTCATGGCTGTTTTTCCCCATGCCATTTGCTGACCTCCCCTCCTTCTAATTCCCTTCCCTTGTGGTATCCAGTTCAGTGCCAGGGAGGGGTGTTCTTGGCATCCTTACAACATTGCCAAGCCACCTTACTCTTACAGCCCCTTTCCTTTCGACGATGAGGGCCACCACTGCCTTCCACTCCCTTTTGTCCAGTGCTTGCCTTCTCGCTCCCTCCCAAGTGAACCCCATCTGTTCTAGGTCTCTCATATTAACTGTTTTTTTTGTGTGTGTGTGATTTTGAACCATACTGAATGTCATCATGAAAGTTCATCTGTGTTGGTAGTTACATGTTTAAAGTTAAGACTTTTGATCCAACACAAAAAATTCTCTCACCTAGAGCTTTCGACCAGTCACTCACAGTAGACTGACCCAGTGAAGCTTGTCAGTCTACTGAGGAAGGCCAGAGTGACTGGTCGAAAGCTCTAGGTGAGAGAATTTTTTGTGTTGGATCAAAAGTCTTAATAACTTTAAACATACTGAATGTCTATAATGCATGTATTCCTACAGGAGGGTCGGCAGCCAGAAGTCAGCTACAGGTCGGGGATGAAATCCTTGCCATTAACGAAGAAGACGTTTCTCCGTTCAACCACAACACTGTCGTGGCCGCCATTCGCGACTCTGCCAAGACAGGCATCATCTCTCTCTACATCCGTCGGGAGGGTGCTGAACAAAATGGTCAGTCAAACATTACACTTTTGGAGAGGAAATATTCTGCATTTGCTCACTTATGTCAGCACTCACATTCGTTTGATAGTACATTGTACTTACAATTACTTCAAGAGTAAAGAAGAAGAAGACAGTCTGTAAGTTGACAGTAACTTTCCATGTTGTGACTTTTGTTCTTGCTGATTGCAGCTTTTGCCAGCCTGGCCAAGGAGTTGGAGGCTAATGTAAGTTTGCATTCAATGAAAATTGTATCATTTCTCAAGTTGTTTCATTTTTTCACTGAATATGGAAAGTTATTATGGCAGAAAAGATGTAGTGCTAGAAAGTTATTATAGCAGAAAAGATAAATAATGTTCCTAGATTTCATTGAATTCCTGTAAATGTTGACCAGATATCGAAACTTTTATCTTCTGACCTTGACCCCATTTGACCTCCAGGATGGCTTCCCTGATGATGAGCCTGACAGCCCCGCCCCTCCGCCACGCCCACCGCCTCCCGTGGAGGAATCCCCCGTCGTTCGGCAGGAGAAAGTACGGGTGGACCAAACGGCACTCTCCCAGCAGTTAAACAGGTATGACAGGTACAGCACAGGGTACCATGTTGAATATCATTTGCTTGTCTACTAAATTGTTATTACATGTACAGTAAGAGTTATGTTTCCCATGTCATTTCAAAGGCCATGTAGTTTGTACTTAAAATAGATATAATGAACAAAGGTATCCCCAAAAACGTACAGAATGATGGTGTGGTAAAACTACCTAAGGTGATGTGCACGATGGTCCAGGAAGGGTCGTTACAAGGTCGTTTCGTCCCTGCCCTTGTAGGTTGGAAGATGAAGTTATGGAAGAGCCCGTAACCCGAGCAGTGAAGGCACGAGATGACGGGTCCCTTGCGGAGAGAATCGATCGGTTGGACTGAGTCTAAAATTGCATTCTAAGAGACAAGAAAAAATAATGAAAAAATCCTATTTTTGAAAATCAATATTATGGTGCTGGGATTACAGTGAGATGGGAAGGGTTGGCAATATTATTATTCCATTCTAAAGAATTATTCCATTCTTTATGGAGATCCTTTATGATCTTCTTACATTTTTTTCCAAGTTTGAAATAGGTCCTATCTTGGGTGGCCAACTGTGGCTTTTAAGTAGGGGAGGAGAGAAGACTCCTTGATTTATAAGATTGTTTCCTCCCTGCCCCTATAGGTTGGAAGGAGAAGTTATGGAAGAGCCGATAACTCGAGCGGTTAAGGCACGAGATGACAGGTCCCTGGCGGAGAGGATCGAGCGTTTGGATAAGTCCGATCGGAAAGACGGCACGTGGCAGTCCAAGGAGTGGAGGGTCGACCCACCTGGACAACACATGGAGATCTCCCTTCTTAAAGGTGAGTGTTGCCATGGTTACGTAGGAGAGTGGTGGAGGTGCTTCTTCAGCAAATAAACTCAACAAGACTACGGGTGACTTTGTTTAGCTGAGTTTTGTTTGCTTCTGTCTTGTCCAGTAGTACTTTTGTTTTGTAACAGATGCATTTTGCATAGGGTCACATGTGCACATGGCTTTGCATTTGTTGTCAGTTTGATGCAGTGCAGCACTGTACTTATTTTTCATTGTTTGTTTGTTTGTTTGTTTATTTCTTTATGATTTTTTAACAACATTTTTATTTGGGTGTGGACTAACCCTTGTGCATGTCCATCTTTTTTTGTTTGTTGTGTTCCCATGACAACACGTTTCCATGACGACATGACCCTCATAGACGACCCCGAGCTTCAGCCCAAACCCGAGGTGGTTCTCCGGCGCAGGGACACTGAGTCTGAGTTAGCCTCTCAGAACCTGAAGCGCCGTTCCGACTTCTTCCTGGGCGTTGGTAGGTACAGTCACTGGTGGAGGGACGGTTACAGATCTGAAATAACATGCCACAAATAAACAACACCTCCAGATTAACCCCACCTTTTATACCTACTAACCAGGTTAACAAGGACCTGAGCCAAACTGGTAGGTAGCCTGGTTAACCGGCCACTGGTTGGTTAACCTCTGATTAACCTCCAACCTCTAGTTAACACGTCATAGTAGGCTAGATCGGCTCAGCATCCTACAGCCTGGTTCACAGAAGTTTTTTTTTTGTCTCGTCAGATCCTAAAGCTGAAGAAAAGCCTCCACCAGAAGTGGAAAAGCTGCAGAGTAAACTAACCAGCTACACCCCACCACAGATAGAAACAGGTAACAGTTTTTTGTTGTTGCTTTTTTTGCTTTTATCTGATATGTATTTCTAATGTCAGTGTTCTTAGTAATAGTACACACACACACAATAATGGAATATGATCCAACTGGGGGGAAAACTGAACACTTCTACATGTAAGTCTGCAGCCTTTAAACTCATCTCTTTCAGTGCTTCAGGTCATGGCATAACTGCAGACCTTTTACAAAGGTGGACCTACATGTATGTATATGGCCCGGGACTTAAATGCTAGTTACTAAAATCAATGATGAAGTCCACAATCATTGGCTTTCAGTGAGGTCTTAGTCACATCTGTGGAAAAGGTGGTTAATTCCATGGTTGTGGAAATCATCAATCCACAATCTCTTATTCCAGCATGCCTAAGAATATGTAATTTTCCCCCTTAGGCTACAAGCCTCTAGAGTCCCGGCCACGCTCCTATAACCTTGAGGACGAACGGAACCGGCTGGCAGAGTGGCAGAGGTCGCAGGAGCAGCGCCAGAAGGAACAGTTCCAGAAACAGCAGGAACAGTTCAAGGTCGACTACGAGAATCGGCTCAAGAAGTCCATAGAGAGGAAGAAGTCGGACCCTGCCCTGCTGTATGCTCCGAAACCCTGGGCTAGTGTCAAGCCGCCTGTCAGCAAGGTGGGTTGACGTGTCAGTTCCTTATTTTTTAAATTTGTACAGTGCAGTTTTTCTTCTTTTTTTATTTTTTTATTCAAACATATCAAGACACGTCATGGTGACGCCACACTCAAGTTTTTTCAACTTATTTTTATGCCGCCACCAACACAGGACAAATACACGACAGGACAATACTCATTTACACCTGAGTTAAGTGAGGAAAGTCGTGTAAAGTACCTTTCCCAAGGGCACAAGGTCGGTGGCATGTCAGGACTCGAACCCGGGACCTCTTGGTTCAGAGTCGAGTACTCTGTCGCTGTGCCACACGACCCCACTTCTTTTGCTCTTTATATCCCAACTAATATAAAACAAAAGTGAAAATGTGGACCTCCTGTGAAAGGTTTCAATTTTCTCTCTCACACAGCCTTTCAGACCAAGTGCAAGTGCTGAGGAAGATGACGAGGCCAAAACTCTGCAGGATCGCAGCAGCTGGGAACAGCAACAGCTGCAGCTCAGGGAACAGCAGAGGAAGGAAGAGGAGGAACAACAAAGAAAATTAGCTGAACAACAAAGAAGGGAGGAAGAGGAACAGCAGAGAAGGTGGGAGGAGGAACAGCAAAGAAAAAGGGAGGCAGAAGAGCAGAGAAGAAAAGAGGAAGAGGAACAGCAAAGGAGGTGGGAGGAGGAACAGCAAAGACAAGAAGAGGAACAGCAAAGAAAATTAGCTGAAGAACAGCGACAAAAAGAGGAAGAGGAACAGCAAAGGAGGTGGGAGGAGGAACAGCAAAGAAGAAGGGAAGAGGAACAGCAGAGAAAGTTTGCTGAAGAACAGCAAAGGAAAGAGGAAGAAGAACAACAAAGGAGGTGGGAGGAAGAGGAGAAACGAAGACAAGAGGTACTTGTGGTTTTCAGACTCTTGGTTTCCTACATAATGGTACTTTAATTTTTAGAATTTTTAAATAATAAATTGTTAAATAATAATATGTTACATGTTATAGTTACAGTCTTCAGTAGTTTGTCCAAAAGATTTTCAATTCTCCTTTCTTGGTGCAGTCAGAAACCCTTGCTATGATGTTGGTTTACAGGAGGAAGACAGGAGACGGTGGGAGGAGGAGGAGGAGGAGAGAAGATGGCAGGCGGAACAGGAGAGGAAGAGAGAAGAGGAGCATGCTCAATCCAGGTCAGCTGCTGTCACTGCTGTCAGTTTTCCAGTCCCAAAACAGCCTCTGTTGAAAGGCACAGATTAGTAGTTATGTTTTTGTCAATGTAGCAGGCTTTCCTCAAAGTAAAGCTTGATTTTATAGATTACATCTTACATCTACATCAAATACAAGAGCCTAAGAAAGATGTAGGTTACTAGTACTAGTATTTTGCAGTGGCCATTGCATGACATGCTTATTTTTCGACAAATTTATTACAACCATGGCATATTCTGATTTTGCAAACATTTCAGAAAGGGCTTATAGCAGCTTTTTCGCTTGTGGTAACTTCACACATTTTGCAGAGTGCAGGAAGCGTTGGAAGGCCAAAATTCTGGTACGCATAGCTGTCATCAGATCTGTAAGATCTCATTTTTGTGGCCTAATGTGTAACACTGCTCTGTCCAGGGTGGAGAATGGGGAGCCTGACGCTGGAGACCAGTTCTATTATGAGGAGAAGGAGCAGCAGCCGCCTGCGGAGGGGCAGAGATGGGACGATGAGGAGGAGAAACGGGCGGAGCAGATGATGCTGCAAGAGGAGGAGGAGTTCATGCGAGAGCAGGAGGAGATGAGGCAAAAGGTAGGTTTACTTTTTCAAAAAAGGTGATACCAGTGTTCTAGCCAGGCTGAATTTTTTTTCTGTCAGCTCAATTTTGTTTGATGTGAAGGGCCGGCACACGGGGCATTCATACGGGTGAAATTGTGAAATCTTAACCCTCTGAAATGCTATTTCCTACATTTTGAGGGGCAAATTTTGCTGGTAGACTAATAAGCTTAAAATTAATGACATCTCTTTCTTTACACGCCGATTTTCCTCCGTCAAAGATGATGGATTAGGTAAAATGGACGCTGGCTAGAACACTGGGTAATACACATGTAACAGACTTTGACAAAGGGAAGGGTGCTTAACACTTCACGTTAGAAAAGATGTTTATAGCAAATCGTACAAAGCTCTTCTCTTTCCACATACATGTGTTTATTTCATGTTGTTATAAGACAGAGTCTTGTATGTTCTTCTACAGGCTGAACTGGAGCGACAGAGGCGGGAGGAGGAGAGGAGGAGAATCGAGCAGCACCGGCTGGAGATCGAGAACCAGCGAGCACGTCTGCAGCAGGCCTCGCAGGACCACAGCCCAGTCCCGCCCGCGGTCCTCCGGCCGTCTCCTCAGCCCAGACAGCCGCCTCAGGACCGCCCGGAGGAGGAGTGGGATGCGGAAGAGGAGAGAGCCAGGATCGAGGCTGCTGCTAAACAACACCAGCGACTGATGGAGGAGGAGGAGAGGAGGAGGAGACAGCGGAGGGCTGAGGAGCAGGACAACAGAAGGATGGAGGAAGCTGGGTGAGAAACGTCACTTATCATAGACCGGATGTTAATACTAATCAGAAATGAATGATTTACCCACAATATATATCTGTAAGAAAGGTTAACAGTTCAAATGTCTATGAAGTAAATTTTGTTGTCCACCCTTCAGATATTAGCTGGATCAATGTAGTATCAGATGAAGGACATTTTTTGTTTTCCAAGGGTGTTTTGGTGAAGAGCTTCCAAAGTACACGTGTAAAGGTCATTTTCTTTTGTGGCAGGAATGTTCCAGATATCCGGCCCCTCCCGCGGGGGCCCCAGGAGCGGCCAGGGTCAGAGAACCAGCCACATTGGTTAATCGAGGAGGCAGAGCGACGACGACTACAGGACCAGACGGGCCAACCACGCGCTCCGGGCATCATCGAGCCTCTCCCGCCGCTGGTAAAACCACAACCAAAGAACAGGCACTCTGTGCACGGACCACCCACCGGACCGCCCTCCCACCCACCGCCGGACGTCCCGCGCAGAATCCACCCCAACAGGAGCGACGAGGATGTTCAGGCGCGAATGATAAACCGCCGGTCTGCCCCTCCAGAGCGGACGTCGCAGGGACCAATCCCAGACCACATTAAGGACGCGCTTACCCAGCGTGCCACACGTCCACAGCAGAGCCCACCATCGCGTCCCGTGGGAGGTGGAAAGTCGGTGAGCGGACGGAAACTGTGCACACACTGTGGAGAACCACTCGGCCGGGGCGCTGCCATGATTATTGAGTCGCTGGCTCTGTTCTACCACATCACCTGCTTCCGCTGCTCCGTATGTGGGATCCAGCTGGGGAACGGCCAGCAGGGCACCGACGTTCGGATTCGAGCAAACGCGCTCCATTGTTCCAACTGCTACAGCAACGAGAAAGGTGAGGGCTACCTTCTGTAGTCACGACTATACTTACCGGGTATATTAGAACTGGACATGTATTGAGTGCCAGTTATGTTTAATTTTCAAAGTAACTGTTGGGCTTCCTTCTACATGTAATTGTAGAGAATTTCAGAATTACTGTCCCAGAAGAGCAAAGGAATAACTTACTAGCTGGGATTTTGGTCAATTATCTGAGCTCTAACACCTTTGCAAATTTCAGTTGCATTTGGCAGATACCCTAACTAGATGATAAAAATCTAAGATCTTTTTGCTGGAGCTTTGCTGTTTGCTTGCTGTTGGGGGATGCTTGTTGGGGAATGCTAGAGTATGTGGTTCAGTGCAAATCAGAATTCAAAGATGGAGTTTGTGATAGTGTTTTATCTCTAAAAAGTATTTAATCACATTTCTAAAGCATGAAATCTGTATAAACTTTAAAGGCTTTTGGCTTGAAGTGAAGTCCTTTCATTCTTTTTTCGATTTCAGACTATGTTTCAGCTTTGGTGTAGTCCAACATTAACCACCCTTGCCAAAAGGACTTGCAGAAGAAGGTTTTTTTTCGCAAACATTTTGGCATGACAATAACACGTGGTTCCCACCACCACTACACACTGTGATATGTTGCAGGTTGTGCCGCTAAGCCGGCCTGCTAACTACGGGTCTGTTCGCTGCGTCTCGATCTGTTTCTCAGCTTCTCTCTCTTGATGATTCAGGTTCCGGGGCAGGCAGTGCCCTCCCTTCTACTTCTTCCTCTGATTGAACCAGTCTTCCATCTGCATGCACGTTGCCATGGTAACAGCTCCAGTACTTACGGTTCTGTCAGTTAACTCGGGTTAAAGGGTTGCACGTTGAAAAAAATACTCCTGGTTCTGTCAGGGTTAAAGGAATGCAGCAGTTTGCATGACAAGTTACAGGTTAAAAATCTGGTGGCAAAACATTTGAGCTCATGACTTTTCTTGTCATTGGTTCAGTTTCCCATTGATTTACTAAATTCTTAGTATTTCCAATTGGTCCTTGTTGATATGTTGTCAATCATCGTGATTTTATTAAACAAGTCGCTCTGTTTTAAATGAGACCCCCTCAACAGTGGTAAGGTTCTTACTTCTTGGTGGTTCAGTTGCAGGAAGCACAAGGCTGGGGAGGGGGGCACTGCAGGAGGGCACATGGGTTTTCCTTCAATTTATACGTTCATTGCAAGATGACACTCCTGTTCTTAAGACTGACATTAGGTATTCTCTGCTTGTTGAAAGTACTTGTAGTCATGGAAACTGCAGAAAAAAACAGAATACCACTTATAGTAGAAATGGTGGAGGAGGTTCATAGAATTATGACAATGTCATGCAGACATGCAGTACTGTGCTTGTCATCTAAATCCCGACAATACCCTGTCCCCAGTGGTGCTCCCTGTGACTGACCATGCCTGAACTTAGCCATGGTGCCATTGTGGTATTGAAGGTTAACAGAGTAGATTTAGACTAACCAGGATGGCACCAGGCAATTGTATCCTCCCACTTAAAACTAAACACAGATGGAAGACTGAGAAACGGGACTGTCTCTGTACAGGTGGCTCCACTTAGACCTTGTTGGTATAAAAAAAATAATTCAAGGAAAACTTGCTGCCTGAAAGAAAACGTGTGCATGTTAAGTTTACTACTAACATCTAACCTCTGCTAAATTCTTCACCCAGATGTACCTTTGACCCTTTTCCCTTGTCAATCTTTAGGTGACGCCTTCACTGCTGTATGAGACCATACCTATATCAACAACATTGGTGCGAGACCAGATCCCATCAACAACATTGGTGTGAGACCAGATCCTATCAACAACATTGGTGTGAGACCAGATCCTATCAGCAACATTGGTGTGAGACCAGATCCCGTCAACAACATTGGTGTGAGACCAGATCCCATCAGCAACATTGGTGTGAGACCAGATCCCATCAACATTGGTGTGAGACCAGATTCCAACAACATTGGTGTGAGACCAGATTCCATCAGCAACATTGGTGGGAGACCCATGGATACCCCTGAAGTGGAATATTTCCCCTGAAGTGATTTATTTGTATTGTTTTTAGTATGTTTTATTATGTCCTGCCACTACTGCAATTAAATACCAGGACAGTAGGAATTATTTTATGATGTTTTAAAAGAAACTGAAAGTTTTGTTACCCACTGAACGATTCATTTCTAGCTTGAAGGAATTTATTTTATAAAATACTTAATTGAAGTATTAGCGTATCTGCAAAATGTGGTTGTGTCACATTTATACATAACTTGCTGTTCTTGTTGTTAGGGTGTAGATTTCCCATCCTATCATATTATTGATAACCAATATGTAAGAACCTGTACATCTACTAGAGTATTGATGTGAATATCGTTCTTATCAAGTGTTTTTATCAGGCTTGGTCTGGTGCAGAGGGTATTTTATGTAGTCTTAAGGTAAGGTATGATTCTGTACAAATTCTTAAGATACGCAGTGAGAATAGCTCACAAAACAGACTTTACATGCTAGTATAATTATAGGCCAACATACACGCTACATACATGTGGTACTACAGAGAATGGGTGTGGTATGGGTGTCTGTAATGTGTGTAATAAATAAGTCTTTACTCTGTAACGTGTTCACCAATTGGGTAATACTCAGTCATGGAGTTATTTGTTATCCCTTAGAGTTAAAAGAATGTTGGTAACCTAAAAAGCCCAGCTGATTTATTGATGTCTGGTTGGACCTCTTATACAACTTTCTGCTGTTGTTGTGGTTGTTGTTGTTGTTGTACTTTTGGCCTGGATGTTTGGGAGGGTGCTTGTATGTATGAAAAAAATTAGCTGGTTACAGCACAGTTGTAGCACAGAAACATGTTACAGTTGGGCAGCTCCCTTGGCAAACCAACAGTACTGACAATTTACTGTTAAGTACTGGCATTATTTACTGATCAGTAAAAGGATTTACTGGAAACATCTACTAATTATTCACACTTTATGCAAATTCCAAGTAAATAATCAGTAGTGAAACAGTAAATGCCCAGTAGTACTTTATTGGTGAAACAGTAAATGAGTACTGGCACAACAGTAGATGAGTACTGGCACAACAGTAGATGACTACTGGCACAACAGTAGATGACTACTGGCACAACAGTAGATGACTACTGGCACAACAGTAGATGATTGTCTCAACAGTAGATAACTACTGTTTTTACAGTACTAAAACAGTAAAAGCTGTAACCAATCACGTAAGACTTCATTAACAGACATCAATACTCCCTGCATAGTGAATTCATGGAATAGTATTAAAAGTAGAAACAGCTGCATTGTAGCTTATAATAATAGTACTTCAGAAAACAAACCTTGGCTAACATAAAAGAGAACCAGTTGAATGCTTGGCACACTGAAGCACAAACTTGCTACATTGAACCAGGGACAGGAAACAATTAATGTTTTTCTTTGGCCTATTGTTTTGGGGCAAAAGAACACTGGGCAGATTGTACAGGGTTAATGACTACCACATGTGGTGGGACTGCCAGGGGCAAGTCTGGGCATAATTCTGCTGAGCACGTGGCATGGTTTCAAAGAAATGAAACTTTACAAAAACAGTTATAAATTAGGCAAGTAAGAGTTAGATACAGAGTAAACTGGAATGTACATGTAAGTCTTTGCTGTAAAGAGTCAATATAGTGGGAATGTTTCTGCTACAGTTCGATAAATTACAACTGTTACAGGAAGCTTGCTTGCATAAGTACAGTCTTAGTGTGTGGTCTTGCTGGGTCTGTTGTGGGGGGAATTCATCCCTGAAACCAACAAATGAAGGATTCCTGAACGTTCCTGCATACCTTAGCCTCTGTCCCACCCGACGACTGGAAGCTTGCTTGACCGCCCGTTTCTGGCAGTGGACCCTGAAGACTGGACACGTGCCTGCATTCGCTCGCCTCCCGATTCCACCCGACGAGTTCGGCAGCTTACTTTACAAATCGTTCTGTCAGTAGAGTTTGGAGATGGGGCTGACCTCTATCTCCTTCCACCCGACGACTTGAAGCTTGCGTGACCGCCCGTTGCTGGCAGTGGACGTTGTAGACTGGATACAGTGCCACATTCGCTAGCCTGGTTCCACCCGACGAGTTCGGCAGCTTACTAGACCACCCGTGCAGTCAGTGGAGTTTGGAGACTGGAGACAGTTTATCCCTTCCTTCACGTTGTATATTTGCGATCCATAGTAGACTATATCCTGTGATTGTAGGCTGTAATTCTGCTGGAGACTGGTACGGTACGTGTTGAGGCTTGTGTGTCCAGGATAAAGTGACAGAACGTCCGTGAGTCTTACTCGCCCTCCCACAGCAGCATGGCACATGTTGGAAGTCGTCAGCTCTGCAGTGAGTTTGAAGCGTTGGGTACAGTTCTGCTCACCAATATCGTGCTGACCGTCGGTACAATCCTGTCCGTGACGCCATTGTTGTAAATTCTTGCTGCTATATTGTAAAGACTGGTCGCTGACCGGACATTTGAAGAGCTACATACTTTATTGTCCTGCCTCCAGGACTCCTAGTCCGAGCGCCAGAGTGAGGTTACAGGGTTGGACTGTTCTACATGTACTTCTAAGATAGGGGGGTTTGTAATAGGACTGCTCTACTTATAAGAAAGGGGGGTTTTGTGTGGTAATGCACAAATGCTTCACAGTGGGTTCACAACAAACACTGGAGCACTGGAGATAAAACTTAGCGCAGGGTGAAACAGTACTTGAAAACTTAATGTATGGAAATAAAAGTTTTACCTAAGAGCAATGGGGCTGCCCAACACAGTGTATAATGGTTTGCACAAAGATCAGCACATTGTAAGACTGTGATTGGTTGAATATCCCAGTAAATGACCAGTACTGGAACAGAAGATGACAGTAATGGTCTGATTGGTCAAACAAGACATTCACCTTTGACATCCCTTTGACAGTAGTTGAGAGAGGCAGACAGTAAATGACAGTAAAAATCCAGTACTGTACGTACAGTAGAAGTACTGTACGTACAGTAGAATAACAGTAAATAGAGACATAAGTACTTACCAGTAATGCTCCAGTAAAACAGTAGATGACGATTTACTGTAAATCTACTGAACTTCTACTGTTAGTAGTTGATCAGTACTTAACAGTAAATATCCAGTACTGATGGTTTGCCAAGGGCTAGAACGTGATACACCACAGATGCGTGTGATGTGGATGATTTTTTATGTTTCTGGACATTTATGACAGTTACTCTCAGTATTTGTACAATATACAAACATGTAGTGTAATACAGGAATGTATATGGACTAAGAATGTGTATGGGTGAGTGTAGCAGTGCAGATGGTATGGAGAACATACATGACATGGTGTATCACTATGAGCTGCTCTGTGGGCCCGGGAACATGAATGTATGGCCCAGGAACATGGATGTATGGCCCAGGAACTTGGACAGTTGTTCTAGGAAAATATAGTACACATTTTGCCCAGTAACATGGATTTTTGCCAGAGTGTTGTTTACAGAACTTATAACTTGTACAGAACCTCTTTAACCCCTTCAACCTTCCTCAATCAATCTCTGCCATCTTGAAGACAGCAACAAGATTTTAATTAGCAAGGCAGACATCTTGTCAAGGATCTTCTTCTCTGATGTCTTTGATGTCTTTAATACTAGTCTGTTTTTTTTTCTACACCAGCCAGAGGCTCTGTACTCTTGTACAGGTAGTGACATCAGAGTTGTGAGCAGTGATTGCATAAATTTACATATTAACCCTATGAGTATAATGCGAATTTGCATAAAATTATGTATTGGAAGCCCAATTAAATGTTTGTATCGATAGGGTCGTTTGAAATGACGAGCAAAAGTTGATTTTGGGGGCCATTGTTTCTTGTTAAACAACAGGAATTTCATTGTTACTTCCAACATCTGTATTAGGAAATAAATGTCATGGAATATGAATTCATGTGTAGCTATCATTTTATTCTAGTCAAGACAACATAAGTGTGATGTTAGGTGGTTCCTATGGGGTCTGTTTATTGCTCCTACATTGTACAACCTGCTCCTACAGAATACAACCTGCCTCCAGTGTACAACCTGCTCCTAGTCTCCAGTGTACAACCTGCTCCTAGTCTCCAGTGTACAACCTGCTCCTAGTCTCCAGTGTACAGCCTGCTCCTAGTCTCCAGTGTACAACCTGCTCCTAGTCTCCAGTGTACAACCTGCTCCTAGTCTCCAGTGTACAGCCTGCTCCTAGTCTCCAGTGTACAACCTGCTCCTAGTCTCCAGTGTACAACCTGCTCCTAGTCTCCAGTGTACAACCGGCTCCTAGTCTCCAGTGTACAACCTGCTCCTAGTCTCCAGTGTACATCCAGAGGTACCATTCATGTCAATTCATTACACGAGTCAGTGAGGGCCTCTAGCAATACATGTTATTATTGCAGGTGCTTGAGCCAATTTTCCCTGCAATACTTCCAATGACTGCTAGACGACGCTTTTGATCCATGGCGCTGAAGGTCATAAAGTTGCATGTATTATTATGATGATGTCCATGCTGATTGGTTCAAGCCCGTTGATGCTGATTGGTTCAAGTCTTAAGTCGTCATTCTGCTCGTTGTTGATTGGTTAGAAACCGTGTGACGTATGGATTTATGCCCAAATATGGGGAACCAAGTCGAAACAACGTTAACGAAGCCGCTCTAGTTTTCATGTAAACAAGTTTAAAATGACTGAAGTTATAGAGGATTGTCCAACGAACGGAAATGTTTGAGACAATTATGTTCCACCAAATAAGCAACAGAGTTGTTCGAGCTGCCGTTACTGAGAAAAGGGGCTGATTTATGTGACAAGAAGATGCGAAAAATTCCTATCCACTCGGGTAATATCATTACGTATACGAACCTAGAGTTCCACGACCTCATACCTTCGCCAAATGAGGTTACCCTTTAAGACTGACGAGTTGTAGATTTTCCCTTAATTATGCAAATAAGATCCTCATTTGCATGACTTTATCGCTTGATCATATTCTCATCCCAATGGCATTGTTATCTTAACAAAGATTCTACGGTGGCAAGGCAATATCCATTAATATCCAAGCAGATCATACGGTGGCAAGGCAGTATCCATTGATCTCCAAGCAGATCATACGGTGGCAAGGACCTTATGCTATCGCCTCCAAGATGTTGGGGTGAGAGCTAAGCCTGAAACGTATACAAGTTCCTAATTTTATCTAACTATTCATCCACTTGGCAGAAGTGAAGTTTTCATTGTCAATCTCCGACTATGAATGAAAACCAAGCAGATGGTGGGAGGTAAAATCAAACTTTGCTTGGGATTTGCTGTTACAGTAGTATACGCCTGACATTTGCTTGGTTTTCATTCATATGGCATTGAGATCAACAGCAAAAACTTCACTGCTTTAAAGACTGTCACCACTTCTGCAAGCTATCAGCTGATTGCAAAATCACACACACACACACACACACACACACGAAGTTGTTCCTAAAGCCTTAGACAAGATTGACAAACACAATAATGATCTTCAAGCTCAATAATCTTGCAGAAAGTTTAATACTTGAACCATAGGATTTTTCTACATTTTAGAGAAATGTATCTTAAAATTTGATTTCACCTGTACATCCAGTACAGGCATACTCCATAACATGTCTTTCTAACATGCCTCCACCTTGCTATCCTGGTGAAGGGTCCTTTTGAATGTTTAAGACATATTCATGAATTTAACTGAACTCGTAACATTTTGAAACAATGGTTGTTTTTTTCCAGTCTGAGAGTACTTACAAGGTTCTAACTTTAGTTTCAACCTCATCCAAGATCGACTGTAACATAGAAACAAAAGCTTCAGCCTCGCATTTAATTACAGCTGTAGCTGTAACATAGAGCCACTCATGTTCCCTGATGTCCAGCCACATCTACCATGATGCAGGGTTGGACAAGTCCAATTGCCCACTTGCCCAGGGCAAGTAAAAGTACTGTTCGGGCAAGTGCATATACCCCTTCACTTGCCCGATTGGGCAAGTAAATTTTTTGGATGCGAAGTATAGCTGCTATGGTGTTTGGAGCAAAATTACTCATCATTAATAATGATATTACATGATATATTAATGCCCTTTTGTCAAAAAATCCATTGCAAGTCTCAAACCACCTTATTTTGATAAATAAAGCATGCACCATTATGAACTCTAAAGTAAAATAATTTCCTTGGTGGTAGTAAAAATGCATAGAAAATGTCATGTATAAATTTTGGGCAAGTGAAAGTTGGTTCGGGCAAGTGGAAATAACCATGTACTTGCCCGATAGGGCAAGTGGATTTTTGAAAACTTGTCCAACCCTGCATGATGCAATAGATATCCCATGGTGCACTAGATATCCCATGGTGCAACTCTAGCTGGACATCATACCCAAACCAGAGGCACTTGGATTGCCTAATGTCTTACCACAAAACATGACCCTTATCTGAATTGCCCTTACAAAACTTATTTAAAACAAAGCAAACAAGCTGCTTTAAAATGGACCTTTCCTGCTGTCCCACACACCTCGGTCAAAACATAAAAATGCAAATATTTGACCGACATGCAGCCAATCTCTCATTGGTCGAAATGCTAATTATTGGTTGAACTGATAATTGTGATGGACAGTCAGGAAAGGTCCATTGCTGAACTACATGTACACATGATTATGGTGATAAGAGAATTCTTGTTGAAGGCAATTTTGACAGTACACTCAAGTACCAAGTTGCACAGAACAGCATAGATGAAACCTTATTGCAGTTACAAACATTCACTTGTTGGAACACATCAGAATCAATATAAAGGGAACATAACAGGTTTTCTCTCGACTCTAGCTCTCGGGTAATGGTCAGCTGTCTATCCTCTGCAACACAAGATTCAATTAGCTACAATTTACTACTTTGCATAACTATGTACACCATATTTGGCATCACATAAAAAAATAAGAGGAGTACCAGAAATCACTGGAGCAAGTAAAATGTTCCTATATCCAGCAACACAAATCTCATTTACATGTTAATAAACTATTTGATATGCAAAAGTAGCAACAGAGTTATATCAATAAAGTTGGAATTTTGTGTTGGAGCTAGCTGAAATGAAACGAACCCTATTACAACTACCAGATTTAACAGACAAGGCCAGGATCCTCTAGCTGCCTTTCAAGTATAGGATGGTTAATGTTTCCAAATAACAGCAAGGAGATTAAATTGTTAGCTTGCAGGCAATTCAAAATGTGTTCATTCATCAGACAACATGCCACAGAATAACATGAATAGAACAACATGCCCTACACTACCAAACACAGAAACTTTCACATTTCTACTTTCTACTACTTTTGTGCTGATGTCCCTTCAGTGTTGCTGTCCTTTCAGTGAGAAAAGTTGTCCCTCCAGTGTAGCTGTCACTTCTAATCAGCTATCCCTTCAGTGCTGCTGCTGTCCTTGCAGTGCTGCTGTCTTTTCAGTGCTGCTGTCTTTTCAGTGCAGCTGTCCCTTCAGTGCACCTGTTGTCCCTTCAGTGCTGCTGTCCTTTTAGTATAAAGAGTAGTACTTCTGTGTCTTTTTTACTACTGTCCCTTTAGTGCATCTGCCCTTTCTTCAGACACTACAAGTGCCCTTCATTTGGCACCAGTGCTCCCTGAATACTTGTAAAGGGAAGACTGAACCTGTCTGTTGCTGCTTGACCCTGCTTGTCTGGACGTGCAAAAACTAGCTACTATCCTTCCTACTGAAACATCACTCCTCATGCAAGAACATGTCTATTACAGTAGGTACATAGCCTGCAATTATATACAGGTTGCTTACTTGCACAACATGGAGTAGATCTAAACCTTTACAGCACTTGGTACACCTTCTTTGACTGCATTTTGCCAAATACTTTCCTCTGAGTGTCAGAAGTCCATTTTTTTTAAATCTGTCGCAGTCCATTTTCCATGGATAATGTGTCAGAAGTGTCCACTTTACACTAATATGTCAGACTACATGTCAGCCCTAATGTCTGTCTCTAGCCTTACTCCACGCCACTAAGGTTTGACCTTGACCTTCCCATAGTTTCTTGTCTGCCTTCTTGACCCTTTCCTTGATACCAGCATATTTCCCGCCTGTCTAAGAACCAACACATGTTCTTTCCTATCTGCAGACATCTGCACTGAGGTATCGAGGGCAGTTATGTGAACACAAAACATCATACACAAAAGAAAATTTTTACATCATGGGTTTTGGACCCTTTTTTTACTGCTGGTATCCTTACTCTGTACAGATTCTGATTGTCCAAATTTGAGGTGTAAATTAGTTTAAGCGGTGATTTTGAGCAGTACTACAGGTTCATGAAAATCTAGAGACTGTTTCAAGGTGACCTTCATCTTACCAAGGACAGATAGAGGTCAACATTTCAGAGTAGGTCATTCCTACACATTCAGAGGAAAAATTACTGCATAAAAACTATCTAAACATCATTCTTAATCTCTTACACAGGTGATGAATGTTTACCAGGATTGACTTTAGTCTAGTCCGTCATCAACTGGGGGTTCCCCCGCTGGGGGGTCTCCCATAGGGGGTCCCCCTGGAGGTCCGCCTGGTCCCCCTCCTGGGGGCCCTCCAAACTTCGTGGACATCTTGGCTATGAGGTTGGCGATCTTAGGGTTGCTCTGGTACTTGGCCAGGTTCTCAGGATGCTGGCTGACATCTTGGAATGCAGCCAAGACTTCTGGGTCCTGTGAGAAATAGAGAATCTTTCATGACTGGAGCTTTCTGTCAAGGTTTGTCCCATCAGAAATGGAAGTGCAAAGGAAGGCAAGTGCAAAACAAAAGGGCCAAACCAGACAGCACGTCGGCAGAACGTACTGCGCCTGCGCAAACCTGGATTTTCGCTGGATTTTTGGTCAACGTTGCATCAGAATTTTGCCTGTTGCAGACCATATCTTTTTCTGCACAACATTTGAAAACTACAGACGGGATGTCACCCTTATATGCTCTAATACAACCTTATATGAGACGTTCTGCCAAAGTGCTATGCACAATACATTACGGGTTTCGCGCAGGCGCAGTACGTTCTGCCGACGTGCTAAACCAGACCATTATAGAAGTGTGAAGTTAGGGTAACCTACCTGGAACGCAGCCATGATTTCTGGATCTGACATGATCTTGTTGATGTCAGGCATTCCTCCTGGCATCCCTCCGGGCATTCCGCCAGGCATTCCACCTGGCATTCCTCCTGGCATTCCACCTGGCATTCCTCCTGGCATTCCTCCTGGCATTCCTCCTGGCATCCCGCCAGCTGCACCGCCTGGAAAAGCACCCATGCCTGGAAACCCGCCAGGGAATCCTCCCGGAAACCCACCTGGGAACCCACCTGCCGATGGACCCTGCCGTTCCCTCTCTTCCTGTTCCTGTGGGAAAATACAATCTTCTTAACTCATATCTTATCACTTATGTTATATCACAGATGATAAATAACTGATCATACATCTAACACTAACCAGAAAACTGCCTCTACATGTGCACCTGGGCCCTGCCTACAGCCCCTGCAATTATCTTGTTTTTTCTGACCTAAGATTAGTAAGAACAACTTGAAGGTCATCTTGTGTGCCCCCCTCCCCACCACACCATAAGAACAACCTTGAGGTCCCCTTGTGTGTCCCCTCCCCACCACACCATAAGAACAACCTTGAGGTCAATTTGTGTGCCCCCCTCCCCACCACATGCCCCCCTGACTCACCCTCTTGGCCTTCTCCTGCGCTTCCTTTGCCTTCTGGACCCGCTTCTTCCGAGCTTTCAGCTCCTTCTCCTCCTGTTTCCGCTCCTTCTTGCGCCGGTGCTCCTGGATCTTCAGGGCCTGTCATTGATGTTAGGAAAATACATCAAGATTGTAAGTAACCCCCTATATCAAGTCAGCTTTCCGAACCACTGTAAGAAGACCTACATTTTCCCATTGGCAATGAACAATTCTCTCACAGCAATGGCTAAAGGTTAACAGTAATGTTGAATTGATCAAAGGAAATCAACAGAATCTAAGAAAGCCTAGTTCTGTTCAAACAGAGGAAAAGTAGACTTATTGTTAGAAAATTACAACGCCGCGTGCCTGCAAAGCTGGTGTGTTACGCCGAAGAGAGGTTATACCGGCTATACAGATACGGATACAGATATCTGAAACGACCTTTGGTTTTGAGATAAAAACATCAACCAGAGGTGAAAACAAACATCCCAGCACACTTTTTATAAGTCAGATTACCAAAAGATGATTGAAATTTCATAGCTCACTTTCATTACTCTAATTCCTTGTTATAATCTTGTGATAAGAAATAACTATAATTACAATCAAGTGGAAGTAAGTTTTAAAGGACTGCTAAAATCTGCACCTACCTTTGGCTGCACTTCCTTAAGAAGTAGGTAGGTGTCGTCATCATAGTCAATCTTCTGAGCAGTGGCCAGATCTTTGGCAGACTCCTCCCAGTGACCTAACAGCCTGTAGGATTCAGCACATTAAGTCTTATTCTTTTCTGTACTCTTTTCTGTACAAAACTAATGTTGTACTGTGTAACACAAGTTTCAAGCCTGGCAGCAAGGGGATGTTTTAGCGACACTATTTTCATGTCTCCACTCTCCACAATGCTGTATCAAGTCAGACTACTTGCATGACTACATGTAAGGTCACCTACTTGTGTGCCCCCCTCCCCCATGTAAATTCACCTACTTGTGTGCCCCCCTCCCCCATGTACAGTCACCTACTTGTGTGCCCCCCTCCCCCATGTACAGTCACCTACTTGTGTGCCCCCCTCCCCCATGTAAAGTCACCTACTTGTGTGCCCCCCTCCCCCATGTAAAGTCACCTACTTGTGTGCCCCCCTCCCCCATGTAAAGTCACCTACTTGTGTGCCTTTCCTCTCCACTTGTAACCTGCTGCAGAGTCAGGGTTCAGCTGGATGGCTCGGTCACAGTCGTGGATCGCAGAGTTGGGTTTGCTCATGCGTATGAAGCAGCTAAAACACATAATATCCATTTCAGCATCAAGCTTTTTTGGAATACCCCGGTAGCAACAAGTATCTAAAACATATCAACATTTCTACAATACAAGTCTTCAGCAGAAGTAGATATTATACACTGTTAAGTATTTCTTACTTTCTTTATATTGCCATTGATACTATACAAGATCTTGTCTAGATTTACTTTTGCCGACACCCTGAAATATCAGAACTATTAACAGCTTGCGGTGCCCTTTGACCCACCTTGCCCTCTTTGCAAACAGTGGAGCAGAGTGAGGGTTGAGCCTGATGGCCTCTGTCCACAGCTCGATGGCCTTGTCTTTTTCTCCTGTACAAAACACAATATTGTCAAACAACTATATCTTTTCCTTTCAACAAACATAACAAACAGTTCTATATGTCTCCTTTCTCACTTACAGTAAACACAATGATATGGATACCCGGTAAGTCTTATTGACGAGAAGAATTGCTGTAAAAACAGTAATTGACATACCGGTGTTCTGTACAGTGACATCCTTGGTTCTCTCCACAAGTACTTATACAGGTACATCAAGAATACCAACACACAGTTGCAATGTATACAGCGAATTCATTTTTTTCGTGGTTGGAGGAGAAAGGCGGTTTTATCAGCATTTTAAGTTTGTGGTTGGAACAATTCTGTAGTACTGTAGTAATACAATGGAAACATATATTCGTAGTGTCATAATTTTGCAGCAGAGAGGTCACCACAAAAATAAAACCACTGCAAACCTTTCAAGAGTTACAGTGACTTGTTTTTTTCTCATACTATCATGAAAGTTCATCTGTGTTGGTAGTTACATGTTAAAAGTTAAGACTTTTTGATCCAACACAAAAAATTCTCTCACCTAGAGCTTTCGACCAGTCACTCTGGTCTTCCTCCTATTTCTTGAGAGGGGTGAAGGAAGCCATTTACATCAGGGCCCATCACCCTACATTGAACCGCGACGGGGGCCGACATCGTCTACCAGTTACCTTTGACCCAGTGTTGACGTCACACTTCAAAGAAGCCACGTGACAAGCTTCACTAGGTCAGTCTACTGAGGAAGACCAGAGTGACTGGTCGAAAGCTCTAGGTGAGAGAATTTTTTGTGTTGGATCAAAAAGTCTTAACTTTTAACTTGTTTTTTTCTCATTTACTACACCGAGAAAACAAAAGAACCGGGCACCTTCGTTCATGGCAGCCTGAGCTTCAGCCCTCTTGTCATCGGACTGGTCCATCATTTCTTCTGTTACCTGTCAGGATAGAGGGAACAACAGATCACAGGATTTGTAGTAGTAGTAGTAGTAGTAGTAGTAGTAGTAGGGTGGGCCGGCTTACTCTCTCTTGGCAGCCAAGGGCTGAATTGTGAGGAGCTTACAATGGTGGTGGGGCTTAATCGCAAGGGTCTGGAGCGGCTGCCATTCGGCGCTAACTCAGGTGACCTCAATACGACCCCAAGTGCGGCCATAGGACTGTAGGTTTGAACCACTCACACCGGGAAGGTCCCCTACTCTTTTCGATAAGTGCGGTGGGTTCTTTAACGTGCGTGGGGTGTGGCTCTCCCCATACACGGGACCTCCATTTAACGTCCTATCCGAGGGACGTCCCTAGCCGAAGCTAGGTACTCATTTACACCTGAGTGAAGTGAGGAAATTCGTGTAAAGTGCCTTTCCCAAGGGCACAAGATCGGTGACATGGGTGGGGATCGAACCCGGGACCTCTTGGACCCGAGCCGAACACGCTACCGCTGCGCCACCGACCCCACTATTGTAACAAAGCCTCCACATTGTTTCTATTTAGAGTCTTCTTATAATCCTATAGTCATAGTCATAGTCAGTCAGTCTAATGGTGACTATGACAACTGCACAGGACAAATGACACATGCTATCGTTCCTTTACAAATAAAGTACAAATACAAAAAAAATAACTGTTTCAGGTCCAGGTTATAGTTCCTATAACAGAGTTATAAATACTACTACCAAGTTACCAACCTAAACCAACACTTAAGGATATACAAATGCAGTACTTTTCAAGGTTAAGTGGAGAAGGAAAACTCCCCCAGGTGGAACGCCAGCTCACCTCAATACTGTCATCTCCCATGTCAGGAGGTGGGTCGGAATCACCCTCGATCACACCTTCCATGTCAATATCTGTAGAACAGGTCAACAATAGGGCAGCGTTAGTATCACACAGAAACCTCTTTCTACAAGATTGGTTCTATAATTCAACCAGAGCTGAAGGGGAGAGATACAAATTTGACGTTGTACACCAGACGCCGCCCCCTTCCCTCACCACAGCAGTGTGATAGAGGGGGAGTTCAAGCATGCTATACAATACATGGGGCCACCCTCTTTTCAGAGTCACAGCGGGGTTGCTGAAACCATCATTGCTGATAAATAAAATTGATTCAAACTTTACCACTGGATAAAATTTAAACAATTTATTAACAGACGTTTCGAGTGTCTGTCCAACACTCTTCATCAGTGAAGAAAAAAAAAACAAGACACTCGAAACGTCTGTTAATAAATTGGTTCCATTTTATCCAGTGGTAAAGTTTGAATCACTATTTTATTTGTCAATATCCCTGAATCTTCACAAACACATTATTGCTGATGTTTATACAAGATTAATATTGTGCAACAAGTTTGGTTTGGTTTGGTTTTTGTAAGGATCTCCATTAGTGTGTCAATTCACACTATTCTTCCTGGAGTCCTGGTGAGGTACTGATTTACACCTGAGTGAAGTGAGGAAAGTCATGTAAAGTGCCTTTCCCAAGGGCACAAGATCGGTGACATGGGTGAGGATCGAACTCGGGACCTCTTGGCCCTGAGCCGAACACACTACCGCTGCGCCACACGACCCCATCGTGTATACAGTAAAGGTGAACTGTGTCCTGAACCCACCGAGGTCACTCTCTTCACTCTCCTCTTCCTCAGATTCAGGTTCAGGAGGAGGGGGTGGCTTTGATGCAGATCCCTGGAATAACACAGATTCAAATAATACTGTTACAGATGAGAGCTTTGTAATGTAACTGTACCACAGTGTGATTCATGTAAACAGTACAGTTGAAATAAAGGTGGAGGAGGTGGTATAATTCTAGCCTGGCATCCATCCCTACTGTATTGTAGCTGCCCTAGGGCTAGTGTGGTTTTAAAGGTGATCCTGGAACAACATGGTGGAATTACATGTACTAGTAATACAGATCTTACATTTAGGATAGCAAATCAGACTACATCATAGTCTAATCTAAATCACAAACAGGTGTAAAGTTGACCAGTAATGTTTCCAGTCTCACCACTGGTGCTACATCTAGAGCTTCTATAAACATGATGTATGCAGCTTTACCATTGGAGGAGGGCTATCCTGAGTTGTCCCAGCCTGGGAGGTTGGTGCTGGTGGGATGGTAGCTCCCATGCTGTAGAAAAAGAAGACAGTAATGTTTACATTTAGTTGAAATTATGCCAAAGTTATGCAGACTGAAGAGTCCCTACTTCTGAGGAACTTTGTATAGGCATATAGTGGGTCGGTGATGATAATGTAAATTCGTGATACCATGATTTTGCAGTGAAAAGGTCACAGTGAAAACTGTGAAAAATAAATCCCCTGCAAACATTTCATGATTTATAGAACTTCTTTAGATTTTGATGTGTGGGTCAAAATGGCACTTCAATATCTGTATGACAATATGTGTAGCGAGATGATACATTACAATAAACACTACTGCAGTATGTTGATCCCCAGCAGGTGTCACTGCTGAACCATTTGTAGGTTGTTCACAGTGTAACAGTGGGGTTCATACGTCACCAACTGACCAGCCCAACTGGTCCTGGACCTTTTGGCCTAGCGGTTATGACGATGACTCGCGGACTGGCTGCCCGGGGTTGGCGCGGGTTCGAATCCCGGCACCTGGGAGCCAGTTTTTTTTCCTGTTCTACTCGCCTCTATTTGTTTCACTGGTTCTATTTGTTTCAACAGTTACAACTGATCGTGCCTGCAACACCCCCTTCTGGTCTAATCAAGAGACGGAATCCCTTAAATATTGTGTAGACACGTAGAAGGTTTTGTAGTTGTTGTTTTTTTAGCAACATTTTTGATCCACCTTAGTTTGCATCTTAGTTTCTTCTAACCACCATGATTTTTTAAACAATACATGTGCATAATTGTTTACCTTGTCCCAGAATTAACTACAAAATATATATAACAGTTACTGTGATTGCCTTGTAATTTGATTAAAAAATAACAGTTACACACAGCCAAGTTGAACTGTTTCATCCCTATTCACAGCACAATTCTGCTTACTATCCAATTGACCTTATATTATAACTTGGAGATATGGCCGTGTGTACATGTGTGTTTGCACATACACCCCCCTCGAAAGTCATGGTCACGACCAACATCGTTGTTCGTCGTTACCCTCCTCTCATTCTGAGATTTGGTACCCTGATTTCTACATTCTTCCACCTCTTGGTGACATTTATTTGCCCATTTCCCGTCAAGTTTCGCTTTTATAATATTTTTTTAGAGCAGACAATAGCCTTGTCCTCAGGTGTGACCTGGAGGCTCACCTTTCCATCCAGGTTTTAAAGAACTGCAGCTGCGGATCGTGCAGCATCCCCGGGTCGGCCCTGCATAGCTGCACGAAGGCCTGGAGCTGGGCTATCTTCTCTGCGTCCATGCTGCTTGGCAGGAACTGCGAGACTAAGCTATATTTTACGATGTAAAGACTATAACTGTTTTGTTGTATCGGCCCGTCATGAGCTGCCCACGCTACTTCCGCACAGGGTCTCCCCACGGAGAAACTTCTTGCGCCATGAGGTCTCACACCGACGTTACAGTTCAGACATGTCAGAGGTCAACTTGGATTGTGAGAACAAATAAGCAAATTTTTTAGAAGATGTTGAGATAAAATATCTTAAGCTTTTCAGTTAGATTTCTTTTTCCATCACATTTCCATCTCCAAGTAAATGGATCAGTCAGAAAAATAAATCACGATCTTTCTCCCAACATCTGCTTGAGCTATATCCTTTGACCTCTGTCACGTGGATCGAATCGCCTGTGGTGAAATGTCCCGCTAGCATCACTTCAGACATCAGCAGTGCCAGCTAGCGGAGACTCTACTTCGCGTTCGGCTCAACTCGTTTATCGAAAAGTTTTTGCTGTCTCCGATGAGCCGACTGGTCGATCCTTTCTGTGTACAGCGTACGACATTCAGATTGTTGCCGGAGTGAATGGGGTGTATTCGTCAAGTCTCAGCCGACCGGAGGCGTTTTTCCCTCGGCGTCGTCCCCCGTATCATGCATCAGCAGAAGTAACGGGACGGCTCGCGCTCAGAGACCCCGCGGGCTCGCACCTCACCTCCCGCCGAGCGGACACTAGTGACCCCCCGCCCGGTGGCGTTTCACTCCCCACCCTGCTGCTGCTTTACCCCCTGCCGATGCAGCATGCCGTGGGGCCGGCGGAGCTCGCGACTCTTGCTCGGGCTGGGAGTCCTGGCCGTGCTGGGTATGCTGATGACGTGGATCGCGCTGGGGAGAAATCCGCAGGCCCGACGGCGCCTGGTCCCGGCTTGGGATCGGGGTACCAGCGCACCCAGGCCCGAGGACAGGGGCGACCGACCCGCACAGGCTCAGGACTTTCAGGTAGCGTGAATTTTGTTCTGTATAGGACACTGTTTTGCCCCCCTCCCACTAATGTTATGCAGCGGTATGTGATGACATATCTCCACTTCCAGGATCCACAACAAACTTCCGTAGGATTATTCCATGTCCATTGGGGGGTGCACTGAAAGAATTATGAAGGAAAAAAATACATGAAAAATGAAAGAGGAAAAAGAGTTGTAAATTAAACCTTATTTTTAGGCTTATTTGATTCATAAAAGGTATAGATATTAATGTTACACATCATGACAGTTTCCCAGTTACACTGCAGCAGTGATGCAAATGTTTGTTTACCACACTTTTCCCACACAGACTAAAGTGACTTACCCTATGTGCTATTCATTGCAGAGCTCTGAATGATTCACCAATCCTTGCACCAATGAATTCCACACCCATCCACTTCGATCAAAACGGAGGAAGACCAATATTTAAGCATGCAGCTACTCTCTTATTTGTTGAAATACTAATGTTGACGAACAGTCAGGATCAGTCTATAATTTGTGTTGTTTTTTTCAGAATTGGAAAGTGAACTTAAAAAGCATTGAGCAGTGAAAAGTGAACTTTTGACTTTAAGTGAACTTGAGACTTTGTAACATTTTATGATAATGTGAAACCTTTGTTTACCCTTGTTTCCTAGGTCTAACCAAAGGTTACCAGGTATTGATTGATTGTTGTTTTTAGAATTCTGAACCTTCTGTTGCCCCCCCCCCCCAGGTACAGCGTGATATACAGAACTACACAATCCAGTCAGTATGCAGGAGAGAGGGCATGCCCAGGTCACCATACGACCTTGAACCTTGGGAGCAGAAAACCCTCTTCAGGCATATCATCGTGAACGACAAATACAAGTTCTTGTACTGCTACATACCAAAGGTGGCCTGTTCAAACTGGAAAAAAGTTGTCAAAGTTTTGGACGGTAAAATTGAGCATGTAGAGAAGAGGGTTAAGATGGATCATCGGAAAGACCTGGTGTTTTTATCAGACTTGCCAGCAGACGAGGTTCAAAGTCGCCTGAAGAGTTACTACAAGTTTATGTTTGTGCGTGACCCGACACAACGCCTACTGTCGGCTTATCGGGACAAATTTGCCAACAAGGCCATCGCGGATTTCCCTCTTAGATACGGGAGAGACATTATCAGGAAGTATCGTGCCAATGCACCGGAGAACGTCACAGGAACAGACGTCACGTTCTCGGAGTTTGTTCATTATCTGTCTGATGCTGATCCGCGGGACATGAACGAACACTGGCAGCCATTCACCACGCTCTGCCAACCCTGCTCCATCCAGTACGACTTCATCGGTACGCAGGAGAACCTGGAGGCTGACGCCAATCATGTCTTACGGGCTGTTGGTGCCCCAGACGACATCAGGTTTCCCCAGCGACAGCCATGGTACAAGCCCACTGACAAGAACATACTGCGGCAGTACCTGTCTGAGGTACCACCACAGTTCCTGAAGGATCTCATACCAAAGTACAGCATGGATTTTATCATGTTTGCATACCCCATCCCTGAGCTTGACACAAATTAACCTTGGTATGATACCACAACGCTGGACACAACGTAAGAACAGTATGATACTCCATCCTTGAACTGATTCCTCGGTAACACTGGTGTAATACCATCCTTAAGATTGACACCATTTAACACTGGTATAAGACCTATTATGTCAGCAGTAGGAGTTAACTTTTAACTGTACTGGAATTGACAAGTAGGTTGTTATGGACTCTTCCCTAAATTATCGAACCAAACAGCAATATGGACAATCAATCTAATTGGTTCATGGCATATGGATACAAAATGGATTTATTTTGTATTATGTACTAGTAATCAATCTAGTGATACAGTCATAAGAGACAGAATCTAAGTCTTCCCACCAACCTGGTATCCAGGTCTGCACATTCTTTGCCAAGTCAAGAGTTGGCAATACTCTACACAAGTCAGTAAATGACGCATAGTCGCGTACTAGTAACTTACTAGTACTCCACTGATTCCCTTTAAGTGCCTTTCATGTTGAAAAAGATGTGCATATTCTTATAATGAAGAAATTCTATTTTGTCATCTTGTGAAATGAGTGCCAAAAACCAGCCCACATCCACAGAGATTATAAGCCAGTTCACAGTTTGAATTGTGTATCTGTATCTGTGCAAGGTCAAGGGTTACCTCATTGACAGTTGTGTCTAGACCATGCTTGATACCATGTATAGACATGTTTTGTTTATGTCTCAGTCTCTCAGCCTTCAACGTTGACAATAATTATGTTACCCACAAATGCACAGCTCAAACTGTGAATTAGCTTATTGTGATACCCATGTGCCATGTACACTATTCACTCCTCTGTATACTTCTCACAAAGTTAAACTTTTCTAAGTAAGGATGCTCATCACTGAGTCTACGGTTCCACTGGTTAGTTTTATTGCAATCATTAATTTTGATGTTCAGGATACATGTATTGGCAATATTACAGTATTTACAGTACCACTGTTAATGTTGATAGTATTTGCTTCGCTGTTTGTTTGCTGTAGCTTTATAAAGCTAAAACATTATGAAATTGTGGCATTTCCAGTATATGATGTTATTATTATATAATCTGGTAAATGTTGGTTATTAAGAAAGAGTCCATACTAGAGGTAGATGGAATGTAGGTAACCTACAGCACTGTGTTGTTGCATAGAATTAGGTTATGATTTTGAGCTTGTATAGATGGTGACTCCAATGGAGTTAGGAGCTGTGTTTTCTTGTTATGTGGAGAAAAGGCTGAGACATGCAATCTTCTCATTCTGTTTTTAAACCTCTGAATTTTAGCATTTTTAATGTAGGTATTATTAATGTTATCAGTACCAACTACAGTGGATATTATAACAGATGGCTTGCTGATGTGCATCATCATACATGTACATTTTATAAACTCTGCCAGATATCTTGCCATTATTTGGGCAGGTGCTAATGATATACAAGTTTTAGTCATGCATACAGGACAGAAATATATTTTAACTGTTTGTATAATGTTATATGTTGTCTCACATACTCATAGCTACCTAGGAAATTGTAGCATTAAAGATTTGCTTTTAATATACTGTCCAAATATGTATTTAAATTTTTGATTTCTTGCTATTTATTTGCGCATTTTTGTTTGTTGCTACTATGCTTGCCTGTTACCCAGGGTGTGAAGAAAGGTATTAGATGCTGCAGATTTTAACTTCTTACCAGAGCTAGAATTCCTAATAAGACTATGGAGCAACCAGTGTCTAATGAACATTTGGGCACTATATTGCAAATAAAACAAGTCTATTTTATGTAAATGACTCTTTTCCCCCCATTTAATTGTGTATATTAATTAAGTCGTTTCCATTTTGTCACAACGAAGTACACACATCTGCTTTAGAGATAGCTGCAGTTTTCATTGCATTCCCTAGGTGGAGTTGCTGTACCACAGATGGTAGAGATGTTCCGTACACATGTTAAATGGGTTGTACCCACTCGTAAACTGCGGTATTCAAGGCCTTCAAGTCACCATGCGCACATAGCAAGGGAGAACGGCTGGTGGTAAGGTATGGATGGAAATACTATTTACTGTAAGATGCTATAATCGTAGATATGAACGTGAAAAGCATATTTTTGATCAGGTGGGGAGGGGTGCGTCATGATGAACATAGTTTGACCTCTGGTCGGTGATGTCAACAAGACAACAACCGTGCATCAAAGATCAAGGTCTAGAACAGTGCCGTGGTGATTCCTATCGTTGTTAAGAATAACGTTAACGTTACATGTAAATTGGAAATTGATATAATTCATCGTTATCAGCCAGATTGGCTCCAATCCGGCCAGGGAAGTCAGACAGAAGTTGACCCAAATCTGAGATATAAAACACGTGTGGTTGTGTAACTAGCCTGGTCATTAGTCTCTCCAAGGAGGTTTACCTTCTTGGTCTCTCCCAGTGATTCCTTGGCACTATAGGGTTCTATCCCCGCCTGTCCAACCTAGCCCACCAAGGTCTTGTCTTTATTGAGATACACTTTAGCCTGATGGCTAGCAAACAGATTGGAAAAGAAACACACATAATGGCACGAAATGAAATTTACATTATTTACAAATGAAAGGAACATGATATAAACTAATGCATTTTCTATTTTATACAGGGATCGATTCAGTGGGAAATGCTTTACTCAGAGGATTTTACTCAAGATAGACCAACTTAAGGGGAGTATGTCTTAAGAAGTGTTCCTCAGGAGTGACCAGCTGGGAGCTTAAAGAGAATTTATTTTAATACTCAGGAAAGACCATTGCTCAGGGACCAGGCCCAGGAATCTTGCCAAGATGTTCTCTTCATTGTCTTCCAAGGTACTAAGGATTGTGGGTAAGAATGGTCTCCCAGATGGGTCAAACATTTTGACCACCTTAGGCCATGTTAATGTCATCAGTCGTTTCTCAAAAAACTTTTCGACAAGTTCTCCTGTGTGTGTAAGGACACTGCGCTACCTGGGTCAGCCAACCCCACAGACCCACCCCCACCTCGTGCGACCCGGGGAGGTCACCTCGGGAATCCAGCAGGAAGAATTCCACCGGCGCAGAGGTCAGCTGATGTCTGCCATCAGAGAGCATCATGGGAACCAGACTAGACATGTTGTCATCATCGTGTCCAGCCCCGTGAAGTACATGGCTGTGGACGTGCCCTACCCCTTCCGGCAGGACCCAAACTTCCTCTACCTCACTGGTTTCAAGGAACCCAACAGTGTTTTAGTGCTCGAATCTTCCCCAGGAACTTCTCCGTCCAATCACAAAGCAACATTGCTGGTTCCCGAGCGGAACCCTGAACGTGAGCTGTGGGACGGTCCACGCTCTGGGACAGACGGAGCGTTGCAGCTGACTGGAGTGGACCAAACGTTGAAAATCGATGATCTCGGCAAATTCCTTGTCCAGTTCAGGACTCAGGATTGGACGGTGTGGTTCGACCACTTCAAACCGGTTCACAGACATCTGTGCGACCAAATCAAGATGTCGCTTCTCCAGCCGAGAACGCTGCAGAGCAATACATCCACCCAGCAGGTCAGCAGGTTCGTGCAGCAGCTCCGATTGGTCAAATCTTACAGCGAGGTGGGGCTGATGCAGAGAGCTGCGGACATCACGGCGCAGGCCTTCGCAGACACGATGCGTTTCTCCTTCCCCGGGGTGAGCGAGGCCCAGCTGCAGGGAAAGCTGGACTACGAGTGTCGGCTGGACGGAGCAGACATGTTAGCGTACCCACCAGTGGTCGCTGGGGCCAACCGGGCAAACACGCTTCACTACATCAGTAATAATCAGGTGGGTATGGATACGAGTTGTGAACAGAGCTGTGTGATTCCTTGTAGGTGCTCCCCTTGTTCTAGCAGCCTCCTTTTTTTTTCATTGATCATAACAATAATCGTAACAATTACTTAAATCATAACAAATCATTGATCATGATAATCATGATAATAATAATTTAAATCATAGCAAATCATTGATAAATAATCATGACAATTATTTAAATCATAACATACCGGGGTAACAATAATTCAAATCATAACAAATCATTGATAAAGAATCATAACAATTATTTAAATCATAACAAATCATTGATCAGAATAATCATAATTCAAATCATGGCAAATCCTTGATCATTTCAATAATCATAATTCAAATCATAACAAATCATGACTACTTCTTTACAATGGAATGCTCACAAGGGAGAGGAGCAGTCCACAAATGTGTTGACTGTGTGTTCATGGATTTCAGCGCATGAAGAGTACCAAAGATGACCCACACAGCTCTGATAACATCTGTGACTTGTTTCTTGTCCACAGTTCTGTTTCAGAATTATAAGTTTCCTCATCACAGTTCCAGGGGATTGTGGGTCATGTCAGAGGTTAAGATGTCTAAGACATTAAAATGATCCACAGTGTTCCAGCAAATTTTTTTGGCATTGATATATGGCTTTATAATATGCAGCTATGCCTCAAAATTGGACTTTGTTTTCAGGTGAGGCCAAGAACTTTATATGTCACAAATCCCAGGCATGATTCTGTGTTTGTGCAAACAACTCCAGGTGATAAACAGTGGAGAACTGGTGCTGGTGGATGCAGGCTGCGAGTACCGTGGTTATGTGTGTGACATCACCAGGACCTGGCCAATCAGTGGCAAGTTCACGGAGCCTCAGAGACAGGTCAGGGGTCACAGGTTGTCAGTTATCCATAGTTCCATATACAGTATCTTCCTTGGGAATTGGTATTTAAATTGAAGTGTGAAAAGCCTTTTATTGGTATTTATTTTTGAATAGACAAATGTTATTATTAATGCCATTTTTAGTATCCATAATGTGAATGTGCATGTTTCCATCACAGAAGTGAGTTGTAGTCTGTAACAGTTGTTTAGTCCCAGTAAAAAGCGTGTTTGACTTTGTGTTCAAGTTGCATGTGATCCTGAACTTGACCTTGTGTGTTCAGCTGTACGAGGCTGTTCTGAGTATCCAGAAGACGTGCCTGAACCTTTGTCGTCCTGAGATCTCACTGGACCACATCTACACCGTCATGCTGAACCTGATTGGGCTGAAACTGAAAGAATTGGGAATAGTCCGGGACAAGGATGGCTACGAGCTCACTCAGGTAAAATAACACAGACAGTACCCTTTTTATTCCGTATTTGCATGAATATCTTGGAATCCAACATACTAGTACCTGACCTACCCCACTTTGAAACGGCTAAAGTTTAATTGTTGTTGTTGTTGTTGTTTGCTTACAGACAGCCCGGAGGTACTGCCCCCACCACATCAGCCACTACCTGGGAATGGATGTGCACGACACTCCGGACATGTCTCGATCCTCCAAGCTGCAGCCTGGCATGGTGGTCACTGTTGAACCAGGTGGGCTTTATAGAGCTGGGTGGGTTCCACAGAGCCAGATGGGTTTCATAAACCCGGGTGGGTTCAATAGACCCAGCTGGGTTCCATGGGGTTGGGTAAGTTTTGTAGAAGCCAAGTGTATTTCATAAGCCTGGGTCGATTTTTATACATCTGGGTGGGTTTCATAGATCTAGGTGGGTTTTCTAGAACTGGGTGGGTTTGAAACCCCCAGTCTGTTATTATACAGTGAAATGTGTTGTCATATGGAACTTGATTGGTGTAATGGAAACAGGTACAGCCAGGTTACGTACTCTTATCTTGATATACTGTGACAAGAACATTAAGTTGACTAAGTGCATTTGCAGCAGGGCACACAACAAAGTTAAAAGCTGCAGTCTCCTCAGTTTATTTTTGATATTTATGATTGATAGGAATCTACATCAGGGAAGACGACCAGTCGGCGCCGCCCGAGTTCCGTGGGATCGGGATCCGGGTGGAGGACGACGTGTTGATCACAGAAGGGGATCCCCAGATCCTGACCCGCAACTGCCCCAAGGAAGTGCACGAGATCGAACAGCTGATGACATAAACTTGACCCGCCTGTCAAAGCAGAGATGAATAATTATATATTTCATGTTTGTAGTCTAAACTTTTGTTCCAGCATAAGAAAAATACACTGTACAAATTGCTTTGTCTCTTGTTCACTGCTGACACTTGACCTTGTCAAAGTTACCCAGAATACCAAGAATATTGTCCTCCATCTTGGCTTAGTGAAGGCTGATGGGCCCTGATGTAGATGGTCTTCACACCTCTCACAAAGAGCACGTCGGCAGAACGTACTGCGCCTGCGCGAAACCTGTAATGTATTATGCATAGCACTTCGGCAGAACGTCTCATATAAGGTCGAATTCGCGTATATAAGGGTGACATCCCGTCTGTAGTTTTTAAATGTTGTGTAGAAAAAGATATGGTCTGCAACAGGCAAAATTCTGATGCAACGTTGACCAAAAATCCAGCGAAAATCCAGGTTTTGCGCAGGCGCAGTACGTTCTGCCGACGTGCTCTCACAAAGTAATCCCATTGAGTGCCCTGTGCTCTCACTTTGTACTTTGTATTAAACAGTGTCCCAAGGTTAGTGACTGCCTTGGTCAGTTTTACCTGAAGAAGGCCAAAGCAATGGTTGAAGATGTGTGATTAACATGTTTTTGAGCAAAGATTTAAATCTTGAACTTCCTACCAATGCTAGTGAAGTAGTGTGCTATTATTTTGATAGAGGTGTTAATAAGTTGTTGGTGAAAATGTCCCACCGTCTCCTCAATTTGTAATAAACCAGTTAATTACCTCTCCATGTGTCCTGTTGCTTCACTTAGCAAACTCAGTTTGGCAGTATTTGTCCTGGATTGAAACTGTGTAGGGCTAATCTCCAAGCAGATGTTTCGGTAGCTGCAAAATACAGTATCAAATTGGCCAGGCTGTATCTATGGGGCTGGTGAGGTGAGGTGAGAGGTATCTATTAGCCAGACTATCCATTTTGGAAACTTCTGCTTGAGGATTAGTCGGATCGGACGACGTCCCAGAGTGTCCAGAGAATGACCAACCCATTCAGCTTGACGCCATAGAACCTACGACACCTGCTGTTCCTGCTCACATGCTAGTGTTTAGTGGCGATGATGATAACGCAAACGAGAAAGACATAACAGAAGACATGACCCGACTACCTGGCATGTCATGGTGATCTATGGACACAACAGTTCTGGTAAAAAGTCTTGAGCTGAAGCACTTCCTCCAATGAACATTACGGATTACCCTTGCAAATAACGAACATTTGTGACACATGTTAACATGGCAGCAACTCTATATATACGGTTACATGTAATTCGAATCCGCTTAATATTGCAGAGTATGGAGTTCCTCTTCGTGTAACAGGTGCTCTCAAGCATGAACGTGGTTGCGTGACGTCACGTTAATCGTTAATGTCTGACCAATCAAAACACACGGTCCATTAAAGTAACATCCAATTTACTCCTCAGTATGTCCTCACCGTCAACATTCCGCCACACGCTGAATAATTCACGTTTTAATTTCGCAAAGTGATCGGGGCGGAGCTTTCCCTTTGTTCTCACCTACGACAGGGCTAATTATCCCGCCGCATGCTGCGATGCGTAGAAACTATTGTGGACCTGGTCACCGGACTGTGCAGTTGCGTCTGTAAGGGAACGGAATATTGGGAGTTTGAGAAGCGAGTCTGCGCTCACGATATGGTAAGATATAACTTTTAACTCTTTCCTGCTAGCTATAAAATGTGGTATGGCAGCGACTGACTTGGGCCTATTGCGTCTTGTTCACACGTACGTTGGGGAATAAACAAAACACCTTCCTTTTGCACAACACATTCAATAGACTGCTTATGCACGTATGAACAAGTGGTGGAGGTCGCAATACTAATCATGCATGGCGTGACAGTGTTGGTAATAGCTATGCATACTGGAATGTGAAAGGCCACTGGCTCTCTATATTTGCTTCGATGAAAACCGAGTACTATCTATAGTAAACTTATGGTTGTTCTCAAACATAGACATTTAACTGCACAGTAATGTACATTATTACCAGATAGATACAGAGATATAGTCTTGACAGACGTGTAACAAAAGAGAGGAGTGTGTGAACCTAACCTTCGTTACTGAAAATGTATAGAGAACAATTAGCAAGCTAACCAATTCGCGTTTGCATTTGTACTTGACAATGTTTGCTTTTTCTCAGGTGGAACAATTGACAGACGAACAGATAGAGGGTAAGTGATTATAAAAGCTACTGACAGAAACCAGTAATAGTAAATCTCAAATAACGCGTTCCTGGACAAGCCTTGGATTCCTTTTCTAGTTTTCTACGCTTCCTTCAGGGTCCCCGTTTTCAAAATTAATGAACAAAAGCTGCATCTATTGGCAGTCCATGGTTCACCAAATTATATAGGTAAGCTGTCCTTGGTGTTTCGAGTTGTATCTGTAGGTTGTCTCCTCTTCATTAAGCAGTATACTGTATGTAATCCTTGGCGTATAAAGCAGTAACAATAGGTTGCCCTTCGTGCACCAAACTGTGTCTATCAGCTATCCTTGGTATACGTACATCAGGTTGTAGAATAAGATGTGCGTTGTACTTGGTTGTAGGTAGTCCTCGGTGCACTAATCCTCATCTGTAGCATTGTAGGTTAGTTACTTATTAATGTATACCTATAATTAGTATTTTACAATTATTGTTCTTGCCTGTTGTGTATATTGTGTATACCTGTTGTGTATATTTTGTTGTGGAACCCGCTATCAGCTTTAGCTGCCAGGGTATCCACGGTATTGCGTTGTAATTGTATGCAATTTGTGATAAATAAATAAAAAATAAATTGTAGGTTGTCCGTGGTACACTGCCAAATGCAGAAAATGGTAAGAATATTTTCCTCTACCAGAAATCAAGGACGCGTTTGTTGATTTCGACAAGGACTGTGACGGTCTGATCGCCACGAAGGAGATCGGGTCCGTCATGAGATCTCTGGGACAGAATCCGACCGAGCCCGAGCTGAACGCCATAGTCAACCAGGTGGAGATAGGTGCAGGTGAGAACTGAAGGGGTAGCCTATTATTACTAGATACATTTGCTATAAGTTCAGCTACCAGCAAACTTAGAATTAGCGCCCACCCTCTTGAAGTCGAAAAAGGGCGATACAAAAAGTTACCCGTAGGCCTATAGGTGAAAGAATCTGTAACTACTGTACGTCAAAAGCGGTGGAAGACGAAATACATTTTATCTCCAACTGCCCATTTAACGATCAGGAAAGAAAAGAGCTGTTTAAAGAAGCCACCAAAATCCACCATAACTTTCAAACGTTTACTGACGAAAAGAAAACTACAACCCTGTTAACCTCCCAAAACCCACTCATTGCAGAAAAAGTGGGACACTTCGTCTTCCACTGCTTCCAAAAAAAGAAGTCAAACCCAAACTTAGGATGTAGTCTGTAGCAATCTCTTAGAGTAGTCACTTACTACCATTGTACTATCTGTATACCGTATTCGTTATTTTATGTTGCAATTAGCCTTCGGGCATGTATTTGCAAATAAACCATTATTATTATAGCGCCGGTTTTACCGTCGCTTCCCTTGCCGAATTCTGCACAGAAACGATCCGAGTAGCGAACCGTAGGTAGCCTATACGGTGGATACTAGGGACAAGAGAGACCATGCAGGTAGAAATAGCTGCAGGTGAGAACTTGGGCAGGTATTCGTAGAGATAGCTGCGCAGGTGAGAAATGGTAAAAGCGAAAAGGAACGAAATGGAGCGAAAGATAAAGCAAAAAAACAACAACATAGATCTCCCCCAGATAGAAACAGGTGCAGGTGAGAACTGAATGGGGCAGGTAGAGATATGTGAAGGTAATTTTTATTTAAGGGACATTCAAGATCGATCTCCAAGTCAATCCTAATTTAGTGTTTCAGGGAAGTTTAAGATTGACTTCTAAGACACCCCAAACTTGGGTGTGTTCCAGGGAAGTTCAAGATCGACTTCCCACAGTTCCTGGACATGATGGTTCAGCAGATGGAGTCCCACAGCAGCGAGCAGGAGATCGCCGAGGCCTTCAGGGTCTTCGACAAGGACGGCAATGGTTTCATCAGGTGGGTGTATAATTCTCCCGGCTTACAGCTTTATCTGGTGGGATTATCATCAACCATCTAGCTGCAATCGGCTTTCTCGGGTAGAGCAATCATTAATGTATATATATTATGTATTTCACCTGGAGAACAAATGCAGATACAACTGGTCACGAAAATATGATTAATCCATTTTATCTTGCAACCTGTTAGGAGCCCACCATCGCCCAGACTGTAAAAGTAGCTCGAGGTAGATTCTCGGTGGGGCTGAGTCAAACGTTCCTTAATTGGGGGCATGTTGGCCATGAAGCTGAGGAGCTTGTGTTCTACTATGGAAAATGTCTGTCTTCTAGGCTATATAGCGCCGCCAACGGCTGACCACTTCAGATTCAGATAATGCACCGTGAACATACATCAAGTTGTAGGCCACAGATGCTAATGTGTTAGTACAGCCTAGCCTGTTCCATAGCCTGTGTTTGCACAATCTCTTGCTTGCTGGGTTAAATCATTTAGTTGGGCGGTAACTTTCGGGCAGGCCGGCCGCTAGGAGCACGATTCAGGCCAACCCGATACATGATGTAGGTATCTTGTAAGTCCGGCATAGTTCTAGCCAGCGTCCGTTTTTCCGTCATTTGACGGAATTTTGCCTCTCATGACGGACAAAACAACCCTAACCCATTCCGTCATGTTTGTCGGACAAAAATTGACGTGTAAAGGTATAGACAGAGCTTGAATGACATACACAACAATTTTACCTTATATGCAAAGCTTTGTTTGACAGTGCGGGGGAACTGCGGGACATCATGAAGAACCTTGGCGAGGCGATGTCCGTGAATGACGTGGATGAGATGATTGAAGCTGTGGACACGGACGGAGACGGGCAGATCAACTTCGACGGTGAGATAAAAGACCATAAAATAGAGTGTCTGGAGATGGCAAGGATGGCGTGCAAAATTAGTTATTCAAAAGTTAACCCTGTAAAATATACAAACGTTAGCAGTCGCGGGTTCGTTTTGGTACCCCCGGGGTGATTGGTCACTTACGAACCGTTTACGCAAACCCATGAGTTCGTCTAGGCAGCCCTGGGTCTCGGAGTCCTGGGTCATTTACCGGTGGCAAACCCATGGGTGGGGCCCCGCATGCCCTAATCGGCCGTTTTAATTTTACGTAGAGCGTAGACGGACCGCTCTAATTCAACGTAGAGCGTAATCGGCGCATTTTCCGAAGAGCGTAATTTGCCGTTTAATTCTACGTAATGCGTTGTAGTGCCCCGGAATTTACCGCAGAACGTAATCGAGAGATTTCCTTAATTCAGCGTAATACGTAGCCGGCTCCCAAAATTTAGCGTAGAGCGTTGTCGGGACCCCCCATGCAGGCCCCCAACCGGGGTTCGTCCTGGTACAGTCTAGGTATCTCTAGATCTGGGATTTCTCACGTGTTCGATTGGGCTCTGTAGATTCTAAAGTAAATCAAAGTTTCTTAGACATTTGGGACACCTGTTTTCACTTGAAAGTCCGTTTCAGCAATGTGAAGAAAGTGAAATTATAATAATCCGTGTTTGATTTCAGAATTTGTGGCGATGATGACGGGAAAGTTCTGACCTGCTGAAGGAGCCACCGGCTATTGCCTCCCCCCCCCCCCTCCATAATGTACCTGGCAGCTTCTTCACACTGGATGGAATCTCCAAATACTGAATTATTTACATTTAATATTAATGGAATGTCCTCCGCCAAACTGTTTTTAATCTCAACTCATGTTTCTCATCTTTGCGATTTCAATTGAAAACAATGTATTAACAGATTAACATTTCCAAAAGTGGCCTGGTTCAATTGTCTTTTTCATCGTTTAATGAATTAGTAAGTTATCCCCTTACTGCTTTTCAAATGGTTTACGACAGGATTTAGCAAAAATTTAGAAAATTGATTCAAAATGTGTTTCAGACGGAAGTTATGTTGACAGCTCACTGAAGGTGATATTACTCCTAGCATATATCTTCTAGGAATATATTATATAAGACTAAGATAAGTGAGAACGCTTTAATTCTTGACAGAGACGAAACAAGCAGCTGCGATAGATTACATGACAACTTATAATAGCTCAGAACATAGATTTGATACCATACTTTCTACCACATACAGCTATAAAGTGTACCTTGAAATGTACCCATTTTGATACACACAAAACACTAATATCACAATATATATTATATCTTTATATATACATGTTTATATGTCCTTTTGGTGTATAATGAAATATCATACCATTTTCAAACGTTCTTGTGCTGGTGTAATATAATATTCATCAAACATGCAGCATATGAAATAAATACCTACACTTCCCTGGTTAATATTCTCCACTGGATGCCAGGTATACCCAGGATACTGGGTAAACCCAGGCTATTGGTACATCCAGGCTAATGGCTACACAATGGCTACCCAGGATTTTGGACAAACCCAGGCTACTGGATACACCCAGGATTTTGGACAAACCCAGGCTACTGGACACACCCAGAATTTTGGACAAACCCAGGCTACTGGATACACCCAGGATTTTGGACAAACCCAGGCTACTGGATACACCCAGGATTTTAGAACAAACCCAGGCTACTGGATACACCCAGGATATTGGACAAACCCAGGCTACTGGATACACCCAGGATATTGTAGACCCAGTCTAATGGGTTATTGGGTACACCCAGACTATTAGATACACCCATGATATTGGGCAAACCCGGGCTGGCGCTTTTACATGTGTGCACATACAAATAAGTTCCTTATGTATACCATCATGCTCATCTTACTACCTGAGCTACACTTTGCACAAAATCAGAAAGTTCTACACTTGGCATCTATTGCTTAAACATAACTTGCACTTACAAGTTTTAGTTACAAGGTTGAGACTTATAATACTTCATTACTTTGCAGAGACCTGACATCTGTGCTTGGAAATGGGAAAGAAAAGTTAAGAAACAAATCATTGCAGGTGGTCCTACGATATTGTTACACCCTTTCATGGGGAGCAGATACATGTCAGAACTCAATTTGGCAAAACTTCATACCTTAAACTTGAACTTAAACTTGAGTGTTGCCATAGTGATTACATGTTGCCAATCACAGGCAGGTCTACAAAACTTTCATGATTGTATCCACTCACAGGTACTGGCCACTTTTGAAAAAAAAAAAAAAACAGCAAGAAAATAACAGAAAATTTGGCACTACATAGCACACAATATTGCCCTTAAATCATAAACCTGCAGTGGAATTAAATATTGCCTTTCCGGACAAACCCTTAGCAAGGCATGATAATGCCTTTCCATTATAAACCAGTAGTGGAACAACATAATGCCCTTCATAACAAACCCTTAGCAAGGCATGATAATGCCTCTTCATTATAAACCTGTAGTCAGGGACATGATAATGCCCTCCCTATAAACAAACCTGTAGTGGGGCATGTTACATATAATACCCTTCATAACAAACCCTTAGCAGAGAATAATACCCTTCTTTACAAACCTGTGGCAGGACATGATACATGTAATGTCCATCATAATAAAACCCTTAGTAGAGCATCATAATACCCTTCTTAACAAACCTGTAGCAGTGCAACATGATGCCGTATGATTATAAATTGTGTAGTGGGGCATTATCAGATTATAAACATACAAAGGGACACCATCATGCCCACCATTACTAACCCATAGCGGCACGCAATAATTCCCTCTAGCAGGACATAATAACGCCCTGCAAGTGGGTGTTCAGGTGTGGTAGTAAACATGAGGACACTTTATGTTTAGAGTTCCAACAAAAGAACACACCCGCTCTTGTCTCTACAAAACAACCCCTTGCATAGAGTACAAAATACATAGCCTCCTGCGCAGACTTCTAGCGGGGCAGCGTTTGTTTCTACGAGTGGCTAGAGCGTCGTTTTCTTTTCAGGGGGAGGGCCTGGTTCGTAGGGAGAGTTGTATCTGTGGAGAGAGCTGTATTGCCCATGCTAGAAGAGGTATAACTCCTTCTGCCGCATTAGAAAACCATAGCCTGTGTAAAAAGCTCCTTCTGCGGCATTAGAAAACCAATAGCCTGTGTAAAAATCATGGCCTTGTTCGTGGGGAGAGTTGTACCTGTGGAGAGAGCTGTATTGCCCATGCTAGAAGAGGTATAATCCTTCTGCCGCATTAGAAAACCATAGCCTGTGTAAAAATCATGGCCTGTGTAAAGTTCGTGGGGAGAGTTGTACCTGTGGAGAGAGCTGTATTGCCCATGCTAGAAGAGGTATAACTCCTTCTGCCGCATTAGAAAACCATAGCCTGTGTAAAAAGCTCCTTCTGCCGCATTAGAAAACCATAGCCTGTGTAAAAATCATGACCTTGTTCGTGGGGAGAGTTGTACCTGTGGAGAGAGCTGTATTGCCCATGCTAGAAGAGGTGTAATTATAAAATAACTCCTTCTGCCGCATTAGAAAACCATAGCCTGTGTAAAAAATCATGTATCAACGCTCCCCCCCAAAAAATAAATGCCACCGCTCCAAGATGTCTGCAAAGGAGGCTACAAAATACACCTCTCACGAACAATTCCCCTTCCTTATGCATCATTACCCATGTATGGAACTACCCTACATACATATAGAACTCTTGTATTCCATGTAAATCAAACGTTCCATGGAAGTCTGTGGAAGCCAGAAGAATGGCTTTTCTACTCAGATCTGTAGAAATGTGAACACATGCATGGTTTCCACAGGTATATGGAATGGGCACAGTCAGAGAAATCTGGATAGGAATGTATGTGTTATTAGGAATTTTCATGCTTGTTTCAAAGGAATGTACAGTCAGTGATGTAGCCTTCATGGTCCCACTGGCATGTAGACTTGTTTTTCAGAGGCAAAAACTCCATATATGGAAGATACATGTATCAACTTGTTTCTCAGAGACAAAAACATTCCATATACGGAAACATGGTTTCTCAGAAACTCCATATATGGAAGATATCAACTAGTTTCTCAGAGGCAGAGACTCCATATATGGAAGATACAAACTTACAGGAAGATCAAGCATGGCTTGACCCAAGTTATCAGAAATACTTTCATTGCTTCATTGCTTTTTTTCATTCTTAAAATCTTAGAGAAGGAAATTTTCTATGCCCTTGGCAGGACTTTTGTTTTGAAAAAGGAACTTAGGCTAACTGAGAGTTAACTAGTGGCTATGCCGGTTCTGTGTCTTCATCTTTTACAAAGTTTTCATCCTTGAAATCCTCCTCGAGTGCTTCCATCTCTTCCATGATGTCGCTTGATTGCTCAGAGAGGGCCGCCAGGACCACAGGTGAAAGGTCCTCGTAGTTGACCCTAGGGACGGTGATCTGTTCCGGGTAGAGCCACGGTTTCCAGTACGGTTTGTGCTGCGCCTTCCACGCAGGGTACTTTGTGGCAGCCTTGTGGATCTTCTGCATCATCTACAGGAAGGTACAAACACTGTAAATCTTGGAATATTTGTGATGGTGCTTTTGGGCTACGTAGTCTACAATTATAATTGTTTTGACTGCAGACTTAAAACACTACAAAAAGCTCCTTTCTACTCCTACTGCAAAATCAAATTCTCAAGAAAATAAAGGAATTTACAGTATTGATAACAACAGAAACACATGCAAATACAGTCACTCACCCATGTGTTACACATACTAGTATACACACTGACAGTCACACACAGACACATGCATTATAAAGCATTGTCAAAAAAGAAGTGACTCACTCTTGGAGCGTAGAATTGTGTCGCTTTGTTCACCCCCCACTTTGGCAGGGATCCTGTAGAAACATGAACATTCAAGTCTTAGTGGCACATTTTCTGGTCGCCTAGCAGCCATGAGGCATCAGGTACTATACAATGTAAATGACCCATAACGTCTTCTATAAATTTGATATCATTCAAACAGATCAGCTCTATTCTCTTAGTTAATACCCTAAGGCCACACCAAGTAATTTTTATGGATGACGTCCTCTGGAAACCCTAAATCTACTGCAAGAGCGCGAAAAAAAGGGCCGAAAAAACAAGATGCCAGGGTAGTAGATTTGAAATATACTAAGGGACAACAAATGTTAGGACACAAATTGAATGAGAGAATACAGTGTAACAACCAACAAGTATTTCATTTGTCATCAAAATAACAATAAATCAGTGGAACAGTGTCGTCCTGTCCTGTTTCTTCCTAATCATCACATATGCATCTTCCCTTATCCTGTCTCTCTGGTCATAGTTACAGCAAGCGGAATTTCTTGTTTTTTTCCTGGGAACAGGCCAACATCAATGCGCGCGCAGACGTCATCCATAAAAATTGCTTGGTGTGTCCTAAAGGTAAGAACTTTATTGTGAAATTTAAAAACCGTAACTTACCTCTTGGGTCCATCTGTGTCAGATATGTGAAATGGCAGCTGTCGGAGGTCAGGGGTCGTATCAAGTATCCCGACAACAGGGAGATGCCTCGTACAAACCCCTTCTTAGGTGGCACTTTCTGTGGAAGGCAAAAGTCATAGTGTACTTCAGTCATGGTCAACATAGGGGCACAACCATCCACATACACACGTGCACACAAACACACACAAATATACACTGTCACATGCACACACTGTCTCACATAAACATATACAGTGACACATACACACACACATGGAGATGATTTGTACATAACCCTTCCTAGGCAGCACTTTAATGTGGGTAGCAAAAATTACAAAGATATTGCAACTGACCTGGTGATTGACAGAATGGTTGATGATCATGTATTCCGTCCCAGTCTCCAGCCAGGATCTTAGAGTGACAAAGTCACGGTTTTTTAAGGGTGCGGGACACTTCCCTGTAGAATCAAAAGTAACATAACACGTCACACACCAGTAGTAGCCTACAATGTCATCAGAATGATACTAATACATGATTACCAGTAGTAGTCTATATTGCTCTTAGGATGGTACTATCATGAGCAGTAGCCTATGGATGGTTCTAACATTAGTAGTAGCCTTGTAACAGTGTAGTTGTAGCCTTGTAACAGTGTATTTATGAGCAGTAGCCTACAATGTTGTTAGGATGGTACTTACATGTGTAGTAGCTTACAAAAATTGTATTTAGGATGTTACTTACATGAGTAGTAGCCTACATTGTAGTTAAGATGGTACTTATTCGAGTAGTAGCGTACAATGCTGTTAGGATGCATATGGTGCTTATATGAGAAGTAGCCTAGAATGTTGTTATATTGTTAGGATGGTACTTACATGAGTAGTAGCCTACATCATTGTTAGGGTTGAGTTGGCAGATTTCATAAGCCTCTATCATGTTTGGGTCCCACATTTTTCTGTACTCAGGATCATGAAGAACGTCATACAAAGTCGCTGCACAAACTTTCTTGAACGTCACCGAAACCTGTTGAAAATCACACATCAGAAATGTAGAAATCTGCGCACAAATTTATGAGTGAGTTCTGGCCTGGGAATGGTCTCAAACCACAGCATTTTCTGGTTCAGTGTTGGGCCTAAATCATCTCACTTAGGTATAACTTTTCATCACTGGAAAATGTCCAAAGCTCCACAATAATAACAGTCAAACAGGGAAGAGTTACTGTTCAATGGGACTGTACAAACAGATGTTACAACTATAATTCCCCCAAGTCCCAAGGGCTTTTGTTCCTATGACATCTGCTGCCAGGGATGACCCAATTTTGGTTTAACCACAATTGTCAACCTGTCACACAGGTATTACCCCGGGGGCCATGTGAACTGGATCCCACAGCCCAGTCTACCACTGTCAAGATGAAGAAAGCCATAACAAAAACATCAATATAAAAATCTAACTGACATGCTCTCACGTTCAAAATGGTTGAACAGCTAATTTTGATGGACTATGAGCTGGGACAGTGTTACTGTTACCACCAGGAATTTATAAGCAAATTGCAAATCATAACCAATTTATCATTACTGTCAGTGATGTTCTCTTTCTGTTCTAATCTAATGCTTCCTTTCCTATTTTTTTAATGATTGCCAGACCCCCCTCCTTTCAATGGTCTCATCCTCAGTAAAAGATGGGCTGCTGGATAACAGGACCCCATGGCCAGGTGACCAATGTTTCCAAAACTCTGTATTAGTATAATACAATATCCACAGAGAAACTGTCTTATCTTTTTCCCTCCTTCAAGTTCTTTATGGAATAACCCAAAGACAGACCTAACCCTTGGCTAGGTGCATGCGCAGTAACAGGTGGTTGTTACATATAACGCCCCCCCCCCCCACGAAAAGGGAATAGAAACTCATGCCCTCCTGTTGAACCTGACCTTTTGACCCTGAACTTGACATCGTCTTGGGTTCCTCATTCATGTATAACAGCGAACAAAAATTCATAACAGCGCTATCAAACAGATTTCTGTTCTACTGACGCTCTCCGCCCCCTTAATTCAATGTACTGTATATAATTTGTACATTATTTGCGATATGATTATTCCTAGTACGGACCATGAAAACTGTAAATCTTGTGAGAGAAAACGAAGGAAACGTTGTTGCAATGTTTGTTTACCTTTAACAGTTTGACAGAAGAGGTTTCCTGTAGTTTCGCGTACACCACAGTTCCGTGTTTGTTGTACTTCTGTTCCCAGCCGTCGTCGTGGTTCAAACATGCCTGTTTAAAGTCCAGAAAATCCTTATCGTCGGCGATTCGCACTTCCTCCAGCAGTCTGCCGTCCATGGTAAGAACTCCGAGTAGTTTAGTTTGAGAAATAACGGTACAATAGGGCCAGGACAGTTTGTACCGGCTGATATCCGGCTTACACGTAGGCAAATACCGTCTTGCAACAAAGAACAATCCCTACAGATGGTCCATGACGCTTAGTGCGCATGTACAGAACGGGTGCGTGGGAGGATTTTACGACAGTGATGACGACATCACCACCTGGATGCGTCATTGCGTTCGTTAGTCAGTTAGTTAGTGCGTGGTTGGTGAAAGGCGGAGGCGATTGACATGATGATCCTATTGACAGCTATTGACAGGATCCACTATTGACAGGATCATACTGTTGATAGTGCAAAATTTTCTGTTATTGACAGGATCATCCTTTCAATAGCTATTCCCTTGGCAAAATACTCTCTGTTCAACTAACATTTCATACCATGATGTAAAAGGCAATATTCCATGCTCATGACAGGTGGTTAGGATTTATATCAAATGGGCAGTGTCAAAATATTTTAGTTAACTATCATTTTTATGTAAAAATCATATCAACTATGCAGCCTGCCAAAAGTCTGTGATATCATATAAAAAAAAATACTGATTTAGTATACAGATGAGGTCTTGCTTTCTTTAGCTCATTTGTACCAAACAATATCAACCATTAAACTTACGAATACCAATGTATATATGATGCATGTAAGATGATTATGAAAATTCTAAGGAATGATCGATACCTGCAAAGTACAATAATGAAAATTATGAGAATTATAATTACAGTATTACTGTATTAATGCTTGATCTGAGGAATGATACTTCAAAGTAGATGTTACCTTCAAATAGGCTATAGCTATGTAATGCTATAGGAGCCAATCATCAACAAATCAATGAGTATTGTATGAAATCCATTTATTAGCTAAAATATCATTTATCTAAAACAACAGTGGCCCCAAAATTATGCCTTGGGGCACCCCAGACTGTATGTACATGTACCAGTATCTCATTTAGTGTTCACATCATGTAGACATTTCATTATGTGATTGTTATTCTATATCAGTATGCAGTATGTACAAAATAATTGATCAGTTTTCAAGTTCAGTCAGTTGAAATCTGATGGGAAAGAGTCTTTTGTCACGGTTACAACATCAACTATTCTGCATGTTCCAACACCCGGATGCTCCAGCAGCAGACCTGATCAGTGATGATATAAGGCTTATATATCAGGGACTAGTAAATTAAACATCTAACTGCTGTCTTCCTCATCATCAAAGTGTACTCCACGAGGAGCCTTCACCCTGCAAACAAAAAAACAAAAAACAACAACATTAACTGTAACCAAACAAATGTGCCTCAACCAAAATTCTCATTACAAACTTCCATATTAAAGCTCCTTGAATGAAAACAATAAGTAATTCAATGAAAAAGACAAGTCTGTTCATTTTACTTTTTTCTTTACCTTTTACTGTCTGGGTTCAGTATGCTGTATCCCTCCTTTCTCCTGACTTTAGCAGCAGGTCCTCTGTTTCTCTGCATGTCCAAATCTGTTGAAGAAGGAAGCACAGTAAATAAGTACAGTGAAGTGGAAAGTTTAAAACTTCAAACAATATCTGTTGACCCGTAAATAATTTCATCAGGTTGGTAATCGAATGAATAGCAAAATTGCTATTAATATCTGTTGAGTTAAAGAAATTTTCCACTTTTATCTGCAATAAATGAGTGTCTCCAAGCTGTCCAACTAAATGTCCAGGCTTTGAAGATGGCTGCCGACTTTGTTGCCATACATGTATATGGTGAGGACCTTACCAAATCCGGCACCACCCTTTGCCCCAACCTGGCGCTCTGGATGGTTCTGCCGCAATGCATCCAACCTGACAGTGGAGTCTGCACAAAAGATTTACATCATTTAAAACAAAAGGTGGCTGAATGAACCAAAGAGAAAACACAAAGTTACAGATCAGACCACAGACAAAATGCATCATACATTGTATATGTATTTCAAAAATGAATAATAAAAAATTAAAAGCCATTTGCAGGTTACAATTTAGGCTCAGGACTTACCTGCAAGTTTCTGGTCCAGCTCTGTAACCTTATCAGCCAGTCGAAACAAGATGTGTTTCAGCTCTTCTTTCCTCTCACTGGCTGTTGCCTCATATAGGTCGTAGGTCAAGGTGGAGCTGCCCTTTCCCAGGGTGCACTGCAACCTGTGACCTGTCCCTGATATACTGACCTCTCCAGCCAGGAATGCTGTCCTAGAGGATTATTGGACATGATGATCACGGCTTCTAGAATTGTTGAAAAGGCCTACAAGAATTGCATTGGTAGACAATACAAAGCACAAACAAACAACTGGACTATTTAAGAAATTACCTGAACCTGGAAAAGTATGCTTCAAAACTGGACAGCTCAGCAACATCCCTCTGCAAAAAAAGACAACAGTTCATAAGACTTTAGTCATTTATTGTTGCTCCAAAGTCAATTTACATTTTGCTTATAAGTAATAACATGTAACACAACCAGTAAGCTCTGTCTACCTCTGTGTGTAATACTGTGTGGCTGTATGTGTAGGTGTAACAGTGGGGTTCATACGCCACCAACTGACCGGCCCAACGGGTCCTGGACCTTTTGGCCTAGCGGTTATGGCGATGACCTGTGGACTGGCTGCCCGGGTTTGGCGCGGGTTCGATGCCCGGCACCTGGGAGCCAGGGGTTTTTCCTGTTCTACTCGCCCCTATTTGTTTCACTGGTTCCCACGCCGGCCCTGTGTGTAGGCTGTGTGCCGCACAGGGATGTCGAACTCGGAAGATTCGAGGACGAATCTTGAAAGAAAAGGGGGAGTAGTGTAACAGTGGAGTTCATACGCCACCAACTGACCGGCCCAACTGGTCCTGGACCTTTTGGCCTAGCGGTTATGACGATGACCTGTGGACTGGCTGCCCGGGTTTGGCGCGGGTTCGATTCCCGGCACCTGGGACTAGGGGTTTTTCTTGTTCTACTCGCCTCTATTTGTTTCATAGGCATGCACACATGTGCATGGGTAATAATTGCATAAGTAACTCACATGAGCATCCAGTTCTGCCTGCCCAGCCTGCCATATCCACAAATCAACCCCATCAGTCACACTGCAATAAAAAATAAAATATCTACTGAGAACATCATCTGGACACAATGCATCTGTTCTATGTCTATTTCCTCTCTTTACTCAGGCGTATATGTTTGAGGGGGTCCCGACAACGCTCTAAGCTAAATTCTGAGAGCCGGCTACGTATTACACTGAATTCAAGAAGCCTCCCCCATTACGCTTTACGATAAATTCCGGGTAGCCACAACGCATTACGTGAAATAAAACGGCGAATTACGCTCTACGCAAAATGCACCGATTACGCTCTACGTTGAATTAGAGCGGTCCGTCTACGCTCTACGTAGAATTAAAACGGACGATTACGCTCTACGGAAAAGGGCATGCGGGCCCCCGTATATGTTTGTTTGCTAGTTGTCCCACCTGATGCTCCAGGCCGCAGCTGTGCACCTGGTGAAGCAGACGAACCTGCCAGCTGCACAGTCGACCACCTGCTGCAGCTGTGCACACCTGCCATCACCAACCAATTCCGACACGGAACTCATCTTCTGTGTACCTGCCCCAACAATACGAAACTAAGGGATCCGTTCCTGAGGTATGGCCAAAAATTTCAACTGTGGGACAGACCAAAGGCCTTGTCACTAAATTATAACCTGATGTTATGCTCCTTCCAGGCCTTGACTGGTCTATGATACACGAAGTCCCACTGTTCGGGGCTGCCTGGCCCGTTGTGTGGCCGGTAAGCCTGAGGAGTGCGATTCAATCAAGCTCGTCTCACACGTGAATCTACAAAGTTGTCAACATCTCCCTCTAACCTCCTTGATCTGATAGCAAACTCCTCACATATGCACGACCCGGAAGCACATGTGTTGTCCTAGGTCGCCGCACCCACCGCGCGACCCGGAAGCAAAATTATGTTAGGTTTTACACCGAACGTAGACTTTACTGGTCAATCATAGATTATAGACAACATAGGTGCATATCTACAGGTAACATCATACGTTTCACACAGAAAGAAGCAGGCGAATCAGATCACAACACTGAGTGAGCAGATGTTTCTGCCGCACCTTTGTTGCTGACCTACCGGTCACACATGACGTCATGTTACATCATCGGGGGTTCCCCCACATGGTTGGCAAACATGGCGATGGCGTAGTGCTGTTGCGTTGTGTTCGTCGATTTTCAGGAAGGTTATCACTAAAAGACAGACGGCTTCTGATATTTCTGCGTCATGTGGAGGATCCTACAAGGACTCCCTCGGGGTAAGGACTGTTCTTTTGGTGTTGTAGTGATGACATAAGCCCTAACTCCTTAGTCTTGGCGTGGGTATTTTTTTCGGCGGAAGAGTACAGGCTGCATGTTACCTATAAATTTCACCAGGCGGTACGAAGTTTTAAGGACAAATACATGTTTTCTTTCAATGTCAACAGTACATAGCTAGCCTATATACAAAGTCTGTTGATAGGTAGTGCGTAAAATGTCTCTCGAAGGGTAAAGTTTCGTTAAAAAACAAAATTCTCGGATGTCCCCAACGCCCTTCACGTTCTTCCACAGCCGTACACATATTCATAACAACCTCCTGCCAAACGAAGTCAAGTTGTTCAGGTTCTTTACCAGGATGGCTTAACTCTGCCCACTATTGCCGTGTTTGTTGAGATGGCCCTGGACAGGTTAGATGTTAGTTTCAATTGTAAATAATTTTATTTTTCATGTATCAGCTTATTAACTTGAACTCTGCAGTATCTAATTACTAAAGCTAACTACCCATCTACCCATATTGAGTCCATGCTGCTCAGGTTTTTACAGCGATACTCCCCATCTTTCAGTGTTGCGGCCGCAGATCAGCTCAGCTGCAGGTAACCATGGCAACAGGACGCTGTCGCCAGGGCTGCGGCTGGAGGAAGGAGAGCACGATGCGAGTTCAGCGCAGAGGTCGCTGCGGGTGACAACTGTGGGAACTCGGCCGTTTGTAGTCAGGTAAGGAACGGGAAAACCATATTTAAGAACATACCACACTTATCAAGAAGAGTTAGCCTCCTTCGCAGTTATGTTGCGAAAGGACGGTTTGCAGCCAAGGGAGTTTGCCGGGGAGAGAAGGATTCGAGCGGCGAATCCTTCTCTCCCCGGCAAACTCCCTTGGCTGCAAACCGTCCTTTCGCGACATAACTCGCGTCGGTCGCCAAAAAAAAATAACGCCGCTCACAAGACTGCGAAGGAGGCTAAAGAAGAGTAGGGGTACACCCCATTGTGAGTAGATGAAGTTGATCGGCCTGGGCTAGCTAAAGTGCAAAACTTGTTATGTTGCAAATTACAATGTACCATACCTTGAGGCCAGGTTTACTGGTTAGGTGTACCTAAAATAAACAAACAAAAACCAAACAAACAGACAAAAAAAAACTAAAACAAAGCAAAAACATGCTAGTCATCACCAGACTTGATGGTTTGTATGAAATATTCTTGTTGATGCCAAACATGTGGCAATAATGCTGCACTAATGCCATTATGTGTACAAAGTACTAGTACTGATGCAACATTAATGCTTACACTAAAGCCATTATTAATGTTCAACACATGTATCTTTGCTCTACAGACTTCATTCTGATGGAGCAGGCCATAACCATGGCAAGAAGGAAAAGGTCGAACAGGACTTCTGGTCCAACTTTGACACAAAGGACATCCATAGTTTGTTTGACGTTATTGGTTGGGTAAGTCTCATTCTTCTTGATCTTAAGTCAATGCTCTTGAGATTTTTGATCCAAAGATGAAATTTCAGCATCTATGATAGAAAAAGCAAATGACTGTAAGATAAGCTTGCTATTTCTTTGCATGTTTTTTAAAAATCATATCTTAGCTGAATTCATCTAAACAAGGCCCAGAGAATGTAAGTCAGTTAGCATTGAATGCCTTGAACGACCTTGGGATAACCTTGTGAATATTTGTCCCCTGCAGGGTTCTGCCATTTTACTGGGGTTCCAGCTATGCCGACATCTTTCATGGGACGTGAGCGGAGATGGGGAGGGGCGGCGTCTGGTACACACTCTCTACAAACTTGCCTTCTCTCTGCCCCCCTCCCACCTCTCAGTGCTGCCCAGTCATGACAGGAAGTCCCTGCCCCCCTCCCACACCTCTGAACCACCCAGCGGTGACAATGACCAGGTAGAGGAGCAGACCAGGCATCGATCTGTTGCTGCAGCAGCAGTGAGTTACTTTTTTGGCATCAAGGTTACTTCAGTGACCTTTCTCAAGGTCATTCAATACTATCTTACTTTATGTTTAAATGCATAATTTGTCAGGTGTCGTAAGTCAATGCCCCAGTATAGTAATAGTATGTAAGTAGGTGACCTAGTTTAATTTGTTCCATGGACAAAAGGATGTATCTAAGCAGGATGTAAACAGTATGTAAATAGGCTGTAAACCCTACTCTGTTTCTCCCTAGCCACTACCTGAGCACAAACTGCACCAAAATGAGCTCCTGCAGCAGGCTCTGGCTGAGTTTGAGACTGCTACAAAGTCATGTTCAGCAGCGATTCAGCATGCCATAGGGCTGCAGCTGGCACGGGAGGGCGACATCAGGCATGCTGTGGACATGTTCAGGTAACTAATAACTACATGCATGGGACATGATACATGACCTTTCAATCCTGATACTGTATACCATGTCCCTTGTAGGATAACAAGTGTAAATGTCAATTACTCCGAATGTTTATGCTGATGTTCCATGTCGTCCACAGGATTGCAAGTGCAGCAGGCAGTGCGAAGGCTCAGTACAACCTGGGCGTTTGCTATGAGCAGGGACGAGGGGTGGACAGAGACCTCAGCAAGGTGAGACAATTGCAAAACCTCAGCTTATGGTTGAACTTCTTCTTCTTCTCTTCTTCGTGGTACGTGCCTAACCTCATTTGGTTGAGGACTCATGGCACGGGTCAGTCAGAGAATCATCCTGGAATGGGTTTGTTTGTTTGTGGCTGGAGGCTGACTTGACTTGACTTTGGCTACTCAATGGGCAGGGGCGCCATTCCCTGACCACCACCCTGCTGGGTGGTGGCGAGTACCCGCTGTTATTGTATTTCCCTTTGAACAAAAACGGGGTTGAAGTTAATCCAAATGTTCTATTTGTGCTTTGATGTCCTGACGGAGAAGACTGTTGCCTGTTGTTGCAGGCAGCCGAGCTGTACCAACAGTCTGCTGAGCAGGGTCATGGCAGGGCACAGTACAACCTGGCCACCCTGTACCTGCATGGGGGAGGGGGGCTGCAGCAAGACACACACAAGGCACTGAGTCTGCTGCAACAAGCTGCTGCACAGGGGGTGCAACAGGTGAGCAGGGGGATCTTTCCTGGGTGTGTTGTGGTAGACCCAGTCTTTTAAAATACATGGCCATGGGTTTAATGTATTGCAGGCCTAGCATTGCCTGGGTGTGTTGTTCTTACTCCACTCTGGCCTGGGTTTAGCATGTTGTAAACCCAGTCTTACTTGGGTGTGATGTACTGGTATAAGAAAGAGGGTGACTTCAGCAAGATGTGCACAAGGCCCAGTCTTTCCTCATAGACCCAGTCTAACCTGGGTGTGTTGTCTCAAAGACCCGGTCTTTGATGGGTGTGTTGTCTCATTGACCTAGTCTAACCTGGGTGTGTTCTGTTGTAGGCCCAGTCCTACCTGGGTGTTTATTGGACCATGGAACCCCACAGAGACATGCTCACAGCCAGCCAACACTTCACCAGTGCAGCACAGCAGAAGGTATGTTATGTCGAAAGTTCTTTCTTAGGAAATTTATCTTTTGAGTAAGTTCACAGTAGCAACATTTCTTCAGTAGAGTAGCAATAAAAAACACATATTCGTGGTGTCATGATTTTCACGGTAAGAAGTCACCACAAAAATAAAACTACTGCAAACAGTTTAAGATTTACAGCACTAAGCTTTATTCTCTCCAGCACACAAGTTCTCAGTACCACCTGGGGGTTTGTTACGAGCGGGGCTGGGGCGTGGAGAGGGACCTAACCCGAGCTGTGGAGCTGTACATGTCTGCTGCTGCTGCTGGCCACACACAGGCCGCTCACAACCTGGCTGTCCTGCAGGAAGGTAGGCATGCAGTTGGAGGGTACAGGGGAACCATAGGGAGCAGTTGCAGGGTGGGGTGCAATTGGGAGGGATGCAGTAGGGGACAGTCCTGCAAGGAGGCAGAAACACACATAAACATCCATGGCAACAAGGACAGCTTTGGTGAATTGATGTAGTGGGCAGGATCTCTTAAGAACACATCTAAAGCTGAACTTAAGGCATACTTAAGTCAGACTGTTGTCCTCACTTAGCCATCTTCTATTGTCTCTTACAATCTGCTGACCACTGTGCGTCTCACTTGATCTGGGAGAATTTTGTTTTCTTGTTCTGAATCTGTTCTTTGTATCCGCCTTTCAATTCTAGGGGCAGATGGAGATGCAGGAATTCAGGACAAATCAGACAAGCTGGTTTCTACACAAGAGAGACCAGAAGCTTCCTCGCAAGCAACAGTAAAAAAAATCCCAGATATTCATATATCTGAGCACACATCGTCATCAACAGAGAGACATGGGTGCCTGGAGGAGCTGAAATCTAAGGAGTCTGTAGAAGTTCTACCCTGCAACCTGTCAGCTGTGTCCTTTGGTGACCTTGGAGAGGAGGGCAATGATGACTTTGAGAAGCCCAGCCATTATGATCTTGGGAAGGCCAGCCATCATGACCATGGTGACCTTGGAGAGGATAGCAATAATGACTTTGGGACAGCCAGCCATGGCAGGTTCCACATGGACAGATTCAGAGCCCGACATGTGGGACAAACATCAGGTCTGAAAAAAACTGTAACAGGACAACCTTTCCAGCTTGCTGTGAGCTGAACTTAGGCAAATATTACGGTAAATGTTTCTAGGATTACTAAGTAGCAAGACATAGAAGTAAATGTCACAGATTGAGAACCTCTGTACTTAACGGACAGACTGTATATAACTTGCTGTAGCTAGAGTAGACTATGTAAATTTTGTAGGATGTTCTATACCCTCATGTTTTGTGAGAATAGCTGTTTGGATCCAGATGTTGGTCTGATGGTGACTTAGAAGATGAAGAAACAGTGCTTCTTGCTGCCTACCCTTACAAGAACAGTATTATGACTATTTGGTGTAAGATTTGATAATATGGAAACCCACTCTTGCAATAACTTAGAGCAATGTTTTGACTTTAGTTTAATCAAGGTCTGTAGGGTACTACAATGACGAAGAAGGGAACTGTTTTATGTACCGTTGCCATTGTTTATCTGATGTAAATAAACTTTTTCTACAATGATTTTTTTGCTTATATTTGAATGCTCCTGTATATATGTTTGCCAGAGTTCACACCTTGGTCTTTTCATCAACTAAGGATCAATTTCAAAATGACTTTAAATACAATGTACCCGAAATACAGATTCAACCAGTCATACAGTTCTAAATCAGTCAAGTTTCTAGTTTGTCAGTTGTACTAAATTTCTTTGTTTAGACAAGGTAAGAAATGCGTAATTATGGCAAAGATAGGACTGTTCCATATGTTAAGTTAACCTACTATTCAACATAACAGCCACCATAACCTTGACACTATGTACAGTATTTTGGCTGTTATGACCTTGAGACTACAACATCATGGCTGCCATTCCTTCGTCCAGGAACTTCTTGTAGATAGACATGAACTTGGCAACGAAGGCCTCCAAGTGGTAGATGGACTTGGAGCCGAGCTGCAGCCGATGTTCGTAGTACGCTGCCCACTGTGTAACCTCAGCTTTCAGCTGTCCATCGCAACTGTCAATCAACTCTGCTAACAGGCCCTGTTTTAAAGGAAACATAAAACATCAAGCACGTCGGCAGAACGTACTGCGCCTGCGCAAAACCTGGATTTTCGCTGGATTTTTGGTCAACGTTGCATTAGAATTTTGCCTGTTGCAGACCATATCTTTTTCTACACAACATTTCAAAACTACAGACGGGATGTCACCCTTATATATGCGAATCAGACCTTATATGAGACGTTCTGCCGAAGTGCTATGCACAATACATTACGGGTTTCGCGCAGGCGTAGTACGTTCTGCCGACGTGCTAAAACATCACAGCTTGGGTAACAGTCTACTTCAAATACTAAAATAAATGTGTTTGCATTTGTTAATCTGGTTGAAGCACAACTCTGTTACACCACAAAATTACATATGGTCACCAATGGTCATACAAAAAAATTAGTTTAAACTTAAGAGAAAAAAATGGCCATCAGTGTTCAACCGTGCATTTCAAGCTGGCTGTCTAAAAAGCATCATGATTTGGTCAATGTTACTAAACCTAGAGACAATCCTGACTCACCCTTATGATGACATCAGGAGGAATGCAGTGGGTCAGCAGCTCGTATAGACGACCTCGCACCTCCAGCAGTCTGCAAACAAGTTCAACCCAAAGGTCAGATAAGTTCTACTCACAGGTCAAACCAGGTCAGTCTACGGGAAGGATGTAAGATGTAAGGATGTAAATCTTTACCTCCGGGGGCTCTGCTGACTGACGATGGCGTTAGCCGTCTCTCTCAGGAAGACTTCCCAGTCTGCCTCCACTACCTGCTGGTCAGGTCGAAACGGGTACCTGAAAAAAACAACATGATATGCAGGAACACAAAATGTACCTGTTGTAATCTGAATAATACCCACAGGCTCTGCCCATGAGGCATCACCCAAAAGACTTATAACAAAAGACCATAAGACCTGTACTAGCTGTCCTATGCAGTCGTCCAACAGTCCTAAGCTTCTTTTTCATAGCAGAAAACGGGACAAAAATTCCTTTGCATTGTTACAATTAAGAAGCAGTGTTGGACAAAAGAATGTTACCCACTGTTGTACTTTGCAGGCCTCTAGCATCAGGATGGCCCTGCGTAGGTTCCGGCCCGACTTGTCAGCAATTCTACTGGCCAGTTCAGGTGGCAGTGTCAAGCCTTCCTTCTTACACACTGTCTGGAGGATACTGGTGATCTAAACAGATAATAAGAAACACTTCAAGATGTCTCCATCCCAAAAGAGAACTCTTCAAGATATTCTCATCTCATGAGAGTAATTCACACAGATATTTTACATGATACATGTACATGTGAACTGTTGGCACAGGGACTTTGAACCTTTACCTGTTCGTGTGACGGTGCCGGGACTCGAACCCCGAGACACCTGCTCCTGATAGCGGGTATGACTTTGCTGGTCGACTCGCAGCAGAGGATGAGCCTGCAGGTCGTCACATACTTCTCCATGGTGCGCCGCAATGCATGCTGGGCATCCTTTGTCAGCCTGTCCACCTCTGTCAGGAGAACCACTGGAGACATAAAAATGGCTGCTGTTAGGGGGGGAGGTCTTGTGCATACAATGTATGGGTCGAAATAGATTTTGGGGCCAACTTGCACTGGTGCAGATGAAAAAAAAAATACTTGCACCAGAAGAAAAATAGTTGCACCCCCCAAAAATAAAACAAACACAACCAAAAGTACATGTAGTAACTTTAATAAAAACTTCATGGATTCTGGTTTTGTTCCCTTTCCAGTTCTTTATTGGGTATTTCTACAGGTACTGGTAGTAACAGCGGATAAAGCAAACTTGCACCGTGGTGCATACCGGCAAAAAATTAGTTGCACGACACCAAATTTACTTGCACCAAGTTGCACACAGAGGGGTATTTCGACCCCTGATACATGTATGAGCAGATAGACTATGGAAAAGTTTTGGGCTGTTTTCAACTTATTTTGTGCAACGGTGTTTACTGCCCTTTGATTCGATTGAAGCACCAGTGTAAAGTTGCTGACTGACCTTTGAACTCTCGCTGTGTTGAGGAGTCAAGCTGCTGTGCCTGGGCCACCATTTTGATGAGTTCTTGAACAACAACTCGGTCCTGAACACCTGCATCACTGTTACATGGAACAAAAGTAAACAACAATTATAGTAAATAACTCAATCAACAATAAACAACTCAAGTCCTTTGTCAGTGAAAATTCAACATGTCACTGTTAGTCTTCGCTTCAGCATCTATAAGTTTATATTTGAAAACTACAAGATGAGCAAAGCTTACCTTGGGCACACTTCTATGTGGTAATTACTGGCAATTGTGGTGATTTCAATCTTCTTCTTGGAGGGGGTCTGCAGTCAGAAACAAAAGCACTATTTAGTACAGTCTAGAACAAAGTGGTCTGGGTGGTCCTTAGTTTGTACTTTAGAAAGTTGCAGATGACATAGTAGTCTCATTCTGTATCAGTTTAAAACAGGCAGTTTACGACCATGTCCCTTCTTAGTTGGGGAATTGAAAAAGGAAAAAAAGCAACAATTTGTAGTATTCATTAGCACACTTTTCTTTCTTTCCAAAGTACTTCCTTCCGCCCCATACTAGAAATGAAATGCCTGTAAAGCTGTGGTGTTTGTATACTGTCTACCCTTGCTATGTAGTTGTGATGTTTTTTTGTTTGCTTGTTCTCACCGTGAAATTGTGGTGTTCGATCCTGAGTTTCTCCACCCCGGCCCCATACAGTTCCCTCAGCAGACACGTGATCCGCGTCTTCTTACCGGCACCTGACGGACCGAAGACGAGCAGGTGGGGGAAGTCACCATTCTGCACCTGCAGGGGTCAAGTCAAAGGTCAGTGTCATGGACCAGGTGTCATGGGTCAGGTGTCATGGGTGAATAAAAAACAGTTATAAAACATTGAAGCACAGATGAGTGGAGCTTGTGGGGCTTCTGTCACATATCTCATATGACAGGTTTACAACGAAAATCAGCGACATCTTAAATAACAGTTGTGGATTTGTTGAGCTGTCAGTGTCTTGTGAAGGAAAAGGTTGTTGATGACCAATGCTGTCATCACCTCATGGAAACTCCTACGACGAGTAAATCACGTGACGTATTTGACTGCAGTTTATCAACCAGTTTATGGAAAGTTGGGCTGTTTAAAAAAATAATTGAGGAGGGGGGGTTGATGACATCTGTCTAGACACTTGGACAGGGGGCAGGGTTTTTCTAAACCGGGGAATAAGGGCGCTGCTCCCTCATGTAACCAGCCAGCTCCCTCATGTCAATTTTCAGATTGAACCCTGGACCCTAAGTGGCTACATACTAGTACACAACATAATGTCTTTCTCAAAATGATCTTTTTCCAGTGAAAATATAAAAACAAAACATCATAACAATGCATTTTAGCATTACAAACTGTGTTACTCTTGTAAAAATTTGCATTGCTCCCTTGCCATGGTAGTGATCTACTCCCTCATGCAAATTTTTTCAAGAAAAAACCCTGGGGGGGGGGTAGCCGTGGCGACTCTTGATTCCGGGCCTATATTATAGCCCTCAGCATCTTGCTGAGGGCTATAATATAGGCCCGGAATCAAGAGTCGCCACGGCTAGGGGGGGGGGGGGGGGGTTTGAAGTATCAGGACAACAGGACAGTATGAAGTATCAGGACAGAGGGGGTAAACACAGCTGAGGAGCATCGAGCAACTACAGGACTGATGCAGATCTGAGCTAGGCCAGGCCAGGCCCCCTCCCCCAACTCACCAGCCCCCCTCCCCCCGAACTCACTAGCCCCCCTCGCCCCTCCCCCCGAACTCACTAGCCCCCCTCCCCGAACTCACTAGCCCCCCTCCCCCCGAACTCACTAGCCCCCCTCCCCCCGAACTCACCAGTCTTTTGAGCTGCGCCGCCTGTTCTGTGTGGTAGCTCAGCTTGTTCAGGGAAGTCGGTCGGTACTTGTCCACCCACAGACTCATCCTGACGACGAGACGTTCGTGTTTACAGCCACTGTCTTGGATTTTAATCCAACAAAAAGTGAAACGGTGGTCTTTTTTTTCTGCTACGATTTTCGCGGGAACAGAGTCGCACCTGCGCACAAACTCGGAGTGCGTTCATACAAATTAAAAAGCGCTCTGCGGCGCCTCCGTGCTGTGATTGGTCAAACTGCAGGGCGCCACAAAAGAGCGCTTTTCTTTCACACCGCAGTTTTACTGACTGACAGTGGACACCTGTAGTTTTAAAAGTCAGACGAAACTAACCTTAAACTTTCCAGGGTCAAATAAAGTCCACTCCAGTTCCCAAGCCACGAGGAAAATGTAACGTAATGCAGAAATGTCCCAATAACGTTATGGCAGTTAATGAAGATAAATCATGTTTACACACGGTGCATAAAGTTAACCTCCTTGGAAATATGGAGCTTATGTTTTGTTCAGTTTAAGTGGGTATAATACTCTAATGTCAAGACTGACATGAGAGGGGGTGTTTCAGACAATATCATTGGCATCAAAATACAAACAGGGATTGCATAAGCCGGAAGAGAGGTGAAAGTTCAACAGGTTACATTTGGCTGCGTTCCTGCTAAGATGGCGGCGGAGTCTGAAGTGGGCGGAACGGGAGCGGGGGAAACCCTGCCGTCTGTCGGCGACCCGGAGCTGGACGGGCTCGTGCGGCAGTGGATGGGATGGGACAAGGTGAGTGACAACTTCTCTGCGCGGCAGGGGAGCTAAGCTGTCGTCTGAAGCGACTGTCAGTCCCAAATTCGTGTCGCCTTGACCCCCCTCCATCAGCTTAAATTTAGATCCTTTGAGGGCAGAACGTGACGTTGTCCGACCGCCCCGTTTTCGGACAACATCAGCACGCGGCCGGTCAAATCAAGAACAAGGTCATTAACGACTGCATGATCCGAACACTAGTTGCCGTGCGTCCCAGTAGCTAGACTGAAGAGTGAGGGGCCGACCACACACGAACATGCGGGCACAATAGTTAATTGATTAAGGCCACTTGATAAACATTAACACGTTAACGTTAACAATCAATCCATCAAGTTAGTTGTCAATCTATCTTTATTAGCGTTACCAGATGGCATCGGCCAATCATCCAACCCTCACCAATTTGATGTTGATTATGAGGCGCAAGGTCATAAAATTATTGGCATCCAATAAATGTGCAGTATCCTTAACAACCATAGATGATTGTCCCCAGAATTTGACCCAAGCATGATTCTGTCTATAGTGTTAGGTGGACGTAATTTAGCTCACTGTCCAATGCGGATTAAGGACACATGCTATAGGACACTAGTCCGCCCCCACCTGGAATACAGCTCTACAGTGTGGGATCCCCACACCATTGGTGGGGTGCAGGCACTAGAGCAGGTCCAGCGCAGAGCTGCTCGCATGGTTGTAAATGATTATGGACAGACTAGTGGTGTTACGCAAATGTTGAAAGACTTAACTGGCCACTTCTGTCAGCTAGGAGGCGTGGTGCCCGACTGACTATGTACACTCTATAAAATATCACATGGCTTGATTAACATCTCAAGTAGCAAATACCTCAAACCTGCCCAGAAGAGGACCAGAGGTAGCCACGACCTTAAATTTCAGCCAGTTTTTGCTCGTAAAGATCGTTTTAAGTTTTCTTTTTTTCCCCGCACGGTGTGCGAGTGGAACCAATTATTGGGCCAAGTGTCACAGGCCCCGACAGTAAAGGCTTTTAAGGCCGGGCTGGCAGCCGCCCTGCCATAAAACTGCGTACTCCCCCCCCCCCCTCAGTTATACCCCATTTAGGGGTGGTTAGAGGGTAAACAAGACAAGACAAGACAAGGTGCTACTAGTGTCTACTATCTACTGACTGTGACTTTCCTGGAGTGGTCCTAAAGAGATATTGGTTATTGGTTATTGGTGGGCCGGCTTACTCTCTCCTTGCAGCCAGGGGCTGAATTGTGAGGAGCTTACAATGGTGGTGGGGCTTAATCGCAAGGGTCTGGAGCGGCTGCCATTCGGCGCTAACTCAGGTGACCTCAATACGACCCCAGGTGCGGCCATAAGACTGTAAGATATTTTAATGTACATGATAGTTTTTGTGCAGGATCAAAGTTGAACAAATCTTTATAAAGTCGACCAACACAAACTTTAATCCTATGATTTTTGCAACATAGACAGAGGCTACCCGAGGGGTTCTGAAGCAGCTGGTGCTTGACAAGAATGTGGATGAAATACGAAGCAGGCTCGGCCAGCGAATGGCATTTGGAACTGCAGGTGAGGCTAAAGTGTTTTCCATGTGTCTAATTTGCCATGACTGAAACTTATATTGATGAAGATAAAAATTTGTCAAAGACGTTAGCTGTCTTGTTTTATTTTTGTTTATTTCTCATGTGGAATTGTTGTGGATCTGTTTTTCAGGTCTGCGGTCCAGGATGGGAATGGGTTTTTCCCAGATGAACGATCTCACCATTATACAAACAGCACAGGTCAGACGAAGAGTAAATTATGTGTAACTTAGTGGATGATAATGAGTGTACAATGTATGTGTGGATAGTGTCTGTAGCAACATGTATATATATAGATATAGATTTAGTTCTAGGTTAACTATAGGTACATGTCTAATGTATATGTATAAGATTCAATCCACATGCACAGGTCATAATGATAATGTAAACACAGGCTATAGCTACTTGCACAGGTGTGTTAACTTAAGCTGTGGGTATAGTTGTGTATACATGTCTGACAATTTGCTGCATGTACATTTGTGTGTGTTAACCTGCTTCACGTATGTTAACTCTAGCTACATGATTGAATGTACATCTTGATGCTAAGTTCCTTTAAGCAGTCTTTTCTGTAAAATTGCTTTTTTTTCATTCCAGGGTTTTCTGCGATACCTGCAGAAGACGTTTCCTGATTTGCAGAAAACAGGGCTTGTCATTGGTTTTGACAGTCGACACAACAGCCAAAGGTTCACACCTGTTGAATGTTTTATTATCATCAATGTCCATCAAATGAGTAAATCAAATACATGTATTGTCAATTATTTATTTCAACAAGTCATGAAAGTACATAGGAATATTGTATAGTCTTAGATTAAAGAGTTGATCTTGAATACTGACTGTACTTCACAGGTTTGCCCAGCTGACTGCAGGAATTTTCCTGCATGCTGAGGTTCCAGTCTTTCTTTTCTCCAAGATCTGTCCAACTCCCTATGTGGTAAGAAATGTGTTCCTAAAATCTGTCGGTACAGTTGCTGTTGAGGTTGTGCCATGTGTGTTAAGGATGTCCCATGTGTGTTGAGGTTGTCCCATGTGTGTTAAGGATGTCCCCATGTGTGTTGAATTTGTCCCATGTGTGTTGAGGTTGTCTCCATGTGTGTTAAGGTTGTCCCCATGTGTGTTAAGGTTGCCCCATGTGTTTAAAGATTGTTTACATATTTGTTTATTAATATTTAATAAGTTTTGACACAAATGTGTTGTTTTGTGTTGCAGCCTTACAGTGTTCTCCATCTTGGATGTTCCGCTGGCGTCATGGTTACAGCCTCTCACAACCCGAAGGAAGACAACGGATACAAGGTTTACTGGAACAACGGGTCGCAGGTACGTACAGATCTGCACTATTACACCAGCTTTGTTTCAGTACAGATCTCCACCTTTTCACCAGCTTTGTGCACTTTTGCTCTAGCCTTATTTCATGTACAGATCTGTGTGGGGCCGTGTGGCGCAACGACAGAGTACTCGACTCGGAACCAAGAGGTCCCGGGTTCGAGTCCTGACATGCCACCGACCTTGTGCTCTTGGGAAAGGCACTTTACACGACTTTCCTCACTTGACTCAGTTGTAAATGAGTATCATGTGTTAGGTGTGCACGCTATCAGCAAACTTGCTGTCTAGTGCACACTTTGTATTGTCATGTTACAATTTCTGAATAAATAAAAAAAAAAAAAAAAGATCTGCACATTTACACTAGCACCGTTTCTCCCCAGATCACCTCCCCCCATGACAAGGGCATCGCCAGTTCCATCAGTGCCAACCTGGAGCCGTGGCCGACATCCTGGGATGTTTCTGTCTGTGAGCAGAGTCCGCTGTGTCAGGATCCTATGGACAGGATCACCAAGGCTTATTATCAGGACCTACAGAACTACTGTTGCCATAGGTAACCAGGAACTACTGTTGTTGTAGGTAACCAACCAACAGAACTACTGTTGCCATAGGTAACCAGGAACTACTGTTGTTGTAGGTAACCAACCAACAGAACTACTGTTGCCATAGGTAACCAGGAACTACTGTTGTTGTAGGTAACCAACCAACAGAACTACTGTTGCCATAGGTAACCAGGAACTACTGTTGTTGTAGGTAACCAACCAACAGAACTACTGTTGCCATAGGTAACCAGGAACTACTGTTGTTGTAGGTAACCAACCAACAGAACTACTGTTGCCATAGGTAACCTACCAACAGAACTACTGTTGCCATAGGTAACCAGGAAGTACTGTTGTTGTAGGTAACCTACCAACAGAACTACTGTTGCCATAGGTAACCAACAGAATATTAGAACTACTGTTGCCATAGGTAACCAACAAGCAGAATTACTGTTACACCAAATAGATAGATGTATCTAAGCTACTTGGTTTCCTTTTGCAGGGAAAACAACCAGCAGACAAGTGTGAAGTTCACATACACAGCCATGCACGGGGTTGGGTACCAGTTTGAAGTTCAGGCCTTCCAGGCATTCAGCCTGCCCAGCGTCATACCTGTGGAAGAACAGGTCAGTTCATAGGTCCAAGGGCATGTTATGTCATAGTTTACAGGAACAGGTCAGTTCATAGGTCACAAGAACAGTCTATAGGTCATAGGAACAGGTCCAATCATAAGTCACAGAACAGGTCAGGTCATAGGACAAGTCAGGCTATTGGTCAAAGAGACAGGTCCGTGCGCATGCATAGATCACAGGAACAGGACAGTTCATTGGCCACTACAGGTAATTGCATAGGTTACTTGTCAGGCTATAGGTCATATGAATACATCAGTCTGTAGGTCAAAGTTCATAGGTCAAAATAGAAGAAAATATCATGTCAAGAAAAGTGACAACAGCTACATGTATAATCCTGGTTGTTTCTGTTCCAGATCCAGCCAGACCCTGAGTTCCCAACTGTTAAGTTTCCAAATCCCGAGGAAGGCAAAAGTGCACTGGTAAGTTCATAAATAAGAACCACATACTCAAAAAGTGCATATCATTGATGTTGTTTGTTTGCTTGTTGTATGTAGGATATGTTTTTTTTTTTCTTGTCTCTAGAACCTGCTATTGTAAGTTCGTAGATCCTGATGGTGTTTGTTGTTTGCAAGACCTGATGTTATTGTTGTTGTTGTTGATGTCTGCAGGACCTGGCTATGCAGACTGCAGAAAAACACGGCAGTTCTGTGATCCTGGCCAATGACCCTGATGCCGACAGGCTGGCTGTGGCTGAAAAACAAAAGTAAGGGAAGATTTTACTTTGCTCTCAATGTTTAACCATTTGTATTGGTCACTGGGTTAGGCAGCTGGGAGGAGGTTAAGGACAACTTTGATACCAGCATGATGGCAAAATGGAACAAAACTTCCAAATTAATGTAAGTAATGTTAGTACAGTTGTTGTTGTTGTTGTGTATGCGAAGAAAGCTAATTTTTTTCCCTTTTCAGCGGTTCCTGGAAGGTTTTTACTGGGAATGAGCTTGGCGCTCTGCTGGGCTGGTGGGCGTGGCAGTGCTGGAGACAGAAGAACCCAGACAAAGGTAACATCTTTTTTTCACAAATATCCGGCTCTTACGGTTCATCCCTTATTTGTTTTCTATAGTGTGCTGGCCTATGATAAGTGGTAAAATATGTCTAGGATCCATAACTTGTTACTTTGTATTACCAGTGCAGTTTGCCTGGTATATGAATTTTGTATGGCTGTCAATGTGGTCATATGTTGTTCTAAGAACTTGTGGAATAGAGTACAAACAGATGACAGTTGGTGTTTCTTTCTTACTGTTCCAGATACCAAAGACGTATGGATGATAGCCAGTACTGTATCATCTAAGATTCTCAGGGCCATCGCAATCAAAGAATCCTTCAACTTTGAGGTAAAATTCTACTATAAATCTTTAAATATTTGCAGTGGTTTTGTTTTTGCTGGAACCTCTAAACTGACACTGCAAATATGTTTTTCCATTGTATTGATGCTGAACTACAGAATTGTGGCAACCATGAACTTAACTAATGTCTCACACTGATGTTTTTCCAATGTCTCACACTGATGTTTTTTCTAATGTCTCACACTGATGTTCTTGTCTTTATTTTCAGGAAACACTTACTGGCTTTAAATGGATGGGAAATAAAGCTGATGAGTTGATGAAGAAGGGACAGACTGTGCTGCTTGCTTTTGAAGAGGCCATAGGTTAGTAAAGTTGCCATGGTAACAACAGGAAGCAAAGTTTATTCAGGCAGTTTTCAGTGTTATTACATAGTACATGTACCTGTTACTGTATAGTTTATGTACTGCAGTGCTACTGCTGTTGATGTCTTTAATGTATTACTGCAGGGTTTGCGTACCACTATAGTACTGCAGCTCTGTGTACTGCTGTATTACTGTAGGGTTTATGTACTACTGTGTTACTGCAGAGTTGATGTCTTTAATGTATTACTGCAGGGTTTGCGTACCACTATAGTACTGCAGCTCTGTGTACTGCTGTGTTACTGCAGAGTTGATGTCTTTAATGTGTTACTGCAGGGTTTGCGTATCACTATAGTACTGCAGCTCTGTGTACTGCTGTATTACTGTAGGGTTTATGTACTACTGTGTTACTGCAGAGTTGATGTCTTTAATGTATTACTGCAGGGTTTGTTTACCACTGTGGTACTGCAGGGTTTATGTTCTACTGTATAACTGCAGGGTGTATGTACTGTTGCATTACTGCAGAATTTATGTACTGCTGTATTACTGCAGGGTTTATGCACTATTACTACTGTATAGTTACTGCAGGGTATATGTACTGCTGTGTTACTGCAGAGTTGATGTCTTTAATGTATTACTGCAGGGTTTGTGTACCACTGTGGTACCCCAGAGTTTATGTACTGCTGTGTTACTGCAGGGTTTATGTTCTACTGTATAACTGCAGGGTGTATGTACTGTTGCATTACTGCAGAATTTATGTACTGCTGTGTTACTGCAGGGTTTATGCACTACTGTATAGTTAGTGCAGGCTAGGGTATATGTACTGCTGTCTTACTGCAGGGTTTGTATTACTGCAGGGTTCATGTACTAATTTGTTCCTGCAGGGTTTATGTATGGCACTAATGTGCTGGATAAGGATGGGATCAGTGCATCCGTGGTGATGGCAGAGATGACATGTTGGCTGGCCAGTCAGAAGATCAGCCTCACGCAGCAACTAAACAGGATCTTTGAAACGTAAGTACTGCAGAGGTGGGGTTAGTTTTAAAGTTGGGCAATCATTAGGTTGTTTATTTGGTAGCTATGGTTACCACATGTCAATCATCCCTGTCTTCCTTCTGTAGCTATGGTTACCACATGTCAATCATCCCTGTCTTCCTTCTATAGCTATGGTTACCACATGTCAATCTTCCCTGTCTTCCTTCTGTAGCTATGGTTACCACATGTCAATCATCCCTGTCTTCCTTCTGTAGCTATGGTTACCACATGTCAATCATCCCTGTCTTCCTTCTGTAGCTATGGTTACCACATGTCAATCATTCCTGTCTTCCTTCTGTAGCTATGGTTACCACATGTCAATCATCTGTATCTTCCACTTGTAGCTATGGTTGCCACACATCAGAGAACTCTTACTACATCTGCCACGACCCAGCCACCATCACTAAGATGTTTGACAGGATGAGAAACTGGGATGGCAAAACTGGCCAGGTAAGCTCAAAATCTCCAAGCAGATCCTACGGTCGCAATATAGTATCCATTGGCCTGAGGAGTGTCGTGGTTAATGGACACTCCTCTGGCCAATGGATACTATGTTAAAACCGTTGGATCTGCTTGGAGATTACCAATTCATGACACTGTGAATAAATTGTGTTTTTCTTGCATTACTACTACACTACAGAATCATTTCAACTGCGAATTTAAGACACCGCAAAAACTACTTTCCCATTGTACTGCAAAGTTAGTTGAAAAATGAATTGATATGTACAGTCTATCCTAGTCTGATGCATTGTTTGTTCTTTTTCTTCACCAAGCTTGTATATTCTGATCCAGTACTAGGTTGGTGTATGATGCTTGTATGTGCTTGTCTAATTGATTGATACAATGATTTGTATGTTCCCAGTACCCCAGTTCATGTGGGCCGTATAAAATCAAGTACATACGAGACTTGACAGCAGGGTATGACAACAGCAAGCCAGACAACAAGCCTGTAAGCATGAATAATTCCTGTACTTATAATATTAATTTATGACAATGCCCAGCCAAACTGCTGTTTCTAGAATTGTCCATTTGTGTTTACAAAAAAAATCAGACCAAAGAGAGTTGACGTAATTCTGTGCATCATGTAGGATGAAACCTTTGGCAGTCTTGACATTATTTTGTACATCAAGTTCTCATGCATGCTGATTTCTCTATCACAGGTACTTCCTACAAGCAAATCAAGTCAGATGATCACCTTCTCCTTCGAAAATGGCTGTGTAGCGACCTTAAGAACAAGTGGGACGGAGCCCAAGATCAAATACTACACAGAGATGTGCCTGCCGCCCGGCACTGGAGGGTGAGTTGTCTTTCACTCCATAATTCAGCACCAAGGACAGGGCCAGGCTGTATTATTGCTGTGTTGTTCCTTTGCTGTTGATAAGATGTTGCTGTGCTATTGTTGCTATTCTGTGCTGTTGATGTGCTGTTCCTGTACTGCTGTATGTGGTGTTCCTTCTGTATATACCGTTGATGTATTCTGTTGCTGTGTTCTTTCTTTGTTGTTGCAGTGTTGTTTCTGTCCTGATTTAATACTTTTAATGTGTTCTGTGCCTCTTTGTATGTCTATGTTGTTTCTGTTCTACTGCTGTGGTGTTTCCATGCTGTTACTGTGTTGTCTGTGTGCTGTTGCTGTGTTGTTTCTGTGCTGTTGATGTGTTGTCTGTGTGCTGTTGCTACATTGTTTCTGTTCTGTTTCGATGCTGTTAACGTATCGTTTCTGTGCTATTGCAGGTCCCCAGAGTCCGTCGCAGCAGAGCTCCATGCCATGGTGGAGACCATGGTCAAGGAACTCCTTCAGCCGGAAGTGAACGGACTGATCGCCAGAAGTGGTTAACAAGTCCAGCCTGCTGAAGTAAAGATAGCTGTCAGCCATAGAGAAGACCTGCCAAGCCCAAACCGACTTCTAGATCTTATCTTAAATTTAGTGGTTTCTATTTCTCTAAAATTATACATGTATGTATAAACCAATTTAATTTGTTGGTTCTCAGATTAAAAAGTTGAACACTGAAGAACATGAAACAGAATCTGAGGTGAAAGTCTGAACATTGCTACAGTTTTGGGAGGACTGAATATAGTCAGAATCAGGTCTCTCTCACAGCCCTGTTTTTATCATGACCTTTTTGCTGAATATTTCATTTAAAATGTCTGATAACCAAGGAAATGATTAGGAGCCCTGTATACCTGCGAAATGATGGTATAATTAACTTTGAACTTTAATTCTTTGCTTTATTAACCAGTGCCAATGTGAGGAACTCCACAGTATACCTGTATGGGGAGTTGGGTGATATTGTATGTACTGATGCCTTCTTTCCAACAAACAGGCTCTTGTGGAGGAGTTGATGTGATGATCGGGATTTTCATTGGAATGTTTGGTTTACATGGCTGCATGTAGATGGCCCGTAGTTTCCACTGTTGACTTCCTGCTGTATTTTTTATATACTGTATTTTTTTTCCTAAAATTGTACATGTATGGTGAAAGGATCTGTGGATGGTATCGCCACATCTATGGCATTAATTTCTACCTTGCTTCTGGCAATCGTCTTCAATGTTGGGCTATGTGATTGTTAAAACCACAGAACTGGTTAATTGTATAATTAGTTCTTACCCCAAAATGTCAAATTTTCTTGATACTATAATTCATGTAGGATTAGAATAAAATAAATGAATACTTGCAAGCAATAGGTATTTTGCACTCATCAAGGTCATACAGTGTACCTGCATACTAAAGTAAATACATTATACTTTAATGGCCCAGGGCTCATGCTGGTATTTTGGAGCTTCAATGTTGTTAATCTTTAAGAATGATCTTGTTTCTTTCATTATGTTTTTTTTCCTATTTGGAATTTGTTACCTTTGGTTACCTTTGTTTTGTTTTTTTCTACTCAATATTAGAAGGATGTCTTCTTACTGAAGAGCTGTCAGTTTTATAATTGAAATAAGAATGTTAATGCAAAGTGCACAATGAGAAAAACTTCAAGCAAAAGGACAATAACTTTTCAATGATACAAAAATGTATAAGTGATAAGATGGCAGGATACTAGTAATTAACTTCATATTGCTGTTGATGAAAATTTTGCAATACATAGACTGTTTTACTTGTCATTTTATATTAATTATTTGATGATATGGACATTATTGTAACAACACATTTATATGTCAGTCCATCTTAAATGAGACTTTAAAAAGAAACCTAGTCGTCTGTTTTTGTGGCAGTTTGGAACTGATAAAAACTTGATTTTGTTCTTGTGATGACTTACTGGGTAATTTTCGTACTTACCAATAAAAGCAAGAATGATGACTTCAGCAGTCTGCGGGGTCTTCTTTATGCTAGTATACTGAGAGGAAGGTCACTATGTAAGGTTACTGTAGCTGTATATCATGTATACAGACATAAATGCTTGATAGCACAGAAACGTTCAATTTGGTAGTGTCAACTTTCAGCCAGAGAAAACTTAGTTCTAGTGTCACAGTTGCCATGGGTTTTGTACCATTTTTGTCTGAATACTAACATTATAACCACACACAAGAAACAAGAAAAAAAAGAAGAAACACCATGAAATACATCACCTTTAATATCAAAAACTACTTCATGTATATCTTGCAATGACTGCTAAAGACAAAATCTGAGTGAATAGAAAAGCTACTTTTCCTGATTTGTTTTCAAGAACAATATTGGACAGAATGTGTGCCTGAACTTCATAAACATATTCCGACAAAATTAAATAAAGGAACACCTGTTCATCTTTACAGCATCAATAGCTAAATAGCAGGCATTCGCCCTATCACAAAAGGTAATAATGTCTCATGCAAACTAAAAAACTAAGTAGGAAAGCCTTTTGTTACAAAACTCATTATAGCATTTACATTTGTACTAGTAATCTGAAACAGCACTGAAAGTACCCAAGTGAGAAAGAACACCAGTCATTTTGAGCATTGCACTGCTTTGGACACAGCTAGATGAGTTTAGTACCTTTTCTTAAACCCCGGGGGAATCTATATAATATAAGAAGCCTGGGACCAGATGGGGCCCATTACTGGGCCGATACCAGGTATCGGAATCCCCGGGTTTAACAGCTGCACTGTGAACGCCTGTTGATTTTGCAGACATTTACAGCAAACTTCAAAGTTCTTGCAAGTCCAGGGTGGTCTCTGAAATGCAGCTTTGGTATTGCCACAGCATAACTCTTTGGGAAGTCTTCAGCAGTCTCATAATCATCTCCACACAAAGCACATGGGCTGCTCATTGCAGTTTAACCTTCCCCGTGATCAAATCACCAAAATGAAGACATATTTGGTGCCAAAAGGGAATCTCGGCTGGAAGAACGTTAAAGGCACAGACTCCTTTTTGAAGTAACAGTTGTTGAAGACTTGCTGTTATGTGTCCCACTGGGGTCCTCCTCCATGGTAATTTCCTGATATTTCAGCATCGGCAAAGTTCAGCCCAGGATTCTGTGGATGGAAGAAGAAAGAAAGTCATACGCACTTAAAAATCAGTAGTAATACACAGAACTCAATGTATGTCATCAAAATAGCAGAGTTGACCACCGAACAGTTGGTGGTCATCCACGATTTCCTCTACTAGCGTCCTTGAGGAAGGTTGTTGTGTAAATAGCCTAAGCTAACCTCTTAGGTGACAGAGTATCTCAGAATTATCATTTAAATTCATCAAAGGCACTACATTCCACTTTAAAAATGCTGGCCTACAATCTGTAATAATGCAGACTGTTTGCATGTAACAGTGGGTCATGCTTGTTGGTACATTTGTACCATGTTGAAACAAGCTCACACACACACACACTGGAATCAAGGATAACACAGAAGGATGCACAACAAAACAAACTTTGGGGTTTATTCAACAAACATTGAGCTGTGTATGAGAATGAGGGAACACGTACAGTAATAATACAGTACCCATGTTTTTATTCTACATTTAGAAAATACATTGTAACTGCAACTCCTTGACATGACTAATAACACATTGTAACTGAAGTACCATCCTGGTTAAGTGATAAACATTGTGTTATCAATTGACTTTGCCAATAACTGATCAATGCAAGCAATTTACCAGCAAGACTGATCATCTGAAGTCTTATGTATGTACAACTACAGCAGGGGCATCATCACTAGATAGCTTGCAGCTACCCTAGACGTGCAAAGGTTAGGTGTGACAGGTTTTTAAGTGTAATATAACAAGCTGCTGCCACGCTGCATGCCTGTAAAGCTGGTGTGTTACGCCGAAGGCTATACAGATACAGACATAGTATTTACACATAATGCATTCTGCAGGGTACATGCTTAACCAGGTAGTCTAGGATACAACTAAATGGAGCCTCTGGGTACAGCATGCCATTCATAAAGTTATATCTACAGTCCCTACTTACACTCGGCATTTGCAAATGCAATGGCATTCTTGGTGGCTGCGTCCCACTGCCATACCTGCTCCCAGGAGGTTGTGTTCTCTATGCCTTGGGTCTGGTAACGATGGTCGTGGTAAAAGATGACACATTACAACACTTACAGAATGTCTTCCTGCTACAGTTGATCAAATTCAGCAACTAGGTAAATTTTGGGGGGCCATTTTTCTCTTAATAGCAAAAGTGACTGTGGACCATATATCATAAAGGTCCTGTAACTTTTGCTGACAAGAATCTTTACTGTTCTTTGGAAATGAATCACATATGAATTTGCATTAGTTTTTAATGTGTTTTTGCAGTCTTTTCTTAATCTTTACAACTTTCAGTACAGTCCATGTACACGTTTCAGTCATTATGCATTCAGTTCATATATTTGTTACATACACACACACACACACACACACACACACACACACACACACACACACACACACACACACACATGTATATACACACACACACACATGTACACATACACATACACACACACACACACACACACACACACACACACATGTATATACACACACACACACATGTACACATACACACACACACACACACACACACACACATACAAACTCAGATACACAGCCAACATGCTCTGTTGGTGCTAAACAACAATAATCAGTGATGCTAGTTCATTGTATGATCCACTGTGGGTAATATGTCAAAGTTGATAGCCCCTGGCCATGTGTTACTTTGTGTGACATATGCCCCCACAATGCATCACACTGTACATGCACACTTCAAACCATGCATATGGCAATGTATGATGAAGCTTATTGTGAGGTATAGTCTGTTTCCCTACATTTGCATGCAGAATGGTACCAACAAGCATGCCCAACCAAATGCAGTAAGACTTCATGCCACATTGTCATCAAGGTAACTTCAGCCCTGAAAAAGTCACACCAACTTCAGTCGCATTGCCCATAAGAGTTGGAAAAGAGTCTTAACAAAGTTGTTCTGAACAAGTAAAAGTTCTACACAATCATATAAAAAGTTGGATCCTGGCTTCATTTAATATGTATGTGATATGACGTTCTTGGTCATTAAGGTTGTCTTGTGTAGGTTGTGTACTATGTAACTGAAAAAAAAAATGCATGGAGTAAAAGAAAATCTAATGTTAGGGCTACTATAGCTGTCTGATGTCTGTTGTGTCCCTTGGTTAATGTATATACATGTATACTAGTAGTCATTAATTACAATTTCTATAAGGGCAAAGGATACAGACAGATCTGTAAGAACAACTGTTACAGTTGAAAACAAAATGTCCCAATATGTTGTATGAAAAATAATGGGACATAAAAAAGGCTGTCAAGTCAGTGACAGTACTTACCAGTAACAAAACAGTACTGTCCTATACAGATTCCGATGGAAGGTCCTAGACATGGTAAGACAAAAATGACTCAGGAAACTTCTGCTTGCTTTGACGTATATCACATGGACTTAAACAAGGAAAACATTTCTTCATTCATGTCAGAATGCTTGTAAGTGTTGGTTAAAGTTTGGGTGCACCAAACCATGACCTTGTGAATACAATTATTACAGTTGTTAATTTTCAACACAACCTACAGTATCATGCACATTTTTCACACAGTTATATTAGACTGACCTCTCTCTGAACTCTCTCCATGGTCAGTTTCTTCTCCATGTTGTCGAACACCTGTGGGTCAGCGGGGTACTGACCCTGCAGTAGGGACTGCCAACAGTCTCGACCCGTTCGGTCACTCTTGGTGATGACTATCCTCAGTAACTTGTTATCCTCTACAAAAAGGAAGGCAAAACAATTCTCTATGGAGCATGTTCATTTAAAATTTTTCTATATCTATCAGATGTATATTGTTATATCATTGAAGATTCTGTCAAAATAACAACTGCTATGTTGCGATTCTCATTTACATTTCAATAAGTTGAATAAAACATCTTTACTGTAATTCTTGAAATGTTCACAGTGGGTTTTTTTGTTGCTGTGACCATTTCAATGGGAATTCATGACACTGCAAATATGCATTCCCAATGTATTACTAATGAACAACAGAATTTTTTCAACTGCAAACCTAAAACACTGCAAAAAACCTTCTTTTCCCTTCTATCACAAAATTGTATCCTTGTAAAAATGACTGCATTTATTGTGATAATGTTCGCCAAGTGTTTCCATCATATTGGGAACCTAGACTTACCAACTGTCCACAGGAAGTCATCTGTAACAACATTCCCAGCAACAGTACCCTGAAATAACAAAATGCAAGAATAGCCGTTATCAAAGGAAATCCTTTTTCTGCATTCTGTTAGCTGTAGTTCAACAACAGTTGTTTGTGTCAATCATTCAACGGTTTATATTCTAACAGATGAATACATATTTTTACTACTAATTAATTAAAAAGGACAGCTAGAGTCTTGTCATCGAAGTAGATTTATCTATGGAGAATTTATGTCTTAATGCAAAGTTCATTTCCATTATCAATGTTGATTTGATGTCAATTATTCTCTCCTCCCAAGAACAACATTACAAGATGGCTTTGTTTTTGTTTTTGTTTATTTTATTTGACTAGTCTTATCAAATAGTAATACTCCTTATGAGGCCTGTCCTAGTTTAAACCTTACTCCTGAGCTCCATACACCAGTAACTTATACCCGCAAGACCATCTCTGGGATAAAAATAAACTGGACTTAAAAATATCCATTTATAGACATGGGCAGCTGGGCCCATAGGCCTAGCTATGGCATGCGAGCATGTGAGGGTTTTCCAACTCCAAGACCACGAAAATAGGAGGCATGCATCTGTTAGTATTATTACCAATCAAAAGTAACGTTATGAACAAAGGCTATAGACTCACATTCACGATCTCCTTCCCCCTCACCACGGCTGTCAACTTCTTCCCGCTCAGTTTACACTTGATTTCCTTTGCCTTTGTTCCTGGTTCCAGCGTTAACTCCGCCACTACTTCTTCCACCGTCTGATACCAGCAGCCCCATGGCGTTTTACACTCCACCACGCCACTTCTCTCGTCAAAATCCGCCATGTCTACGACGGAACAAGTTTAAACAGTGACTTGTGCGATAAATCTGGTGATAAAGAGCCCGGGAAACCTCCTTTCTAAAAGCTTTTGTTGCTACAACTCCCTCAACTTGTCACGCCTCTACTACCCACTATCCTCCGGGAACCAGGAGGTAGTTCACTTCCGGGTTCAACAACCTCCAGCGCGCGAAATATAAAAACTGATGTCACGCTCCTTGTCTCCAACCTAGCTTTAAAGAAGCATCTTTTCCTGGTCAATAGTTTGAAAAAGGATATGGATCAATGCTAATTTTCCTTATTAGGTGTTTGGGAGGTTTATTTGTCGGCCAAATGTACAAAACAAAGAATTGGCTGGGAACGAGTCAATCAAATAACCCCTGACCTCAGCTCACTACCCCGGGTACGGGGTTCAACTTCTGTCGTAAAATTAGGAGTAAACATATTTATATGAAATTTTTAGAGTGTTTGAATACATTTTTTAAAGGAATTGTTTAATTCTGCGCACAGTATACGGTTTGTATTGATAAATGTCAGTTAGAGTCTTCTGTTTTGCTTTAAAACCCACCCATTACCGTGGGAGACTTGCCGCAAAACGGGCTGGTAGAGGCCGGGTGTGCTTGCATCACTTCACGTGGACTTTCAGCACTTTGTGCTGTTTCTTATCCCTGCCAGCTGTTGCGCAACACTGGAGCAAGGAATCACATTGTGTTCTTGACTGATGCCAAATCCACATTTGGCAGTCTAGAATTCCGAAGTCTAGTAGGCTGTCGCAGCGCCAAACCAGTGTATTGAAGCCCCCCTCCCCCATTCCATTGAAGTTTCCAGTATGGTAAGTGGGCTCTTGTGAACAGGATTTCGTTTCATACATGTATGATGTAACTGAATATGTTAAGTAAACATATATAGCTAGTATAAGGATTGCCTGAATTGCGATATTCTTAATAGCTTCTTGATTGGTAAAAAGTAAGAATTATTATGCCACAGTCCCCACACAATGTATAACATTTCGCCGTGGCTATATACACACCGGGTGTGTATATAAAAGACAAATAGATTTTATATACACACCGAAATACTAGCCTCCTTGGTAGGCCCAAAACCTGGGTTTTTGTGAGTGTTTGAGGATTCAGGGGCACCAAGTTTAAACCTCGGTCTTCAAGTTTATCTTAGTGGATGATGAAAATCAGAAAACAACACGGAAATCCAATTCGACAATAAGACCCAAGCAAGCTACCATGTTTTCGATCACGTCCGCACCATCGCTACTTCACGCCGCCCTGACAAGATGTCGGGTTCATTTGCACGTCTAACGCAGACAAGGCAAGCCGGTATGTCCGCCCCAGCATCGTCCCCCAAGAAGGCTAGCAAGCCCAAGGCGGCGCCCAAGGCCCCCGCGGCTCACCCGCCAACTACCGCCATGATTACGGCGGCTGTGGAAGCACTCAAGGACCGCACAGGTTCTTCCGTGCCGGCCATCAAGAAGTACATCGCCGCCAACTACAAGTTCGACGTGGAGAAGAAGGCGCACTTCATCAAGCGCGCCCTGAAAGCCTTGGTGGAGAAGGGTACCCTCCTTCAGGTAAAAGGTACTGGGGCGTCGGGATCCTTCAAAATCAACGTGGCAGCCAAGAAAGCCGCAGAGAGGGCCGCCAAGAAAGCCACCAAGAAGCCGGTCAAGAAACCCGCGGCTAAAAAGGCCACAAAACCCAAGGCCACCAAGCCGAAAAAGCTCAAGGCCAAGAAGGCTACCACCCCCAAGAAGACCAAGAAGCCGGCCACCAAGAAGACCAAGAAATCTCCGGCGAAGAAACCTGCTGCCAAGAAACCCGCCAAGAAGACCCCGGCAAAGAAGACCGCCAAGAAGGCAGCGCCCGCTATTAGAAGAAGGCACCCAAGCCCAAGAAGAAGTGAAGACTTGGCCGTCGAATTTCCTCCAAACCCCGGCCCTTTTCAGGGCCACCCACATCCTTACGAAAGAACTATGTCTGACACCTCCAAGTTACCCATGCTCCACACGAATACACACTATCCCCTGAAAGAAAAATGATACACGAACTAAGAAGAGAATGAATAAAAATGAATTAAAGAGGGAAGCCAAAGCGGGTGTGTATATAAAAGACAAATAGATTTTATATACACACCGGGTGTGTATATAAAAGACAAATAGATTTTATATACACACCGAGTGTGTATATAAAAGACAAATAGATTTTATATACACACCGGGTGTGCATATAAAAGACAAATAGATTTTATATACACACCGGGTGTGTATATAGCCACGTTCATAACATTTTAGGATGTTGAGGGGGACACCAAAGTGTTATATAATTTAAAGCTCCACCACCTTTCAATGCATTTTTGATTTTCACCCCAACACACCCTGACATACTGTAAATTCATTCACAGGGACTTAATTTCACAGTGGGAGTAGAAATGGGCTTTTCGGGTGTTTAAGTTTTTTTTTAATTAGCAGTTCAAACAATTCTGTAGTACAGTGAGTAATAATTATACACTAGGTAAGTGGAAAGACCAGTGCCCATATAGGTACAGTATGGTACCCAATTTACCCCAAGTGTTGAAGATTGGGCAGCATTGTTTCCAATAACAATCTTTGGAAGAATTGGGTCAGTAGATCAGGATTTTCTATCTGATGCTTTTTTTAGGTTGAGATGTCGGATGTTGTCCGCAGTAAGGTGTCGCAGATGTACTAAGTAACAGTATGTAACATTAGTATTGGTATGATTGTCCCAGTTGAAACAAATAGAGGCGAGTAGAACAGGAAAAACCCCTGACTCCCAGGTGCCGGGATTCGAACCCGCGCCAAACCCGGGCAGCCAGTCCGCAGGTCATCGTCATAACCGCTAGGCCAAAAGGTCCAGGACCCGTTGGGCTGGTCAGTTGGTGGCGTATGAACCCCACTGTTACACAGTGCACGTTAATTGTTGGGACAGCAATGGGGTAATGGGCAACAGCATACCATGCCGTACTACATGTAGATACATGTACTGGTCTTTCTACTTACCCAATAATTATGTACAAATCATTATGGAAAGACCTACGGGGTCATGATTTCTGCGAAAACCACAACCATAGTGAAAATTTTAAGATTTAGTATTTTGCACTTGCAGGAGATCGAGGTGGAAAGGAAAGGAACCTTCAAGGTGGAAGCGTTGCGAGAGATTGAACGTCAAGTTCAGAAACGGTGGGAAGAGGACAAAGTTTTCGAAGTGGATGCACCAGAGAAAAACGATGGGTAAGATCACCTTTTTCACTTTTAGAAAGCATTGGACTCTTTGTAATCATGTAACGTTACATTGAGGGCCAAGTCAGAAAGCTCCCTCTGGGCTTTTTGCGCTACTTATCTCTTTGTTTAGTATACTGGCATTTAAATACAAATAAAGCAAGTACATGTATGTATATTGAATAAGTGTGACTGTTGTATATTAATACTTCTCTGGTATTCACTTTCAGGAAAAAGTTTTTTGTAACCTTCCCCTACCCGTACATGAATGGTCGCCTCCACTTGGGCCACACCTTCTCCCTATCCAAGAATGAGGTGAGTAAATGCTAAAATAATTTTCTAAAAAAAGGGCAAGAAAGTAAGTTTCCTTTAGAAGATACATTTGTATATTAAATCTAAATAATGTGCCAACATTCCCAAAGAAATTATGGATGTAATATACACATTCCAATTCCACCACTTGTACATTAGTGCAATTTCTGTGGAACCTCTGAATCTATCATGGAATTTGGTGTACATATACATGTTAAAAGATATGTTTACAATTTACATGATGTTACATTTCTTTTCTATGCAGTTCATCATGGGTTATCGCCGCCTCCAAGGAAAAAGATGCCTCTGGCCGTTTGGTCTCCACTGCTCGGGAATGCCAATTAAGGTACTAAGCAGGTGCCATAAGGTTTTGTAGTAGTAGAAGTAGTAGTAGTACATGTAGTAGTTGTAGTAGGCACAGCTCTTGAGGTCAGTCATATGTAGGAAGTGGCTTATTAGCCCAGTCGATCCTTGCATAACACTCATTGTACATAGGTAGCTGGAAGTTGTATAGCAAAACCGTGAAAATAAGATCACTGAACTTTTTAATATTCATAACATCTAATGTTATGTATCTACCATCAAGCACTATGTGAATAGTGATTTGTGCCTCCATCCTCAGGCCTGTGCTGACAAGTTACAGAGAGAGATCCAAGAGTTTGGTTATCCTCCAGTGTTCCCCAAGACGGTAGCCAAGGAGGAGGCTCCTATTGACAATGAACCCATCATCAAAGACAAGTCCAAGGGCAAGAAAGTCAGTAGTCACCATTCCTCTCACTTTGATGTTCTTTGATGCCGCTGTGTAATACTCACACCATACAGCATTACATTGGCAGTATTATTACTTACAAAGTTTAATTGCAAATGCTGCTGATTTGGAACAATCATAAGAATTGAATTGACTACATTTGTACTTTATACCTTTTATGTGTTTGAAAAAAATGTTTAAGATTAAGCCACACCAATTTAATTCCTTCATTCTCAAACATTCTTATTAGGAAAAATTTAGCAAAAGAGCAAGATCAAAGCAGAGGGCTGGGAGGAAAACTGTAATCTGACTCCATTCATTTCCAGAAACTGTGTTTACCATCAAGTACAGACTTTCCCCCCAGACTCTGTTTTCATGTCAATACTCAAGTTCAGCATTATGTTAAGAACCAACAAATTAAATTGGCATGGTCTTATATATCTTAAGCACTGTAGAAAAATTCATATTCCTAATGCAACTAGACAAACCTTCCATTGAAAAACAAATCTGTTCCTTTATCTCTACTATTACTGAAAAGTGAGGAGAAGTTGAATTTATCTAATGATAGTTAGTTTTATTTTGTATCTGTTAGCTGTATCTGTTCATCATGTTTTGTTGTGACCTGTACTTAGCCCAGTGTGGCAAAAATGTGCAATAAAGGTTGTCATTCATTCATTCATAGAATGACCATGTTTTTCACCAAATCTGCCAGAGTAAAGCAGCAGCAAAGGCGGGCGGGGCAGACTACCAATGGCAGATCATGCAGTCCCTGGGCCTGAAGGACGAGGAAATTAAGAACTTTGCCGACGCTGCGTACTGGCTGGGGTACTTCCCCCCACTGGCCAAACAGGACCTCCAGAGTATGGGGCTCAAGGTACCGTAAATTCATTTATTTTTGCAGGGATTTGATTTTGCAGTAGAGAGGAAAGGAGTTTTTTTTGCAGTGTTACGAGTTCACAGCCAAAACAATTCTGTAGTACAGAAATAATACAATGGAAATGCATATTCGTGTGTGAAGAATTTAGTGGAGAGGCCACCGTGAAAATAAATTCACCACAAACATTTCAAGATTTACAGTACATGTACTGCTTGAAATGTGCCATTATCTTACATACAATGTTACATGTATGTTTCCCATGAATGAAGAACTTGTTATGTGTTTTGTGTGGTTTTGCAGGTGGACTGGAGGCGAACCTTCATCACCACTGATGCCAACCCCTACTACGACTCGTTTGTGCGATGGCAGTTCCTTACACTCAAGGACAGGAACAAGGTCAAGTTTGGCAAGAGGTAAGAAGAAGTCCTATGGTGTCAAGGTAACTCTTAAGGAACAGATTAGAAATGCTGCTCAAACCCTACCAGTATACCAACATACCATCATCATACATGTACAATGTACATGTGCTTTAGTCATTTTTTAGCACAGAATTTATATACCATACTGCCAAACATTCTTTGATATCAAATATCATATTCAATATTTTTAATTTTCTGGTGTTTGAGTCTGAAATTGTAATCATTCCAAACTACTTTTTTGTGGTCCAAGTATTCCTGTTTGAACTTCTTAAAGCAGTCTTTTAAAGACTGAAGACTGAAACTATTATCATAATGATAATCAAAAGTCCTTGTAAAGTAAAGCTATAGGGGAATACACAGTCATATGTATATTGCCAGGTTGTCTGATGACTGGTTCAATACATTCTTTTTTCAGATACACAATTTTCTCACCGTTTGACAACCAGCCTTGTATGGACCATGACAGGCAGACTGGAGAGGTAAGGGCTTTTAACTTTTAAGTTCATAAACTTAACTCATTCTTTAGAAAGTCAAGGACTCTGTCTTGTTTTGATCCTTGCTGTGAGGCATGTACCAGTATAATGAATTGTTTTTCTGTTCTACTTTGCAAGCCTATCCTATTGTCCTCTCTTCATGTTACAGGGAGTTGGGCCACAAGAGTACACTCTTATCAAAATGCAAGTGATGGAACCCTATCCACCAAAGCTGAGGTAATCTGGCTCCTTTGATTCAATGTTTCCTCTTTCTTATACTGTATCTTATATCATGTACAGTACTGGGAGAGCCTGAGGCATTTTAAACCAACACAGGATATAACAATAGAGATACCCTTAGTTGAAAATGTGAGCCAATAAAAAGCTGCATTGTACAATTAGCCAACAGAAAAAGCATCATGCTTCACCTGATCAGTAGAAGATGACTGTGTTATCTACCAATTATATTAAAGTCTTTCAAGTACAAGAAAGCCCCTTAGCTAAGTTGGTTCTCGGTGTTCTGTTTTGTTTAGTGGTCTGAAAGGAAAGCCCATCTTCCTCGTCGCGGCGACCCTGCGTCCTGAGACCATGTACGGGCAGACCAACTGCTGGGTACGTCCCGACATGCCGTACGTGGCGTTCCAGACCATCTGGGGCGAGGTGTTCGTCAGCACCAGGAGGGCAGCACGGAACATGGCGTACCAGGGATTCACAAAGGATGATGGGAAGTACGAAACGCTGGTGGAGCTAGTCGGACAGGTTTGTAAATTGGTATTCTTTTGGGATTCAAGGTTGGAACGTTGTGCTATTTGATACAGCTGTTGGAAGCTCTTTCCATGTTTAAATCCCCTTACATGCAAATCATAAGCCTATCCAAGTATTCATGGCAAAACTTAAGGGTTGACCGATATCAACCAAATTCTATGCGTTGCCTCTGATGTGCTAATTTGCTTAGATTTCGTGAGTTAAAGCGCCCCTTGTTCTCCTTCCCAGGATATCATGGGTGTTGCCCTGAAAGCCCCCCTGACCAGGTATGAGAAGATCTACACCCTCCCCATGCTCAACATCAAAGAGGACAAAGGAACAGGCGTGGTCACCAGTGTGCCTTCAGACGCTCCTGACGACTTTGCTGCCCTTAGGGACCTCAAGAAGAAAAAGGTACCATTTAATAAATGCTTTAACAAATATTAAGGTTTATAACATTGAAAGCAGGACACAAAATATTTTGCACTGTTCTACAATGTGCATAGAAATCCTTCTTATATTACATTGGTTGAACCTTGTTTCAGCAGCACTCCTGCAAATTGCTAGGTGGTGCCCCCATCGTAACATAATCCCCCTTTTGTTTGTCACTCCAACTTTCAAACCTGATGGCACGAAGTTGCTAATCCTATTGCTTTATGTGACCTATTGTATTGATCAATGCTGTGCGCAGTCTTATGTCCTACTCTGTAATGTTTAATTGGTTTTACTGTTTCTACAGCCAATGAGAGAGAAGTATCAGGTGACAGATGAAATGGTACTGCCCTATGACCCAGTAAGTACTTGATGGTATATATTACAAGAATCTTTTAAGAAGAGAAATAATTATTAGAAAACACAGTAACTGTTGTTTTCTGTAAGGAACAACAATGATAGCAGAAGTATTTGCTTTTGAAGACAATGGCAAATTTGTTTTGTGCCTCTTAGTCTTTAAGTTTTACCCCTCTTCTTTTTAAAAGACTTCATACCATTAGTGAACCTCTGCATGTACATGTACTAGTACAGTGTATTCAATTTATGGACTCTTAATCTTTAATGCATAAATTTTGTACAATAATTTTTCTACTCTGTTGTCCCCATTTTAGCTACCTAACGTTTTACTTATCTGTAAAACACATGACCTAAACAACTGTCTGTTTCTTAATCTTTAATGCATAAATTTTGTATAATAATTTTTCTACTCTGTTGTCCCCATTTTAGCTACCTAACTTTTTACTTAACTGTAAAACACATGACCTAAACAACTGTCTGTTTCAGGTGCCAATCATCGAGGTCCCAGGGTTTGGTAACCTGTCTGCAGTGACCGTTTGTGACCAGCTAAAGATCCAGAGTCAAAACGACAAGGACAAACTGGCCGAGGCCAAAGAAAAAGTCTACCTGAAGGGCTTCTATGAAGGGGTAAGGCTGATTTAAAAAGTTGAAAACTAGTCTTAGTATGTGTATGTGATGGTAATTCAATTTTGTAAAAAAAATTTTATGAAAAACTTTTATGTTACTAAGTTTTATCATATAGGAAGGAACAGTTACTGTAATGGTCCCAGAACTATTCCTTGAGGAACACCTGTCCTGACAGAAACTGTCCACTACGCCATACCTTGTATTTGTTCCTTCACTGTACTTGACATTTAGTAGTAAAAAAGTCCACTGTAACTTCATTATTTTTACAGGGACTTAATTATGCTTAAAGTTCACAGTTAAAACAGTTCTGTGATACAGTAGTAATACAATGGAAATACATATTCTCAGTGTCATGATTTTGCAGTGGAGACGTTACATTTCAAGATTTACAGTATTTAGTAATCCAAACATTTACCATGTAATGCAGGTGATGCAAGTAGGAGAATACAAGGGCAAGAAGATCCAGGATGTCAAGCAAGATGTCAAGAAGAAAATGGTTGACAAGGTAAGCAAGCTGACCCAGAATTCTTAGTCTTGTTGTAATGTTACTGCCAGTGCCTTTGGTAAAGTTTTGAATGCAGTCACCATGTTTGATGGTTCAATAGGTTTAATTTGCAGTTCATGTACTTCATAAAGCTGGCATTACACTGACAACAACCAAATTTGTTAATTGCCAGAAGGTTGCTGAATTTCAAAATCGCTAGGGACAAGTATATTTTTCAACTGAAAGTCTACCCTATTACATTGGATGGGGCTTGGTGATCTGCGAACATTGGCCAATCCCTATTGTACAGCGATTGAGGGGACACCAGCTATATCCGAGTCAAAAATGTTCTTTTGAGCTCGCAGACTATATTCCTGCTGTGTGACTCTGGCTTAAAAGAACTCAGAACCTGTGGGGGTTCAAATTGCATACATGTATCAGGGGTCGAAATAGATTTTGGGGCCAACTTGCACTGGTGCAGATGAAAAAAAAAATACTTGCACCAGAAGAAAAATAGAAACGAACACAACCAAAAGTACATTGTCATGTAGTAACTTTAATAAAAACTTCATGGATTCTGGTTTTGTTCCCTTTCCAGTTCTTTATTGGGTATTTCTACAGGTACTGGTAGTAACAGCGGATAAAGCAAACTTGCACCGCGGTGCATACCGGCAAAAAAATAGTTGCACGACACCAAATTTACTTGCACCAAGTTGCACACAGAGGGGTATTTCGACATTCATGTACGTACATACCCATTTGCATTTCTGACAAATGTTACCTGCCGACAGAGGGAGGCTGTAGTGTACATGGAACCAGAGAAACAAGTCACATCCAGGTCCGGGGATGAGTGTGTGGTGGCCCTGTGTGACCAGTGGTGAGTCCACATGTACAGTCTTACTGTCAGAGTATGCCTAAATACCTCAACCGCCCTCAACCCCCCTCAACCGCCCTCAACCTCCCACTTCCTGGGCTAATATGCAGTGTACATGTGCTAAGAACCCTTGTTTACACTCTGTATACATTGTCTATACGATTATAAATAAAAATTACATAGTAACGTCTAAGTATTTGCGATTATTTTCAAGTTATAACTTTTATATATCATAAGTGGAGTTACCGTCTTGAGGGAGTGATACACCCCGCAAAATATCCGCCCTAAAGTATTGAGCGCTAAAATCCACCACCAGAAACATGATGTTTAAAGAGGTTTCCCTCTATATCTGCTGAGTTTCCGTGCTGCACAAGCTTTTTCACTTTCCTTATTTTGACTTGAAACTTACGGCACGATGCGTTCTGGCGGCGCGACGTAAACAAACAAGATGGCGGACCCTGTTCCTTGGGCGCACGGCGCGCCGTAAAAAAAATGGTAAAACGCCAAAGTTACAGCGATTTTCCTATTTATAATTGCATAGGCAATGTATCCAGAGCGTTAAAAAGTGTTCTTAGCACATGTTCACTGCATATTAGCCCAGGAAGTGGGGGGTTGAGGGCGGTTGAGGGGGGTTGAGGGCGGTTGAGGTATTTAGGCATACCGCTTACTGTCATAGCCTGGTTATGGAGTGCTCAGAATGGCATTGATTGAATTGACAATTGAGGGGGGTAATATCTTTTGTCAGAAGTTCTTAATATCTTTTAGTAACTTAGACGATAAAGTAGACGACGACTAGTTAGTAAGTGTGAGTGAAATGTTCTCTAGTCCAGTTTTTCACTGTGGCCCTCTTTGTAAGACATGCTATGCTTTGTTTTAGGTATCTTGATTATGGTGAAGAGGGATGGAAGAAACAAACAGCTACAGCGCTGCAGCAGATTGACACGTGAGTAAACACATTCCAAAATGCTTTTCCTGTTTAGTGGAGACAATCCTTGGGAGTGCTTTTGTGTTGTTTTTTCACCTACTAGTACCTTCAGGTTTTCCTGAATACTGTGATACCAAAAAACTGTTATGATTTTGGCATGCGTAAGGCAACAGTGTGGGGGTTAAATTTGTATCATGTTTTTTTCAGGTTTACAGATGATGTGAGGAAAAACTTTGAAGCAACACTGGACTGGCTCCATGAGCATGCCTGCTCCAGGTCCTATGGACTGGGTGAGTACATGTTCTACACATGTATATTAACAGTCAACAGGAGACATGACCTTTAATGCCTTGGTCAAAATTGCAAGAGTGCCTGTAAGGGGTGTTAAGCCAGTCTAGACCCGAATCAGCTGTCATGGTTACAACTTACAATTAAAGCAAATTGGCCCTATTGTCTGTATATGTTTGGCCAGATAAATGTTGCCTGTACTATTCAGTGCTCATGTTGATCAAGTGCTGTTTAGATGCTGATGGTGAATGCACAATGTACTAAAAGATATTTCACCACATCAAAAGGTACAAAGATGCCGTGGGATGAGCAGTATCTTGTGGAGTCCCTGTCTGACTCCACCATCTACATGGCCTACTACACGGTGGCACATCTACTGCAGGGGGGAACCTTCGATGGCTCCAAACCTGGACCACTGGGAATCAGGTACGAACAGTTTCTACTACATGAACCATACTACATTAGTTCTTTTAGATTTGAAAACTGACCTGAATTTTGTCACCTTTGGCATGAAATCTTTCAGAAGGCTACAGTGTTTAACTTTCAACATGCCAAGGTAGTCATTTAGCACCAGATTTGTATTGGTTATGGGGTTAGGCAGTGACATGATCAATATCTCGCCCCTTGTTGCATTTTGACTACTAGTTGTGCAGACAAAAAGTGGTGCAGCAAAATACATATTGCAAGTAAACCATAGTAGGGCCCAGAGTTTTTCTTTACCATATATACTAGTATATAGTAAAAAAAGCCATGTTGCATCGTGTTTAAATCACTCAACTACTTGTAGGTGAAATAATAAAACAATCAGGTACTATTGTCATCATCTGACATCTACTGGGACAATCAGGTGATGATGAAGTCACTCTACTTGTTCTATCATCTTTTCCCTTTAACCTTTTCCAGACCAGAGCAGATGACCAAGGAAGTGTGGGACTACGTGTTCTTCAAGTCAGCACCCTTCCCGAAAACGGACATTCCCAAGGACAAACTGAACAGGATGAAGAGAGAGTTTGAGTACTGGTACCCTGTCGACCTGAGGGTGTCAGGAAAGGACCTGGTCCCTAACCACCTGACATACTTCCTGTACAACCATTGTGCCATCTGGCCTGACAGGTTAGCACCTGGAGTATAAGCTGCCTCACAGTTGTGTGTGTGCACGTGTGCAGTGTGGTGCATTGTGGTCTAAGGTTAAAGTTTAAGGCCCCTCACTTGTAAAGCATCCTTTGTCTAGACATGCTGACCACATGGGTATTGTTTTTGTCTCAGGGGCCTGACCTTACCCACAATCCCCTTTATGGCTTATTCTGTGTACATCCAATCTTTGTATTTTGGGAATGTCTTCATTTACAAACTTTTAACGCAGATAGGCTGGCATATTTGACACACTGATATCCAGTTTAGGTTATTATTAGTAAAATTAAATTATGATGGATATAAGTCCAATAAACAAAACAGGGTAGACTCACCAAGTCATAATGAATTAAATCAAGTGGTAATGTCTGCTCATTGTATACATTAACCCCCGTTCTTTTAATGTGAACAGCAAAAACAAGTGGCCACAAGGTATACGAGCCAATGGACATCTGTTGCTGAACTCTGAAAAGGTTTGTTCCGCAGTGTTTATATCATTCATTCATTCATTCTTTATTTCAGGTTAAAAAAAACCCATATGTCACAGTACAACATTAAAAATAATACAAGACTCTAAAGACATACATGTACAAATAATACAGAGAACAAACCTAGGTACACAGTAAATTATACGTCCTTCGGAAGTAAGAGTTCCTGTAAAAGGCGTCAGAACTTATAATTAGGAAGCGATTGATGATTGCGTTATGGGAGGAAAGTAATCGTTTTAAGAAAGAATAACAAATCCTCCTCCTCCTAGTATCAAATGTGTCATCAGATGTGTCATATTTATATCACTATATCCAAGAATTGTTTTTACTCGCCAATCAGGTTAAAGTACAAACTGTAGTTGTTACAATATTTGGAAATCAAAAGAACTGCAATGTTTCTTTTTTCTTCCGTTTTGAGCTTTACAAGGACTGAGAAAATTTTTCTCCTTTTCCAGATGTCCAAGTCCACTGGAAACTTCCTGACACTTACTGGTGCCATTGAGAAGTTCTCTGCAGATGGTAAATTGAGTGTACATGTATTGGTGTTTTTTAAATGTAGAGAATTTAGCTAGCTACCCAATATCGTTCTTCTTGACAGAAAATGTAGAAATCTTGATAGTCTTCCTGAAATGATTGTACCGGGGTATATCACAATTTTTAGATTGATTGCTTTGTATGTCTGGGTCAGACTACTTGCACAATCGACAACAATTGAAGACAGTCACAAATAGACCCAATTATGAGTCTTCTTCTTAACTTTTCCGGCTGACGCTTTATGTCGTGAAACGTTTTACAAATATTTTATTTAATTCTAACTCAATAGTACAATGATCATGCTTGTCTATAGGCATGCGTCTGGCGCTAGCTGATGCCGGTGACACCGTGGAGGATGCCAACTTTGTGGAGAGGATGGCAGATGCCGGGATCCTGCGCCTGTACACGTGGCTGGAGTGGGTGAAGGAAATGCTCGCCAGTAAAGACACCCTGAGGGGGGGTCCCCCCACAAACTGGTCCGACAGAGCCTTCGTCAGGTTAGTACCCAGTTGTACACTTGAGCCCTGACTTCACTGGTGCCCTCTTTTCTGAAACTGAATATTCTGACTTCTTATACTTTAAAATAATGTCCTTATTTGTTTCTCCCCAGTTCAATGAACAAAGGCATCCTAGAAACTGCCACCCGGTATGACAGGATGATGTTCAAGGAGGCTGTCAAAACTGGCTTCTATGAGTTCCAGGTATTTAGCTAAATATAGTACTGTATATGTACTTATAGAAGAAAGGTCAGAACTTTAAGGCTATGTTAAAACGATACTACCCATCGCATTTCAAGGAGTTGCTAAATGCAGCAAGTAAGACATTTTATTCCATGTATGGAATGAAGTAACACAATGTCATTTAATTCTCTAATTTGCCTTAATTTTCTATGAATTTTGAAGCCTATCAGGGAATATGAGAATACAATCATGCATATAATTATAAATGGTTAATATGTAAATTAATGAAGAAAGAAATAATCTAATACTTAAATGTGGTTACATTTTTTATACTTTTTTCAACTGTATTTTCCCCCAGGCTGCACTAAGTAAGTACAAGGAGATAGCGACAGAAGGCATGCACCGTGAGCTGGTGTTCAGGTTTATCGAGGTCCAGACCCTGGTACTGGCACCTATCTGTCCGCACCTGTGTGAACACATCTGGGGGCTGCTGGGAAAGGTGAGGACACAAGATGATAAAAAGATCCAAGAAAAGTAAAAAATTTAAGATTTTAACTTTAAAATAGCTAAAACTGGATCACTAATTTTTTCCATGGCTTCACTGTGCCAAAAGCCAGGACTGAGCGGCTGAAAAGGTCATTTGTTCATTGTGCGATAAAACTGTACAACGAGTCTGTTTCATAAGCTACCCCATGCTGTATCTGCGTCCAGTTTTGTTATCTTTATGCTGTATTTTACTATTGTTTATTGTTCATTGATTGTATTGTATCATGTGTATATTGTAACAAACTACCCAATTCAGGGAGACTTGTGTCTTTCCCTGCATATGTATGTTTGTGGTTGGAAAACCAATAAAGACGTCGTAAGTAGAACCCTACATTTATCGAACTATCCTTTTAAAACCATCCCCTTCAGAAGGAGTCCATCATGCAGGCGTCCTGGCCTCAGGCAGGTCCAGTCGACGAGGTCATGAACGAGGCGCTGGACTACCTGATGGACGTCACACACGACTTCCGCCTCCGTCTCAAGAACTTCTCGGAACCAAAGGGCAAGGTCAGGGGAGCATGTTTCAGGGGAAAATTTGAAAAAAAAGTGAAAATTGATGAACTATTAGTCTAATTTGTATACACAAGAATCTTTTTACTTTTTTAGATGCCTTCTACATGTATATCAACTTTGGCATGCCAGTTAAAAGAACATGCTTTTCTCATTATTATTTGGTATCTTATCCTTGAAAGATATACATTGTAGTGTGACCCATGTATACACAAATTTATCATTCAAATGCAAAATATCAGACTGAATATACAATGTCATGTAATTACTGATACTGTATATTTCAAATTCTCATGCAGTGTCTTTACCAATTCAAAGTAAGCAATGCTCAATACATTACAAGTCTTATGTCTTTGAAAGTACCATGTCAACCTCCATCATGGTTCAACACCTGGAACATGAAATGTTTTGCTCCTGTCACCAACAGAAGGGTTCCAGCCAGCCGCCAGCCCAGCGCCCCACTCACATGACCATCTGGGTCGCCAAGACCTTCCCCACCTGGCAACACCTGACCCTCATGACCCTCAGGAAGATGTATGAGGTCAGTTGAAAGTTTAAAGTTCAGTCACAAAGATTATATCTACAGTTCAATACTCAATTAAAATATCACATCCATAAGACAGGAAATATTTAGAGGAAATGCTTCATCTCAATGTAATTTTTTTCTTGGGCTTAAAATACATGTACTTTCCTTTTTTTTCAGGATGTACTTCCTAAAGTGAGCCTGTATTCTTTTATCTTGCAAGCTGTTGATATCATTTTGTGCAATATCACTTTTTTTTTCTCTATTTGAAACCCTGGTATCATAACAGTTTACTACATTTGTACATAGAGGGCTCAGTCTGGTAACTTTTGAATGCCAACAAGAAGTGTAAAACACATTATCTGGTTCATTGCTTCTGTTCTGACTACATTGTACTACATGATGCATTGTCTACAGTGAGAAAATTTGCAAAGTTGTGATTTGAAGCAGCAAATGGGAAGTCCTCGTACCACCTTAACTACCACAACCTCAATGATCTTAAATCCATTTTTTTTACTAGGCATATGCATGAACAGGTACTTGGAAAAAAGATGATGTTACCGCCAAATTCTTTTGCAGGAAAACAACAGCAGCTTCCCTGAGAACAAGGACATCGCTAAGGCACTTGGTGGCTTGGAGGAGTTGAAGAAGTACATGAAGAAGAAAGTCATGCCCTTTGTTGCCATGGTCAAGGTCAGTGTATGTTTGAAGAATGAATCACAATACTGTAAACTGTACAACCATTACAGCCCATGTAATTGTGTGATGTATTTTTGGCCTGCTGTGCCTGTAGTAATATTTTTAAAATTCTATTCTAGTAGACTATTAATATTCTAGCAGCTAGAAATCGCATGGACTGGAGCGCTAAGTAACTATCGAAATTGACTGATGATACCAGTTGTTAAGGTGTACTTTTATAATTTAGTATGTTGTTTTTAGATTAAACTTATTATCTTTTTACTACTAGGTACTAAATCTAATTATATGTCTTATATGTGTTTGTAATATTCTATGTGTGGGACACAACACCAGCAACAGCTGCCTGTGTCCTACATGTATTGTACCGTCGCAGTTTCTATAAATCAAATCAAAAAGATATCAGGGTCAGAGACATACATTTCTCAGTGAATGTTAACATCTTTTGTAACTATTTTTGTTTTCCAAAAGACAAATGTGGAGAAGCAGGGAACCAGAGCTATGGACGTGACGTTGCCATTTGATGAGAAGGCTGTCCTGGAGGAGAACATGAAGTATCTTCTCAACACACTAGAGGTGTGTATTGAGTTCAGCTGCAGGAACTAACCCTTTTCAACAATGGATATCTGCAGAATTAAAACGTTTAACCCGCTATGCTGTGTTCTTGACAAAAACTACTAAAGTAAGCATTAAAGTGATACATAATCAAGTGCAAGATTGCAATTTTGCTAACTAAAAAAAAATTTTCCTATATGTTACATACAAGATATTGAAGTTGACAGATACACTTTTTAAATGAATTTGCTCAGTGCAAGACCAAGAGACCACATCTAGGCACTGAACTAAGTTCAGGTTACTGGAACAGCATCTTTTCTCCCAATGCCAGAAATATCAATCCCGGAAACAGGCTTGACTCACTGAAGAAGAAGGTCCCATGCTCTTGACAGAGCCATAGGGGTGGTGCCCATCTCCATTTCTGTAGCCCTTGGGCGACACACAGTTGTGCAATGCACTACAGCAGGGGGCTGGTCCGCTGGCAGCGCTGTGTGTTTGACCTTCCCACACTCTTTCTCATATGTGCTGAGTGCTAAGCAGAGAAAGATATGTGTACCATTTTTAATGAATGTTTGTCTTGTCCCCCCAGCTGGACTACATTGAGGTGAAGTTCTCCACCGAGGCAGAAGACAAGGTGAAGGAGGAATGTTGTCCTGGCAAGCCTCTCAGTAACCTGTGGGTGGAGGTCAGTCAGAAAATCTTCCTTTTCCTATTATAGATACTGTGAGTCACAAAATGTTCACAGTGGTTTAATTTTATTGTTGTGGTGACCTCTCCACCGCTAAATCATGACACCATGAATACAATGTATGTGTTTCCGTTGTGTAACTGTTACAGAATTGTTTCAACCACAAACGTAAATTGCGAAAACCTCCTTTTACCTCTTAGGTACCATGAAATTATCACGAAAATAAATGAATCTACAGTAACTGGATGAGGACTATGTAGGAACTCTATCACAATTGCAAGCAGTGAACTCATCCTTGATATGTGTGTATCTCCAGCCTGGGGTGGAAGTGCTGTTTGTGAACCCCCAGCCAGCCAGCGGCCATTTCTCCTGGACCCTGCCTGTCCGTCAGGGGGACACCACAGACAAGGTGCTGGGACGGATCATGCGCATGGACAGGGCAATCAAAGGTGAGCAGTGTACGAAATACTTTTTTGAGCCAGGTTGCCCAGTGGCAACGTAGGATGAAAGCTAGGTTGCCCATCAAAATTCCAGGTTGCCCGAATTTAAACTCTTCTAACAATATGATTAACTTTGTTAGAATTCAATGTGAATTTATACATTTCTGACACAGAGTTGTTTCCCCTTACCTGAAGTGATGAGCTCTTCCATGGGAACTTCTCAATAAACAGTTCCCAATGAAGAAAGGGGCATCCTTACCACAAAATTTAGGTAGTGCACTGGGCTACCTGGGTGTAGAAATAGGTTGCACCAAGCAAAATATGGTTGCACAGCGCAACTGGGCAACCTAGTATTTCGTACGCTGGTGAGCATCTTTAGTTGATCTCTACATCAATACAGGGCTTCTTGAAAGGCAATAAGGGCCCATCTAAGGTACAAACTTTATGTCGTGATGACATTCTCTGAAAATGTAAAATCAGACATACATGTAGGTCCTGGAGTGAATTAATGAAAGATTTTGCCCATTTTGCAATAGAACAATCTATGATGTCCCAGTTACAGTACTAGTTTTATATATGATAACTAAGTTCTATCATTTTATGACATTTTATGCAAATAAATCTCACTTGTCAATCTTGTTGACTTGCTGAAACTTCTTGCTGAAATATCTTGCTGAGGTTGTAGCATTTTTACTGAGCTATGTGATCATTTTGATTTCTGAGATCGAGCACAACATTTACAATTAATAAAGCAGTCATGACTTGATATATTTGGATGTGTACTGCCTAGGTTCTTCTGTATTGTAACAATAATGTAACGTTTCCACAAACACAGATACTGCTCAAGTCAAGCTGATGCGATACGATGACCCTCTTGTTGGGCCCAGATGCATCCCGGCTTTCAACCAACCAGAGCTGGGGAAAACTACGATCCCCATGTCTTCTGTCTTCAATGTGAACCTGGAAACCCAAAATGTCTCTGTGTGTGAAAACGGGAAGTCTGTTGATGTGGGGAAAACTCTGGTGTACATTGTACAATGAAAGGATTTCTAGACCTCCAGGCATTATTTAACATGTTATAATCAAGGGTTAATGACCTGCCAAAAATGAATGTTGTCTTGTAATTTTTCTCTCCTTATCTTTGAAACTTCCTACCCCTGCTTACCGTAATTTTTAAACATTTTGCACAATGATTTCCTCCTTAAACAATGGTGATACCCAATCCCTGGGTTGCACGTGTAGGCAGCACACCGTTAGACTGTCTCATTCACAAAGCAATGTTCTAAATACACAGTTGACGAAGGGGTAAATTTTAGCAAAAAAACATTGAAAATCTATACATGTATGTTATAGTGTCAAATACACAATTGTAATGTTTTCATAGTGACAGAGGGTTTAGACTTTACTTCACAGCCTCGAAAGGTTTACAATCCATGTGTTTCCCACTTAACTTTATTTACAAAATGTTTATTGAGTTGACATGGCACGAAATATGGCTGTGCTAGATGAAGCAGAAATATTAAGCCATTCTAGTTGTGATTTGTGACAGCTGTGCTTCCCGAGATTGTTGCCACAACCATGGTAAACATATTACAACACGAAGAAAGGTTTTCAAATATTTCGAAAATTCTATGAAGAAAGCTCAAAATCGTGTCAAATACACAATTGTAATGTTTTCATATTGACAGAGGGTTTAGACTTTACTTCACAGCCTCTAAAGGTTTACAATCCATGTGTTTCCCACCTATCTTAACTAACGTTATATTTACAAAATGTTAATTGAGTTGACATGGCACGAAATATGGCTGTGCTAGATGAAGCAGAAATATTAAGCCATTCTAGTTGTGATTTGTGACAGCTATGCTTCCCGAGATTGTTGCCACAACCATGGTAAATATATTACAACACGAAGAAAGGTTTTGAAATATTTCGAAAATTCTATAAAGATAGCTCAAAATCGTATAATTATAAGGGAACAGCAGTGTGGATTTTGTATCATGTACCAAATCTATGTATTGATACCATTATTAGATTAATTAGAATTAGAATAGCACTTTGCACTTTCATCCCCCTTTATGCATATACAGTCAAACTTGTATAAGAAGACCACCCTGGGGACCTGTAGAATCTGGTCTTCTTAGACGAGTGGTCTTCTTATCCAAAAAGCAGCCGGGTTACTCACCAATTTCGAAGTTCATTACCTTTAATTATTCATGTTCTTTAATTATACTGTATCATTTACCTCCATGATTATATCATATGTAAGAATAATAACCATCACATAATTTGTACCAGATGGAAAAAAATGAACACAGCACATTTGATATAAAATACATATACTGGGAATAAAATTCATGGTACAATTTTCACTACAAGATGTAATATACGGTACATGTTGTACATGAGTACAATACTAAGTAGTTTGCAAGGCCAGAATTAGAATAGCACTTTGCACTTTCATCCCCCTTTAATGGCTTTATGCATATACATGTACTCAAACTTGAGATCTATCGCCATTGCCATGATTGTGTATTTTCTGGCGATGACTTGTTCCCTACACATCATTTCTTGTCGAAATATAGCAACCTGTGATGTTCATCAAAGTAAACTGTATTTCTACTCCAACATGGTCTCTAGGGCATTCAAACTCTGCAACAGTGCAAACAGGTATTTACAATGTAACTTCATAGAAACCCAGACCTTTCAACAGCTTTGGTCCTTGTTGCCAAGGTTATAAGTTACCTCCTTGTTTCTATTAGTAAACACAATTGAAATGCTACCACATTCAATAATACATTGTATCTAAACTGGTGACACGACAAAATTTGGATTTTTTCAACAAACTGCATGATAAATGTTATTCGCCTTTGTCGGACAACGATGTTCCTAAGAGTATTAAAGAGCAGAACAATACAACCGGCTTAGAAATATAGTTGCGTTTCCGCTACAAACCGCTAGGTGGGGCGAATAGGGGGCAAAGGTCGACTAGCAGACGAACGTAATGTCAGGTTAGGTAACCACACACATAGTCACGCACAAAATGGCACCCAGAAAGAAGTCTCCAGGGGACCCTGATGAGCGCACGAAGTTGTTACAAAGCGTGCCACCGATTCAAAGGTAAGGGTGACAAGCTGGAGACGAGTTTACACGGTGAGCAGTTGCTCCGACTCCTCTTTTCTCAGCACCTACCTGGCCGAAGACTCTTTTCTCAGACCTTAACTTGCCGAAGACTCTTCACGAAAAGTTGTAACGACGAGACACAACAAGAACGTTTACGTCAACCTGGTACTTGCCCTCAACTTTGTAACAGTAAACTTGGTAAAGTGAAAAAATGTTTTACCACAACTAAGTCATATTTTCCCTTCGCTGTCAGGTGCATGTTAGCTGTTATTTTTATCAACCGGTTTTGCAGATCAAAGTCCACCCTGTTAATCACCTTAACTGTTACCAATACAAAATGTAATAATCATGTGACCTAGAAATGACAAAGCTCGAAAAGTCATTATCATTCAGCTGTTGGTGTGTAGGTCATTTAAATCATAAGCTTGTTACTCTATACCATGATGTTTAATCATGCAATGTGTTACAATAAATTACTAACTAACGTTATATGTTTAATGCTGATCTTTATCCAATGTAGATATTAGTATTGTTTTTGGCTTGTCTGTCTCTGTGTGTGTACTAGTATGTGTGTGTGTGTGTGCCTGTGTGTGTATGCCTGTGTGTGTGTGTGACCGTCTGTGTGTGTGTCATCATTGTGTTTCTGCAATTCCGAACACAAATGCAGCACAGCATCCTGGGTACTGCTATTTTTGTCATTTTAGGGTTGCAATGCAGTATGGGTTATGGGTGTGAAGTCTGCCATCTCCAATTGCCTTGGCTGATTTTAAGGCCTTTGGAAATGGGGGCTGCTTTAAGTTACTTATCCCATTCTGCAGGCTGCCTGCAGGACTAATATCGAATATGGATGTACATAATGAACTAATTTTTCTGCTGACTGAAACTCACCCTATTGTATTTTCTGTCCTACTTTACAGTTCAAACAGTATTCAATGGTGGGAGGATGACAAAGACAACCGCAGCCGCTGGTGGTCCATCAGGATCATGTACCTCACCATGTTCTTAAGCAGCATGGGTTCGTTAATCGTACTCTTCAGTCAATGCTGAAATAATTAGGCTGCAACAGGTCAACCATTGGCTACTTGCATATTTCACTTCAAAAGTTTGACAATGTGTGTTTTTGTTTTGGTAAAAGAAATTATCAAAATTAACAGATGGACTTGTACAGTCAGGTAATTGAACAAGATACTGTAATTCACTTTGTGTTCACGGTAGCAAAATTTCACGGTCTGAAGAAAATGGACATGTTCACGGAACTTTATCTTCATGATCACGGTGGTGGCAAGTGCAGGGACGGGGCAAAACACAAATGATTTGATAACAGTAATGATAAGTTCACGGTACAGAAGTGACAGTGAAAACAGTGAACATAACAGTACAATGAAAAAATCAGGAATTACAGTAGTAGAAATAGAGATGTATGTAAAAAAATCAAATGGCTTAGGTATTGAAGTACATGTAGATAGATTAATGGACAGATGATAGTCAACATGTCACACTTAGACCAAGCAACTGATGAGTATCACCATTCTCTGTTTGTCTGCAGGATTTTCCATTGTGGTGTCTTCAGTGTGGCCTTTCTTGAGAAAGGTAATGATTGCTCCATGGTGCTTTTGTGACATTTGTTGACTGCATTGTGGGTATTTTGCAATAACCAGACTCAGTGTTACTAAGCACTTAGAACATTCATGCTATACACTCACAAACCGATGAAGACCAAGACAAATTCACTTAATTCAGAATGGTCCTACTGCTGACCAGAACTGAACAATTCTTCTGAATCCATATTATTATATTACATGTATTAGATAAATTCACTACAAAAAATGTGGATCTGTCTAACTGACTAATTTCCCTCTGTGTTGGATCTAGTATACTGTGACAGTTTAGTTTGTTTCCATCATGGAGTTAAAAAACTCCATGCTTCCATGATGACAAAATGATGTGGACTATTCAGTTGTCCATTCCCTGCTGTAAGGTAAGACTTGTTCTGTGCCACCACCTCACAGGTGGACCACAGTGCAGATGAGTCGTTCCTAGGCTGGGTGGTCGCTGCCTACAGTCTGGGCCAGCTGGTGGCCTCCCCCATCTTCGGAGGCTGGGCCAACCTGCGGGACAGGAGCAAAGAGCCCTTACTGGTGTCAATCTTCATCAACGTAGCCGCTAACACCATGTACAGCTACTGCCATGCCTTTCCTCAACCCAGGGGGGTCTACATGCTGGTGGCCAGGGCACTGGTTGGCTTTGGGGCAGGTGTGTTGTAGCAAATATGCAAATGCTACTTTAGCTACTGTTGACAAAATGATACTTAGGAAAAAAACACTCTGAGATAATTGTTTTCCCTACTTGACATGGTTAAGCATAGTTCTATTTTATGTGCTGCAGGAAATGTGGCAGTTGTCCGTTCCTACGTAGCCGCAGCCACCACCCTGTCCGAGCGAACATCCACCATGGCAACCATGAGTGCCTTCCAGGCCATCGGCTTCATCCTTGGTCCAGGTAAGGTATCAGAACAAATGAAAGTGCTGTAAAATTGAATCATCTTTCCAACTCCTCATACATGTATTTTCTTTAGATAAATAGGAGAACAAAGTGACAGATACAAAACTTTTTAAAAGTTTGGCCAAGAGTTGGTGAAGATTGTGTCAGTGTCAATGGTTTTTAAGGAATGCAGCAAATTAGAAAATTACAAGTTCAAAATAACTGCTCCATGTATCTCAAAGACTGACTGCCCTTCCCCAGTCATGCAGACAGCCTTCGTACCCTTGGGTGAGACCGGTATAGAGTGGAAGGCCATCCAGCTGTCAATCAACATGTACACAGGACCAGGCTTCCTGTCAGCTATCTTGGGCATCATCAACATCCTCCTGCTCATCTTTGTGTTTAAGGAATACAAGGTGGCGGACACTGCTGGGCTGGTGGTCAACAGTCAGGGTAAGACTGCCTTCTTTTTTTGGCAGTGCCTCAGGGGTGGATCCATTTTTGCATTCTAGTTGTCTCAAAAATGGTTACTGTAATTCACTTTGTGTTCACGGTAGCAAAATTTCACAGTCTGAAGAAAATGGACATGTTCGCGGAACTTTAGCTTCACGGTGGTGGCAAGTGCAGGGAAGGGGCAAAACACAAATGATTTGATAACGGTAATGATAAGTTCACGGTACAGAAGTGACAGTGAAAACAGTGAACATAACAGTACAGTGAAATAATCAGGAATTACAGTAACCGTAATTGTCATCTGTCCCGTACTTGGTGTTAGGTAAGTACTAGTTGATTGGTTTGGGAGGTTGTTGTGGCATTTCTCACACTCTATGCATGGTTTGTAAGTTTGTGCAATGAGAATGATCTGCACAATTTAGAATTTCTCACAGATATGTTATGTATTTTGATTTATTTACATTTATCAAGCAATATCTGATGGAAGGATGTTAACATGGCCTTTCTAGTACATTAAGCAAACTCAAGTTCATCTTGTTTCTACTTTCCAACAGAGATAGCAAAGTCAGAAGAGGAGGGAACAGTGGATTATTTTGCAGTCGCGGCAGCCAACATCCTGTTCTTTGTCATCTTGTTTTCCTTTGCCATCTTTGAAACGTAAGTTCACATGGTGCTGAAAACATTGTTATTGTTAACAAAAAAGACACAAATTTTCCTCTTCTGAAGAAAGGATGTTTATAGTTTGATCTTCTTTAGGAAAACTGACTCTGCCCTTGTACTGGATTGTTTTCTGTCAGTAAAACGATGATCATGGTAGGTTTTACATCTCAGAGGAGAGTTGTCTTCTTCAATTTCATCCAGACAACTGTACTTGTAGATACACGGCTTATACACACCGATGTTTTATTTCAGAATCACGACCCCACTGACTATAGTGATGTATGCCTGGACCCAGAGCCAGGCTGTGCTGTACAATGGCATCATATTGGGCTGTCTGGCTGTCCAGTCTGTGTGTGTTATGATCGCCCTCAAAATTCTCTCTAGAAAGTAAGTACAAAGGTCAATATGCTAACTCTACATGGAATAATGTAAGTATACTAACCAAACAGAATTCTTAAATTCTATCACACACATGTTGTAATAACAGATAGAGGCAGGAAAAACAAGGTCTTTTAACAAGTTGTTTCTCCTTTTGTTTTGAATGTCACACCTTTGTGGGGTCGTGTGGCGTAAACGGTAGCGTGTTCGACTCGGAACCAAGAGGTCCCGGGTTCGAACCCTGCCATGCCACCGATCTTGTGCCCTTGGGAAAGGCACTTTACACGACTTTCCTCACCTCACCCAGGTGTATATTTGTATTGTATTGTCCTGTGTCAGTTGGTGGCGGCATTAAAATAAGTTGAAAAAACTTGAGTGTGCCGTCACCATGTCTTGTCATTACATGTTGGAATAAAAATAAAAAAATAAAAAATGTCACACCTTTGTTTTTCAGGTTCAATGAGAAGAGGATGATGCTTGTTGCATTTTTTATCATGCTTGCTTCTTTCGTCATGCTGATTCCATTTGGGAATCAGCCCATTCCAAGGGTGGCACCAGGTATGTTCATATTCCTGCAAGGCCATGCCCGTAGCCAGGGGGGGTTCGGGGGGTTCGGAAGAAGGTCCACTTTTTATCTAAAGGTCCACTTTTTATCTAAAGGTCCACTTTTTATCTAAAGGTCCAAGATTTTTCTTTAAATAAGTGGACTGATTTGTATCACGAGCGGAACTGGAATCCTATTTGTCTCTGATTTTCCCTTTGAAATATTCTCAAAATCGCAGGAAATGCCATTTCAGAAGGTTCAATTTTCAAACTTTTCCGGGGGAGCATGCCCCCAGACCCCCCTACGAAACTCGCGCCTACGGCACTCGTTGGTCCCTTGCACAGTAGGAAGAACCCCCCAAGCAAAATCCTGGCTACGGGCATGAAGGCTTTGGGAAATTCCTGCATCTTCAATCTTAGAGGTGAAGACAACCTAACTGTTACATTTCTTGTGTGTTTTTTATACAAAATGGCACAGTGTTTATCGTTATATTTCTCATGTTTTCCACGTCAGGTCTCCATCCAGCAGTAAACATCACCACCCCAAGTCCACACCCTCAGAACATCACTCATGCCCCCAACGTCACAGTTCTCACCACTCCAGCAGCAACGACGCCCCCTAGGGGCTGTCCCTGGGAGTACAAGTGGTGCGACAACACACCAAAACTGTACATCGAGCAGATGTTTGCTGGGTTCTTCCTCCTGGGACTTAGCTATCCCACAACCAACGTGTTATCTTATGCACTGTACTCTAAAATCCTGGGCCCTAAACCACAGGTATATATATATATATATCCATTGCATTGTTGCATACCAAATTCTTCTGTTGCATTTCTTTTCTATAGTTGTTTATTGTTTGTATTGCTTAAGCAGTAAACTACTATACGCCATTTTTTATTGTACTGTATTCTACTGTAAAGTTATAATAATTTCATTGTTCATGTTGTAGCATGGCATTTCATTCATTTGAAAGCACATTGTATTATATGTGCATTTGTGTTAGGACAACATTGTGTCCTTAATCGCTCATTAACTTTAGATATTTTAGGTTTTGGTGTTTATTCCTGTAGATTGAATGTCTTACAGCTTTAAAGTGCTCATTTTCATACTCAGTGAAGAATTACTGTCACTTAGGTTTGCCAGTCTATTTCAAATAACCTTGCATCCAAACTGAAGCATCTGATTTTCTGATTATATTTCAGGGCACTGCGATGGGGTGGCTCACCGCCTCTGGAAGTCTGGCCCGCACCCTCGGCCCCGTCTTCGTCAGTCAGATCTACACTTACCACGGCCCACGGGTGGCCTTCGGCGCAGCGGGGGGCATCGTTGCTGTAGCCATCCTGTGGCTCCTTGGAGTCTACAGGAGGCTGGTTCCTTTTGTGGAAAGAAATAAGATTCTTGATACTTTATAAGTTGGTTCACACTTTGAGCTGTGCATGTGTTGTGTGATGCACTGTGGGTAATATGTCAAAGTTGAAGGCCCATAATGCATCACACTGCATGATTCACAAGATTCTTCTGCAAATGAGATCCTGAAAACCATCACCCTAAATGTCAAATGCATTATTATGTTAAGAATGCTGTCACCCAGCACAGGATTACGAATGGCAAGTCTTCTGAAAAACTTTTATGATACCATTACAGAAGTTTATTAAATGTTGTACATTGCTAATATGGTGAAATATTTTGTACATTTGGGGAAACCTATATGTTTACTATCCAACAATATTGTATCATACTTTTTTTAATTTTATGAACTGGCAGAGATTCAAAGATTTATAGCCTGAATGTGCAATTTCTAAAGCTTTTATAAATTTGATGACAACTGTTACTAATTATCAAGGGATGTGTGCAATTTTGGGATTCAAAAGACCTGTAACAACAGCTGTACTGGACTGTATGTATTATTGTGTAATCTGGCAGTTGTGTAATTTACATCACAGAAAATTGTTAAGACTGCACTAATGTATTACTTTATGATCAGAGACAAGTGTTTTGTGACATGCTGAATATGGTCACAGCTAGCAATGAGTCAAATTATATTGAAGATACGGGTCCAAGATCTTTCACTTGCATATACATGTACCTTTCCTAATGTACCATACTTTTATGCTAAATCTGCAAGATTACTTTCTACTACATTTGCATAACATGACCTGCATTCATAATCAGAGCATTGAAATTCTATATTTCCTCAAACTATGCAAATTACCTGCCATTTTGTACTTCTGCAGACCAAAATTACCTCAAAAACGATTTTATTTGTTCTGGTAGCTAGCTGAATTGAAATGTTGAAACATAAAAAATGTAATATCTGGAAAATAACATTTTATTAACTAATAAAAGAACTACAACAAAAACAGTTTTGTGTATGAACTTTATAATCTGGTGTAGGGGAGAAACATGGCACAATATTCGTAAACAGAATGTACACATTCAGCACAAGTTAATAAGTAAGTCAAGTGAAGGACTGACTTAAAAAGGGATCTTTGGGGGTAAAAATAATAGAATTTTTCCCATCTACTGAACATAGCAAATTATTCTTCCTCTCATCCTTTGGGTCAAAATTTGTCATGCTTGTTTTCACCCCTAAGAATCCTTTGGTTCAGCCCGTCACCAACGTTAGGGCCAATCAGAGTCTTGGTTACAAGATTAACTTCACAATAAAAGAACAATTTGTTACTCAGCATAAAACACAACGTTGCCATGTAGATAAAATCAAGGATAACATTGCTGGATTAAGTTGATGTTCCAGATTATAAGAATGTAAAAAGGTGTGGTTTCTGCAATACAATGTAAAAACAAGAAATAATATGACAAAACAAGCAAGTACAGTAGCTGAATGTAAGTGACAAATGTTTGGCAAAATTACAGTGCTCAACATTAGACTATAATCTATCTACAACATTTATAAAATGTGGCCCCATGCTCATCAGTGCAACTTCAAGACCACACTGGTATCACAAATTTGCAGTAAAGATGAACTGTCTCTATGTTTAGGCTGGTGACTCAAACAGAAGCTACATTATTATTAATAGCATCGTACAAACGTTCACAGCAGGAATATTGCCATACAGTACTTCATCCTTAACTTCAATACTGTAGAAAGTGACAGTAATGATAGGTTTACTCAAACGTGTTGAATGTAGACAACACAAACCCAAGAACAACAGCTCCATTTTTTTTTACATAAAACCTCACTTATAACATATAATAACATTCTAACCTAACTGTCTTCAGCTTTCATGTTGCCCTGCCAAAATTTCATCTTGGCCAGCTCCTATGAACACAAACTCTCTCTACAAACATATCTAACACTAGTTTTGTCTGCTCCAGCAGACTGAACAATAAAGTCATACTAAGAGATAAAATAACCTCTTGTGTACATAAAAATGTAACATCAAATAAAACTTAACAACATGTATATACTTACAATATATAGCATATTCCTCCTTTCTGATTAAATACAAATGTAGAGTCAAATATAAACTAAAACTTGATATGCACATTTTCCCTTTGCAACTTCCTAAGTTGTTCAGTTCCTTCAAGAAACTTACTTCCTCAGCAAACAAATGCTACCCCTCTATATGTGTAGTCAATAAAGAAGACCACAATAAGAAGTGTCACATATGCACACATACATGTACATGTAGCAGTTACATTGTATAGCAGTAAAACATCCGCCTGAAAACTGCAAGGATTATGAATCCTTAGATGTCAGATGAAAATTACTACAATTGAAGATACCAGGTCTACATATTGAGATAACATGATTTTGTGAAACTCAAGTCTTTCTCCACATTAAAGAGGAATGGTTGAAGAACTATTGAATCTCTATTTTTGAAAAAAAAAGACCTCAGAATGAGAGAGAGAGCAAAGCAACTGATAACAAAATTTCAACATGAGTTTTGGAACACCAATGTAGATCTTATAACAATTCTAAGTGTAGTAGAAGAATGCTTATTGCTAGAAATGTAGCAAAAATTGCACACCCCATCCTAAAACCACCAGTCCTAAAATACAGAAAATGGTGTGATCCAAACTTTCTACTTGTATATGTAAGCTTTCATACCGTACAAAAATGAGCCCGGCATTACTTTTCACACTGTTATTGCTTTCAGCATCATGGCACAGGAGTTCCAGCATTGCTTTTTTTTTGGTCGTTATAAAATCCTTCAAAATACCTCACTCAATAAAAGTGATTTGCCCAATAGGCGTAGGACAACCCAGGCAAAATCCAAATCAATGGAACAGGGAGAAAGTATCGCCAGCCCTGTACTTATTTATCCGAACATTTTGACTCTGTCCATGGCACTTAAAACATAGGTTTGTTTAACTAATGCCCTGAAGTTGAAAGACTGACGTTTCAAAGTTTGAATGGCAACTCCCAAACATTTTTTCTTAAAATTCAGCTTATTTAGATTTCAAACAGTTGACTTTAAAACTGCAGATATGGAAATTTTCCCCCAAACTAGCCTCTAGCACTTTTCACAGTATTAGAGTATAAATTTGTTGCCATATATGGTAACTGTAGTAACCTTGCTTGTTTGTACATTACGTAGCAGTGCCAAAATTTAACATACATAAATATACTAAGATCTGGGAGATAGAGATTGTGCTTGCAAGGCTCAAAATACTTTTCTCTGTTACGGAGTGGTCACATTCATCATAGGCTGTCATACGACTTTGTTGCTGTAGAATTTGAAAGTAGGCTGTGACAGAACCTGTCGAAAAGGATCAAAGAGAGCATTTTCCAGAACAAAGAAGGCGGAGTTTTGTACAACATATGCACAACTATCCCAAGAATCGTACAATGAATGTGACTGGACATTGAACTGTGAGGTGTGATTCACAATACCAAGCCTCAGCAATTTTTCTGCAAATTGAGCCCTGGATGGTTTGGAAATGTTTGAGACCAGATATAACGAACAGCGGGCATCGGTCTACCAGTTGACGACAACGCTCACAGAACCATCATCACCCTTGATGACCTTGGGGCTCTCAGGTGTGGCAGGCTCAGGGGTGTCCTGTGCGTCAGGTTCCCCCCTGAATGAGATGACAGGGTTCTCCGATTCAGGCACTTCAGGGTTGTCCACAGTTTCGGGTATGTCAAGCAAGTCTTCAGTCACTGGGCTTGAAGTGTTAGATACAGAAAAAAAGTTACATATACTGTTTATATGTCATATGTTTGTAAACAGATTACAAACAAACAAACAAACACAAACAGCTTCATAGGGCATACCTACATGGAGAGGAAAATATCAAGTCTGTCATTTGTATATCTTTGAGATTTCTGTTCACAAGAACTGGACTACAGATAAGACACACACATAGCACGCACAAATACAGACACGGGCAACAACATGATGCCCCAATATAACATGTTATAGCAGTGGAACAAAAAGTACAAGGCTAAAACAATGTGGTATCTTGCTGTTAGAACTGTTCCCCTCATTGCCAATCACCTGATGTAAGTTGTTAGCATCACTTTATTTCACACTTTGGTAGCTTTGTTAGGGACAGCAGTTACCAAAGGGTTTACACGTATAGCATTAGCAGAAAATATCTTTTGTTAATGTCAACAGAAAAGGGGAAGCAAATAATCATGGGAGTGGAAGTCAGCAGCACATGCAGCTCATGGTCAGCGGCATTCAAACTGCGATGGGGAACAAGGAACTAAGTCTACCTAGCAGGTGAGGGGTACGGCCCTGGGGCCTGGTCAGTTCCTGTTGGCTGGACCACGTTGTTTGTACCTGATTGGGGGCTGTACACCGGAGGGGGCTGTTCTTCTGTGGGCACGGCCTGGTAGGATGCTGACGCGACCTCTTGCTGCACGTGGTTGCTGCTGTTGTCGGTCTGCATGCTTATATTCTTCTCGTCCTCCACCCTCCCGGAACTGTGGCTGGACTGACTTGTGTTGGAGGACTCCAGCGGTTGTTTGGGCTTGTCGATGTCGTCCTCGGTGATGTACGCCATGTTCACCTGACCGGAGTTGTTCCCGTGCTGGTACACCGACGGCCGCGGGATGGTGGTCATGGGGTAATCGCTCAGCGAGATGTGAGGGATGTCGCTCAGGAGGTCGAAGGACTTGCTTTTTTGCCGACGGCAGCACCTGATGACGGCCCACAAGATGAGTGAGAGTAGGATGACTCCGCCGGCAACCACACAGCTCAGGAAGATGACACAGCCGGTATAATCCAGTCCACGGATCATGCAGAAGGGAGGTGTGGGGTTTGCATCAGTGGTACTTGTTATGGTGGATCCAGGAGTTGTTGTTGGCTGTGGCGGCCCATCGATGACCCTTGTACCAGTTGCTGTAAAGTTGGTCCCTCCAAACGAGAACATTAAGGGCTCAGCAGGGCTCTCACTGTTAAGGCTCTCAAACTTCTCATCAACACCCTCACTGGCTGAACGGTCAACTTCTACTGTAACAACGGTGGAGCCACAGGTTATGTTGCGGCACCTTGTGGTGTCTTCACTGATGTTGAGCCAAGAAGCGACTGCAACACCGCAGTTCTGGAGGAACTCCATTTCATTATCCAAGGCAATAGTGCAGTTGGCATCAAATGTGACATCCCATGTGTAAGGACCTGGTGCTGTGGTGGTCATCAGTGCAGTAGTCTGGGTTGTTGCCATCATCGTGGTGTTCATTGGTGCCATAGTGGTGTTGTCTGATGCTGTGGTACCGGTGGTCTCTGGTGTACCTGTAGTGACTGGAACAGCCGTGGTATTCACTCCAGCTGTAGTGCCTGTCATTGCAGCTGTGGTGTTCATTGCATCTGTTGTGCCTTGCATTGCAGCTGTGGTATTTGTTGCAACTGTTGTGCCTTGCATTACAGCTGTGGAATTCATCATGTCGCTAGTGCCTGTCATTGTAGCTGTGGTATTCATGGTACTGGTAGTGCCTGTCATTGTAGCTGTGGTATTCATGGCAACAGTAGTGCCTATCATAGTAGCTGTGGTTTTCATGGTATTGGTAGCACCTGTCATTGTAGCTGTGGTATTCATGGTACCAGTATTGCCTGGCATTGTAGCTGTGGTATTCATGGCACCAGTAGTGCCTGTCATTGTAGCTGTGGTATTCATTTTACCAGTAGTGCCTGGCATTGTAGCTGTGGTGTTCATTTTACTGGTAGTGCCTGTCATTGTAGCTGTGGTATTCATGGTACTGGTAGCGATTGGCATTGTAGCTGTGGTATTCATGGTACTGGTAGTGCCTGGCATTGCAGTTGTATTTGTTCCACCTGTAGTGCCTTGCATTGTAGCTGTGGTATTCATGGCACCTGTACTGCCTTGCATTGCAACTGAGGCATTCATGGCAGCAGTGGTGCCTTGCGTCGTGGTTGTTTGACGTGCGGTAGTCATCGTACCACCTGTTGCCTGACGTGTACTTGCAGCTGACAGAGTCGTGTTGGGTGCTGGTGTAGTTGTCACTTCGACTGTAGTGTTTGTACTTCCAGATACCCCAGCAGTGGTCATCCTTCTTGTTGTCACAACGGTTGTGTTGCCACCTGCCTGCGTTGTTCCTGCCATTGAGGTGTTTGCTGCCATGCTGCTCATCGCTGCTGTGGTGGTTGCAGAAGACGTGCCACCCTGTTGATTGGTTGGAGTCATGGCCTGTGTTGTTCCCGTGTTGCCCGCAGCTGTTGAAGCACTCATGGTGGTTGTACCTGCAGAAGACAAATAGATTTTGCCATCTTGAACATACATATCATAGAGAGAGGTCTAAAGAAGGCCAAACCATGGCCAGATACCCTGCACTGCCTAATCATGCAAATGAGGTCATTATTTACATACATTGGACCTTACAATGTCTATCCCATGTCACACCGTTGATTACATGCTATTCGATTACAGTATTCTTATGATTTGAATAGGATTTTTTGTGATATGCATCAATGAATACAGTGTTATTTGTTTCCAGGCAATGAATAACTGTTACATATGTGTCAAGTAGAGCAAAAGGACACCAGCTGTTACATTGTTAGAGTTCATGTACACTTTGTTATTGTTGTTCAGTCTAGACACATTTCAGATGGCAAACCATATCTTCGTCATGTAGACTGTAACACAGAAATAAACCAAACTAAGAAACCTAGAATAAAATCTGACCTACATAATCATGTAACATCAACTAACATAATTCCACCAGGTCGCATACATCCGCCACCCTGAAAAAATGTGTCTAAAGAGATCCAGATGCAACATCCCCCAGTATAATCTCAAACAAACTGTTTTTCAATATATGTAACCCGGCGAATAATGGAGGTTACATGTGTAAGCTAACAAAATGTCGACACTGTACCCTCAAGCAAGCTACATTGTATATAAAATCTCCTCCCCAGCATAATCCAACAAGAAGTCAATGCCATAAACTTTGAAACCTTGAATTCAGTGTTATGTATGTGTTAAAGGCCTTGGGATACATGTACATGTACAGTATTACTTTTACTGGGATAGAATGAGTTTACAGACACAGGGGTGAGACATTTTAAGGTTATGACATAGGCAGACTTGAGTCTCTCCAACCTAAGTCTTGTTATTTTTAGTTGACATCCTGATCTCGTCTTTCCTTCAGACAGCCCTCAGACATTTAGAAAGCCAAGATGTACATGTAGGCTGATTTTAAAAAGGCAAAGCTGGCTTGAGCTTACTCTTAGTTACAGTCACTCAAATTCATTCACACCATGTTTCCATTATTCATATATGCATCCAGAATTTTGAGCCCTGTTATTACTGTAGTTTGCTTAAGTCACAAAGCTTCACAAAGTCAACACATTACATGGAACTGCATTTACCAGTCATGCATGCATGCATCATCGACCATACCTTGTGCCTGATGATTGCACAAGCCCAGAACAAGGAGTAGAAAGAGCAGTGCCTGCATCTTGGGCGTTCTCCTGACGACTGTCATCCTGTCACTGGACCTGCACAAAACAGAGTATCACATGTATGTCACATACCTGTCAGTATTACATCTCATTAACACCTGCAATATTACCTGTAACGCTACCCCTCCCCATATGGCCTGGCAGCCATTAACAAAAAATGTACCTCAGTCTGCATTCTAAAGCCAGTGTTCGATGACGGAAAATTGATCCAACGTTTAAGCCAACAGATGTGGTCATATAATTCTGATTGAGCTGATGGGACAATATAGACGGGTGGGTGGCTTCGTGATGAAATTGTGGAGAAAACAAGGTCGGATGACATCATTGCCTTCACCTGTTTAGGAAGTGATTGAGTCTAACTGTTAGTGCCAAACAAAATCAATTCACTGATGATGATAATGTTTATGGGAAACTACATTTTCACTTGGATTGAACTCTACATATTAAACAAATCAAAGGTTTCCAAGCAAAAATGGATCACAAACTTGAAAATCTATTCACTTACTAGTATTCAAATTTACATCATACATGTAATAACAAATATTATTCTTTGATGAGTAATGGTTCTATCAATACAAATTACATCCTTTTCACAAGCTGTTAGATGTACAGAAGTGCCGGGCCGGTTATCATGATCTGAGTGTCTGATTAGTAATAAGGACAGGGACTTGATTATTGCTGAATAGTAGAATCTGATGCAATTCATGAGAACAGAAAATGCCCTCAAGCAAGTTGCAACAGAACTCTTTTATGTCTCTCAAGATTCCATCAATTCTCTTATCTAATCTTCAGACCTCAGCAACTAGATCTACTGTAAATTCACTTATTTCCACAGGGACTTACTAGTAATTTCGCAATGCTAGGGTAAGGAGATTTTCATAGTGTTTTAAAGTTCAGGGTTGACACAATTCTGTAGTACAGGAGTAAATACAGAGGCAAAGTCACCACAAAAATAAAGCCACTACAAATATTTCAGATGTACAGTAATGTATGATAAGTACTCCTTTCCAATCCATGGGAAATGGGCTGAGACAGACAATACTGTAAGCTCAGTCTCACAGAGAGCCGTATGTCAGCAAGATGCAGAAAACTGATGGTTAAATGTTGTTAAGTGGGCAGACCTCCAAAATTGCACCTCTCCAATCAATACCTCGGCATTACCAACAGTCAATGATCAGCCCTATCATCTGGTCATGTGACGCGACGGTTTACGCACCAACAGTTACTGAGCACCGCATTGATGAAAAAGAGTGTACACATATTGGATTTCTTAATTTGCACTGAAATCAAAGAGGCATTAGGCCACACCTATATTTAATCTCTTGGTTTTGAAATTTGGTGCTTCATTTTATTATTTGAAAAAAAAAGTACCATTCAGGATATGAATCAACCCACCTATGCTAATATTTTGGTACCAACAGCCCATAAGTGTCTCCTTGCATTATGGATTAGCCTTTTCCCTGCTGCTTAACCCTGTAATGAATGCAAGTTTGGTACCAAAAGGCTACTTTTGCAGTGATGAAATATAAAAATTCATTGTATGTAATATTACTTTGGTAGCATTTGGGTCCAGTACATGATGCCTACTTCTTTTTTATTTTCATTTTGCCCACATTGATTTCTCTGAAGCAAATAGATCTCAATTCAGTGATTTTAGCACACGTGATTATGAATATCAACTGATGCAAAGACATTAACAGAAAGTGCATCTCCCAAATGACACCATTAACAAGCTGAATTCTGAATGCAACGACTTCTATATTTGTCAACATTATTTATGAAAATAAAGGGCAATACAGAACATCACATTTGAATATGGAAATCATTATCATAGCTATTTACAATCATTGAACATAATCTCTGTACTTAAGGATAAATCATACATAATGTTACAAAAGGGAGTTCCAAAGAGACAAATCGATTGAATGCTTCCCCGTCTTGCTGCACAAACCATGCATTATGATCTGGACTGGTGTATGGATTCAAAGTGGGATACTCAGTGTACGAAATACTTTTTTGCGCCAGGTTGCCCAGTGGCCACCTAGGATGAAAGCTAGGTTGCCCATCAAAATTCCAGGTTGCCCCAAATTTCAACTCTTCTAAATAATTGTGATTAACTTTGTTAGAATGCAATGTGCATTTATACATTTCTGACACAGAGTTGTTTCCCCTTACCTGAAGTGATGAGCTCTTCCATTGGAACTTCTCCATAAACAGTTCCAATGGAAGAAAGGTGCATTCTTACCACAAAATTTAGATAGTGCACTGAGCTACCTGGGTGTAGAAATAGGTTGCACCAATGAAAATATGGTTGCACGGTGCAACTGGGCAACCTAGTATTTCGCACGCTGGATACTCCACACGATTTGGGGGGATTGCGATTGGTAGAGTAAAATTGACCAGTAATGTCAACTCACAAACATATAATTCTGTTGCGTACACTAAGACTGCCACAATAAATGCAGCATCACTGCATCAGTAATCCTGTAGTACAAACACTTCAGATATCCAGGTGTTCAAGACATTCCTGAGAAGACCTTGAATCGTGGTCTTTTTTATGTGGCAGTCTTATGGTATCCAGTGGGATTACGAGACTTGACATGTGGAATCATCATTATTTAGTATGCCTGTAAGGTCTCTTTCATTGTACATGTATATAGTAGGTTTACGACTGCATATTGAGGGCATTCTTGGGACAGCGTCACGCCGTGGATGGATTGTACGAAAATCAGCGACCTTGTGGTAGAAATGGTTGTCATACATGTAGATCCTCGTTGATGGTTGGTACTGTCACATAGTTTTGCTCAACAGAAAAATGGTCTGACAAATGTGACTGAAACTTAAAGTATGTACAAGTTATGTAGGCCTGGAGGCCTAAATAGTTACTCTGAACTAATACCAACAATAATGATACCATCTTGACAGAATGTAAACAAAGAAAGCATTTTGGCTGGGCCAAAATTAAACACTGCACAAACATGTACTGTACATGTGAGGCATTTAAGAGATGCTCCCAAAAGGTCATGGCTAGAAGGCTAGGAGATATACATCTGTTTGTACTCCGCTAGGCTTCTCTCTGGGTTGTGTCAGATGAGTTGGGTGTGGTTTCATAGTATGGATGGTTTAGTGGTTGGCAACCCTGTTTCTGGACCAAAAGGCATCCTTTTTTGCCCTCTTTCAAAAGGTTTCATGAATACTGTAAATTCATATACAGTTTGTTACACACTGGGACTTGCAACTTAGAGGGGATAAGAAGGCTTTTGCTGTGTTTTAAATGTGCAGTTGAAACAAAAAGTATTCTATAATAGTACAAAAAGTGGAAGACAAAATGCATATTTACGGTATCATGAGAGGGAAAATAAATCCAAGTGGTTACAAATTATTTTCGAGATTTACAGTAATGACGTGACAAATGGCAACTCGGAAATGTTATCACTGTGGAAACGGAGCAGTTTGTCACGTTGCCATGGAGATGATTTAGGCATCAGGTGGCAAGCCGCGGGCAAGGAAAACCGAAAAGCTAACTCGGAGTAACTCCCTACCCTTTTGCCTTATTCCAAATCCCTAGCAACTGTCTGTATTGCGAAACCATATTAGGACTGTATCCAGTACTTATCCACGTAAACAGCCTTTTGTAACCTTCACGCTAAGCTTCTTCTTGGAGGGAACCAAGCAAACAGCATGACGCAAGCAGGCTGCTATTGGCTGGTACACCTTTGAGCCTCGTTGCCAAATCTCAAAGCCACTTCGGGGTCCATTTAGATTAGAAATGATACCAGATTTTCAAACCAGGTTTCAAAGCCCTTTGAAAGGTCAGGCTACTTGGAGGAATTGAGAATCCATTAACGCTGATCCTGCCACGAGGGTACAGAAGGATGTAACAGACTTACAGGATAAAATATTGAACTGATAATCCATCAAACATAACCAACCCAATATCCACACATCCGGATCCAGGGAACAGTACATAACTAAATCAGGACATAGTGCCTATTAGTGGCGTCAAACAGCAGGAATACAGCTCCCCTGACGAGTCTGTGAGCTCTAAAAGGACATTTGCGGCATTTCCGTATTCTCTCGATCACTGCCCGATTTTTACCCGGGGTTTGCCCAATGTTCACAGGTTACTGAGCCTTGTCCATAAATGAAATACTCAATTCTCCGGCAATTTTGACTTTTAGCAAGTCGACCTTCTGGCGATGAAAAAATTCCACCGGAGGTCAGGTGACGCCAACAAAAACTACTGCATTAGATGGGGTAACTAAGGAACTGCAGAAACGGGGGTTAGACGTGCTTGCATCAAGTGCAAGTCTTTTTTTTTTTGAAGCAGGATTTTTTACGGCTGTATGCCCTTCCTAACGCCAACCCAAACCCTGGTAGGGCCCAGGATCCCTCTAACTGAGGGGGGAAATACGTGTTAAGTGCCTTTCCCAAGGGCACAACGTCTGGGTGCATGTCCGGACATGTCTGGGTCCAACCCTGGGGATTGAACCTGGGTCTCCTTGCTTGACAGTCGGATGCTCTACCACTACACCACACAGACACCACATATTCTAAATACCAAAACCCATGCATGTCCAAACTTTTAACAATGCTCTCCATTCCTTGAATATCAGTAGTAATACAACACTGTCACACTTAGAGCCTTTGCTGAGAGTGCATTGTTAGGACTGACTAACATGTTGACAAGGTGATTCCTTATAACCAGTCAGGTGTGCCAGCACTTAATCAGTTTGCTGGATGACCTTGAAACCTGACCTTGATCTTGTTGACAAGAAGGTCCTGTGTTATATACACAGCCCCTGTCCACACACCTGTCCAACATGTCTCTCACATAAGGTGTTTTCCCCACAGAGTACAAACATGCTGATTTGTGCTCTATTCCAAAGACACAAAGAAGCCATTGACAAGTCAACCAATCAGCCGCAGTGCCATCTATTGGCAAAATTTTCCCCTTACCCTGTCAGTGATAATACCACTCAGGGCTCAAAATACTGTAGATTATTCCTTAAAATTACTTTTAAGTTAGAGAGGGCACTTGCTTTCACAGAAGGGCAGTGGAAAGGAGGCATTTGCAGTGGGCACATCAAGCGCATCGCTGTCAGAAAATCTGTACCACTAACGGCAGAGAGGTCGCTGCAAGAACTGCTAAACTTAAGACTATAGCAAAGACTTCAAGATTTACAGTAGTACCCATTTACAGAATGGAAAAAAAATGTTACAGAACAATCTGGGTTCCGCACCTGCTTGGAAATACCCACCTCCTGCAACCTCAGCAATTTGCTGAAAAAATGTGGAGGTTGCAGAAAAACAGATATAAAACACTTGGGAATATTGCAAGTGAATGAAATACAAGTCTCATATCATGAACAACAGAATTGAAGTATTTCAAGCCCTGCCTCTGCATATACTGTAAATCACAATTTTTTCACGGTACTTTATATTCACAGTTTTCACGGTCACTTCTGTATCATTACCGTGAACAAATAATTCGCCGACTTTCTTTTTTGCTGTACCTGCCACCACCGCGAACGTATAGTTTCGTGAACATGTCCATTTTTTCAGACCGCAAACTTTTGCTACTGCGAACATAAAGATAAAGTGATTTACAGTACTTGGGTTGAGTCAGTCTAATTACTGCATATCAACATGCATACCACAAGAGGTTGGGGTAACCACAATCCTCACCTACTACCTACACGGATCAATGATTCAGAGCTAGAGATAGGGAACAATGTCAGTACCAGGGTAACGTCTGCTTCCTGAATATCCTTGTAGCCAACTGCCACAACCCTGACATTCCTTGGAGCAACTGTATACAAGTTTGACTCAACAACTCCATGGCAACAACAGTCTTACCTAACCATCACATTACATCATGACTTAACTTTGCCAGAAAATAACAGACAGCAAGGGAGTGTCTGATAACCTTTAACCAGTGTACGAAATACTTTTTTGAGCCAGGTTGCCCAGTGGCAACCTAGGATGAATGCTAGGTTGCCCATCAAAATTCCAGGTTGCCCCTAATTTAAACTCTTCTACATTATGATTAACTTTGTTAGAATGCAATGTGAATTTGTACCTTTCTGACACAGAGTTGTTTCCCCTTACCTTAAGTGATGAGCTCTTCCACGGAAACTTCTCAGTAAACAGTTCCCAATGGAAGAAAGGGGCATCCTTACCACAAAATTTAGGTAGTGCACTGAGCTACCTGGGTGTAGAAATAGGTTGCACCAAGCAAAATATGGTTGCACGGAGCAACTGGGCAACCTAGTATTTCGCACGCTGCCTTTAACCAGCATTTACAATGTAATGGTTCAACAAAATGAGAAGTGAACATTTTAAAAAATGGAACTGAGCTGAATAGCTTGGTGGTAATGAGCCATTAAATGTAAACATGCCCAACAGAAATAAATAATTAGAAAGAGACTAATTGTTTGTAGCGAAAAATCCCAATTCTTTGCTTGCAAGGAAGTTGATCTGACTCTGAGAAGCAAGTAATCAAGTCTGCATGCATTGTCATGCTTGGGTGAATAAGATTTTGACATTAGCAAAAGCATTTACCAGTAATAGGGTATGCTTGTCATCCTTGAGGGCGCGGTTTGTAGTCTTTTTCAATAACCAAGGAGTTTTCAGTAACCAAGGAGGTTAAACCCTCCTTGCAATAACTACTTCGTATTGAAATATATTTACAAGGTTTTTTTGTTTTTTTGTTTTTTTTACTAACGGTAGAAGATGAAACTAGAGGTCAACGATCTCATGCCTTCGTCAAAAGATGTTATCGTTATATAACTTAAGAAGGTAGAAGTGATATATTAGTCCCCCTAAATATGGAAGTTGGATTGTGAAAATTACCCCTGCCGATGCAGTCTGCAATCGAGCATTGGGCAAGGGAAAAAACACATGTGCAGGCTGTAAGGCAACACCGCCTGCAGCTACATGGACTATCCCCTCTGGGACTTTCTCCCTCTGGGACAGCCTGTAGCCCATGTGTCACAATGAAGGTAGAGTATCATGGAAGGTAACTGAATTATAGAATTGCTTCATTTATTATGCAAATTAGATCATAATTTGCATAATTGTCATCTAATTATGTCAAGCATCACTTAAGCTACCTACACACCAAATATCAGGACGATCCGTCGACCGGTTATTGAGTTATCCTACTTTAAACATTTTCATACAAATGCTCCTGCAGTTCCAAAGCAAGCCGCTAGGGGGCCCAAACTTATGTCACTTCTTCCCGAGCACAAGACCTATCTACCATCTAAAAATCATGACCCTAGCTCCTCCAGATCACCATATTTCAAAACCGGAAGTACCGCTGCAGTACCATAACGAGCCGCCAGGGGGCCCATATTCCTATCACTTCTAGACCTCATCAAGACCTACCCACCTACCAAATATGAAGACAATCCATTTAAGCCTTCTCGAGTTATACTGTTGACAGACTCACGCACACACGAACGCCCATGAAAACATACCCTTCTTGACGAAGGCAATGAACATCCACTCCAGCAAGTAGCAAAGACTGAAAGAGTTGAAAGATACTGCAACAGTAACTTGAAGGGATCAAATCCACTTGCAACTGGCCCAAAATCTTTGGGAATTGCAGAAAAATTTTACAGTTCGGTATCAGGACTCACACATTGCAGAAAAAAAGACATAAAGTGTTGTAAATTTATTTTCGCAGGATTTAATTTCACTGCAGGAGTAAAAACTTAAAAGTTGAAAACGGGGGTCAAAACACAACTGTTACACAAAAACACATCTTCGTTGTGTCATGATTTCATGGTGGAAAATAAATCCACCACAAACAGTTCAAGAGTTACAGTATTTCAAGCCCTGAGCTGCCAGCTAGTCTTGTTTTGTTTTGTTTGATACACTACTGTGACACTGGCCATTGACCCCTGCAGGACCTTTTAGTGTCACCAGGAGGTGCAGTCTCCTCCCAGCTTTTCCCATACAGATACAGCAGTTTCCTAGTGGTTTTTCTTTTCTATACAGTTTCCACCCACTGTGCTGCAGCTGCCCCAAAAAATCAGGATCCCGCAAGGAAACTAAAATTGCCAACATTTGGGTAGATTTGACACAAAAGATAATAGACTAAAAGGAATTAAAGAGGAAGCGAAAATATGGGTAAAACGTCAAAAATCCTCCTCTATCTTAGTTCTGCAACAGCCACATGGTCTCCTGTGCTCTCTCTTCAATCTTACTTGCGAGAAACAAAGAGGTCGCACCCAAGAGAAACTGTCTACCCCGTAGCCATATGTGGAAGCAAGATAGCCTCCTTCGCAGACTTGTGAGCGGCGTTATTTTTTTCGGCGACCGACGGCAGTTATGTCGCGGAGGGACGGTTTGCAGCCAAGGGAGTTTGCCGGGGAGAGAAGGTTTCGCCCCTCAACAAACCTTCTCTCCCCGGCAAACTCCCTTGGCTGCAAACCGTCCCTCCGCGACATAACTGCCGTCGGTCGCCGAAAAAAATAACGCCGCTCACAAGTCTGCGAAGGAGGCTAGAAGCAAGAAGCGTGCCACTAAATCACAGGACCTCACCTCGCGCTAACGGTTTTCAAGCGCCACATGCCAAGCAAGGCGACCGGAGGCAAGGTTGTCTTCTCCACCTGGGTCCTTTTTTCTTCGTCGTGATTTCCTTCGAGCTATGGCGCCACAGCCTTTGGGATAGACTTCGAGGTTGCACTATTCCCTCGCATACACACAAGTGTCAGCTGCTATTTGGAGACGCTGTAGCGGGAAATCTGAGGACAAAGAGAGCGAACCAATACCTTGCGAAATGCCGGAACCACACACAGCTCCCTCAAAAGCAGATGTCTTCCGCCAGTAGACGAGTTGGAAGCGGATCCCAGACGGGGGAAATGTTGTGAATAAATTATGCAAGATTAAGCCATGTCTGTCATTGGCTCGGGTCGTGGGAAGGACAAGAAGGAGACAAATGCAGCTCATCCACACCCAAGAATGATTAGGTATTATTCTAAAGAAAATGAATAACAAAACAAAGCAATCAGTTTTGACTCACAATACTTATTTTCTCTGCCGCTGAGAAAAGGATTGCGTCGTGAAATGTAAACCGTTACATGTAACCAAGGCAACGGTGACAGTATTTGCTACAGTGAGGAATTGTCACACTGAGTGTGGGGGTCATGTAAAAATTTTCGGTCCTTTGGGGAGGGTTATGTAGCTGTTTTGTTTTTTCAGACATCACTCAATTGTCAAGACTCTGAATACACATTTAAATGCGTAAGCTGGACCCCTGGAGCGTGGCTCATGAGCTGCTTTCAGCTACCCGATAATGATACATTTCCAGGCATTTTCCAAGGGCTCCCTTGGAAATCTAGTCATCTAGCCTGAAATCATCCCTACGCTTCCTTGAAGTCACGGGCGGCGATGACTACGAGAAGCGCCAATAGTTTGTAGGGATGGATTCCAGGCTATTAGAAATCAGCAAATGCATTTTCAGCGTTGTTGTATCTGATTTTATCGTTCTTTTATACATGTGAAATTTTACGTTAGTAAACACAACACAGGAATATCATTTTGACATTCAAAATTGAATGGGCGAAAATGAACTCTAAGTGACAGCAAAATGAAATAAGTTATTTTTTGCCCAAAAAGTTTGATTGACTTGATGGTACCATATTTGAAACAATGCAGCTTTGTGTATTGTCAGCTCATCATCATCAGTGAGTCAAATTTAACAAGTTTAACAAGTTTATTGCAAGTTCTTACCCGAAGGCTAATTGCAAGTTACAATTAATCAATCAATCATGGATAAAAGAACAGTGAAATAGAGTAAAAAACAACAACAAGGGTAAATACAAAAGCGTTTAAACTACAAAGTAGGAAATAAATATCTAGAGCTATGTCTGAAGGGCTTGACTTCTCTTTTGTAGACCATGGAAGACGTAATGCCCCACCTTTTCTAAAATTTGTGGGTTTTGGGAAGTTAAAAGAAGAATAGTTTTGTCCTTTTCTGCAAACTTTGAGAAATTGGGATAAATTTTAGTGGTTTGGATAGATAACTAACGAAACAAATTTGAGACAATTATTTGATGGGTGAAACAACATCCAAACAAAAAGTGCATCGCTGCATGTGTACTGTAAATATACTTTTGCATTGTATTTGATGGTGATAGATTAAGTAGTCAGGAAGAAAAAGTTGTGTATATCCCAAGGAGATCCAAGGAGGTTAACTGGAATAGCTTTCATGATGCGGAGCGTTATTCTTCAAGCAGATGTTAGGGTCATCATCATCTGGCGGCTGCAGAGCAGACAGATGTTAGGGTGGAAGATCGTAATGTTTTTTGACTGCCAGGTTTCTATTACAGAATGGCCGTGGAGTCATACAACTTTACGACCTTCCATCCCTTGGAGGTAGGGAGTGAGAAAGGATGCGTGAAACTTTTCAGACAGGCCCCCTTCTACGCCTGTCCTCCCCCTCATAGATAGTGAACAGTCCCTTACGCGAAAGGGAATGTGCGTTCGCGCCACGCATGCGGAGGAAGTGTCATCATTTCAAATTCCCCGCCAAATTTTAGGTGACCCGAATGTTAGTCTTCTCTGATTGGTCAAATTTGATGTATTTTTACCAATAGGAGTTACAGTTCAAAGACATTGACACTCCACTAACCAATCACCATGCAACACTGAGCAACGTACGGGAAAATCATTACATTTTTCGTACCGGGAAGGGATAGATTGTTTATGTGTGAATCTTAGCACTTTTTTTACGGATTTCCTCTCCGATGAGGTGAAAAGACTTCAAAATCTCGAATCAGAGCGTGACGTTGGAAAAGTGTCATGTAGCAGAAAGTGGTGAAAGGATGCAATTATCTCCTGTGACGGAATATCGCTATCGGTTCTGACCCCCCTCCCCACTTTGATGCCTAGTTACTATCAACAACTTGTTGGAGCGTCTAGGTTCAAATTTGAAGACAATTTCCTCATCTTTTATACTTGGTAGAGTGCACATAACCAAGTTGTCAAGATGATGGAATTAAACCTATCCCGTGTTGACTACACGCAGGTCAGTGTTTGCGTTCATTACATTGGTTTTGATAGTGATCTTTTTATCTTCAAGCAGATGTGTGTGTAGCATTTCTGAGTTCCCAATTTTCTGGTAGAGGGGTATAGAAATCGTGTGATCATTCCTTTTAAACCTGATTGCGGGTTTGATATAATTAGAAGGCAAACTAGGGCTAGGAAGGAATCTTGCATACGATTGTGAAGCTCACACTGGAAGTAAGACTTGGTTAGAAAAATGTCAGATGGTTGTTGGAAGATATAATGTTATGCTATTAATGTTACTTTTTATGGAAAAAAGTTGTCATGCAACCCACCAATGCCTGAACGTGTGGTATACTGGATCGACACCAACTGGCAAAAAACAATGAAATGCACACCACAGTTTTTTTTTTTTTCATTTACGACTTGTCAACACACACATGAAATCTTAGCTGCAATATACATGTACTGTAAATGCATTTATTTTTGCGGGCACTTAATTTTGCTTCATGAGTAGAAAGGAGGTTTTTGTGCTGTTTGAAGTTTGCTGTAGTACAGTATTACAGTATTAGTAATTCGCAGGGTCATGAATTCACAGTGGAAAATGCACGAATGAAACCACCATGCGCATCTTAGGTGTCGAAATGAGCCAGAATACAACAAATAGCAAGGTAACGTTACATCAAACACTCCTCTTTGTCTCCATTTTCACCTTGTTTACATACTAATTATTTTGAATGGCGCTATTTAACAGGTGGCTGTAACTTCGCCTAAAACCATGAAGCTGCTACCGGCATCAGGGAAGAGAGCTATTCAGAAGGTATTTACCGTAAGATTGCTTATTACCTGTTTGGTAATGACTTGTTCCCAAACATGTTCCCAAAACGTAGTAGTATAATTGCACACTTCCCAAAAAAATATAATTTAACGTTCGGGTCCTGGTCATTATGAAAGATACACAATCCATTCACAACTTCTTCATTTACATGTCCACAATCAAATGCCATCAGAAACAGACGCCCTCTTTGGTTTAATTGAAATGAATAGAATTCCTGACATAATACTGGTAAATCAGTCGATCCAAAGAAAAACTAGAAGAAATTTAAGGTTAAGGTAACTTTATAACTTGTTCACTTGGTACCTGCTACTTTAGTTTTCAACCTCAACAATTTACCCTAGAATAGACTCTACAGATGAGTCTGGTTGGGATGCTTACGGAGGACAGCACTGGACTGGTGCCAAGTATTTGCACCTTTTTCATCTTAGCTTACAGAAAACTCAAACTCCAATATGCCTGCACACAAAAAATTAATTGGATGTTTTATTTGCAGGTTACTGTTGGGGACCACGAGGGAGTTGTAACATGTTTTGGGATGAAGAAAAAGGAGACAGTGGTAAGTAGGAGACACTAGATGGTACAACCTGCTTAGTCTCTACCAGACTAACTGCGCGGGCTATAATAGGGAGATATTTGCAAGGGGAGTCTGGCCGCCTTGAGGTTGACTGGCCGCGCTTTGGCGGGGGAAAACTAACCCTCCTGCGGACCGACTCTACTGGCCAGCTATTCCCTTCTTTTGCCGAATTCTACGATCCGTACCCCCGTAGGAAGGCCTGGTGGAGGCTACAACCAGCTACCATTATGCTTCAGCGTTACGCTTTCAGCTCGATTGAAGAAGAAGAAGAATGGTGCACTGGGTCTTGTTTTCTTCAGATTTTTGTACGGAACAGTAAATACGTGAGAATTCCAGCATACCTGACATGACAAACAGATCACAAGGACCTTTGTAACTTTGTTGTCCCAACACTACCAGTGGGTGGGTACCCATTACAATGTTATGCCTACACTTACACGAATGCCTGAAGGTCATTCCAATTATTTCAAGACCCCCGGATGCCACACCTATTCCCTATGGTTGTTCCTTGTATAATCATTGCCCCCCCTCAAAAAAACTTTAGGTATGTGATGTTAAAGATCTGCCACTTCAATTTAAAAATTGAATTGTATACGTAGTTTAGTGCAAGTCTCTCCAATCAGCCATCTACCAGATAGGAAACATTGACATATATCTAGGGTACAAAGTTTTGGGTATAGTGGCCCGAAATTGACTTTCGTCAGTTTAGAATTACTTTTTGCCTTGTAACCTAAAAGATGGGATTGAACATATATCATTAGCAGGAAAAGAGATTGTAATATTTTTACTTTCTTACATCAACACGTTTTTGTTCCACCAACAGCCAGTGTTCAAGACCCTCCCCAGCCAGGCTATCAAGCGACTGGAGTTGGGAGGACCCCCTGGGTCTGTAGCGGACAGGGTCTTTGTCTCCAGCGGCACGGAGGTCAGAGGTTACACCAAGAAGGGCAAACAGTTCCTGGGGTTTAACACTAACCTGGCCGAGCCTCCGCAGGCAATGTGAGTTGATTACCTTTAAGTTGCTATGGTTCCTCTTCCTACTGATATGTACAATACATAACTAATTATTAAGTGGAAATTAAACCAGTATAAACATTTAAAGGTTTATGGTAAGTTAGGCATGAAATAATGATGTTCTCCTTTTCTCAGAAGTAGTTCTCAAATTCTCATGCAGTAAAAACCTGCCCAGTTTTGAGGAACCACAACATCAATGAAAATAAATTCAAGTTCTCAGGCCTGTTGGACAAAGTTTTATGTTCATGAAAACTTTTTAATATTTTAAAAATTATTATATTAACTGGATCAGTTAATACAAAACAAAACATGCCCTGACAACCCTCCAGACTAAATTTTTAGCTTAGGCGCGCATGCGCTCCTAGCCTCAAAAAGTTAGGCGCGCAGGCAAACATTTGGGCGCGCAAACAAAAAATCTGGTCGCGCAAAGTACTTTTTAATTTACAAGCCAAGAGAATACTAGTAATACCAGGAATCTTTGAAAAACGCCAATAGGCGACATGTATTTCCTGGATAAATAAATAAAAAAAACAATAATAAAAAAAAAACATGCAATTTGAAAAATACATGCAAAAATTACTAGTATACAATGAATATTGTATTATTATACTCAGTAGTAAACACATATTATTAAGCTACTAGTATTATACAGTGTATATTATAATTTCAGAAAAATCTTTTTCAGCTTTAATAGTACAATCTTTTTATAGCAACAACAGCAAAGAAGTACTTAATTTCGCCCCAAGAGATAAAAGAGCGGCGGAAACGCGGTGCTAGATTTAATTTGTTTCATTATCATCTCTCTACCGATATCTCCTGCACTAGGCTGCAGTCTCACCAATGTCGCTAGGGGCGTTGCATATTCCTCGCGTGTTTTTGTGAGATCTAACGTGAGTTCGAGAAGAAAATGGCCGCTAATGTTTTCGTCCCGGTCTCGGCCGATCCCTGCCGGGCGTTTCGGATGAATTTTTGCGTTTATAGGCGCATTAAAGCAACTTAACTACGGATGAAACTTCTCAAGGAACATTTCTCAATGGAAAATGGGTCGTTGTTACCGCAAGCAGACCGGGGCGAGATTTGGCAGCCAATAATTTTAGGGGCACAGCGGATTCTCTGCCGGTCGCGCAATGTGCGACCAGAGTAAAAAGTTTAGTCGCATTTCGTAATTTTTGGTCGCATATGCGACCAAATCGGTCGCAGTCTGGAGGGTTGCCTGAATTCAGCTTAGCCTTTTGCAATGACCTCAGGCTTGTTGGCCCATCTTACATTGGCAGACTCCCCTTGATGGTTAGCGCCCTCTAGCAGGACACATATGAATTGCCATATGGAAACATGCTCACACAGACATGCCAAAAAAAAACTTCCATAGGAGGTGAAGTAATAAGTTTGGCTTGTTGTACAGTAGTATGCAATGCCATCAGGGTATATACAAAATTTATTTCAGTGAATAAAGAGACTCTTTCTACACAACCAAGTGTTTTTATTCAGCCAACGTTTCGGTGACCGTCTGTCACCTTCCTCAGTGTGCATGTGTACTTGTAGATATGTAAATACATTTGGGAGCACATCTACAGCAGCAACACCTATGCTGCAGTGCAATGTGAACCAGTCAGAATTGCCCTGAGCAAGGTGACAGACGGTCACCGAAACGTCGGCTGAATAAAAACACTTGGTTGTGTAGAAAGAGTCTCTTTATTCAGTGACTTACCAACCTGATGAAACTATTCACGGAAAATTTATTTCAGTCCAACAATGCTGACTAATGTTTGTCATATTCAGGTATGTAACAGGCAGTGACCTGTTCCTAACTGGCACCTACGTGTTCAACCACTTCCACGACCTGAAAGACCAGAACTACTTCCTGGCACCTGACAAGATCAACGACGTCCTGTGTCTGCCGCTGGACAAGTTCTCCTTGCTGACCTCAGTCCTGGCCTGTCAGGACAGGGTGCTCAGGGTGCTGCAGGTAACATACAGTCCCTTTTTGGCAACACGTCAAGGTAAATGGAGCCACTTTCGGTGACGACAATCAAAAAGAGGGTTTTCTTACATCATCTTTTCTGTTGACATTATTAACAAGGTATATAGACTTAAGATATAAAAAGAAAATTCAGAAAAGAGATTTTTGCTGCAAGAGGCAGAAGTGTTTCTTTGGATTCCACAAAGAATTTCTTATCCAGGCTGACCATAAGGCCTAAATCAGGATGATGTAAGAATGTAAGACAAACTCAGGTGCCTTTTGCTTCAGTAATGTAAGTTGAAAGATCTCAACAGTATTTAATGGTATGTTTTGTTACCAGAATTTGTACTTGTTGATTTGAGATACTTGGTGAGTATGCTTTGCTCTCAATTTTTTCACAGAAAAATAATGCAAATGTTCAATCCACTTTTGATATACATTTTGTTTGTTTCTGTAGGAGTCAGACCTTCTGTATGAAGTGGAAGTCCCCGGTCCACCACAGACCCTTTGTCTCATCAATGGCAATGGAGGTAAAATAGTAGCAGCATGATTTGAAGTGGGAAATGCTTGGAAAAGTCCAACAAAGGTCTTTTGTAGCATCAAATAATATACATGTATAAAGTGTCAGGAACATTAACTAAAAATAGATTCATCACACTTGTCTGTTTGTCTCCTTAGGTGTAGAAGGGAATGAGCTGTTGTATGGGACATCTGATGGGAAAGTCGGGATGGTGCAGATTAACAGGTCAGTTTTTACATAGATACGCTGCATACAGTTTTTTCATAACATTGTACATGTAAGTCCTGTATCAAGTGATTGGTAGAATCATCAAAGCAAAACATGGGAAGAACACAAAATGTGGGGCTTTTTGTAGGCATATTTGAGACAATTTTACTATTGGTAGGGTTATGAATGCATACAAGCAATACCATACTACATTTTCAAAGGATATCAAAAGACATTTTTCTTACTATCCTCTTCAGTCTGTCCCCAAGTCACAGATGGGAGCTGCCTAATGAGAAAGGCCATGGAGGTAAGACAGTTATTTAACAGTCAACAAATCAAGACTCACTGTATTTTAAAACACACACTGGAGGGGTGTAATTTGACTAGCCTTACATACTGTTCTAAGCTGATGATATTTTAGAAATTTATGGAGGGATAATATTATTATAACTGTACATGAATAAAGAGACTCTTTCTACACAACCAAGTGTTTTATTCAGCCGACTTACCAACCTGATGAAACTATTCATGGATATAACTGTACACGTTTACCAGTGAGAAGAAATTAAAGTTTGACCTTTGCCCCTTACAGGTATCCTTTGTCTGGACAACTATGACATCACGTCGGACGGCGTACAGGACCTGCTGGTGGGGCGGGATGACGGGCTGGTGGAGGTCTTTGGTTACAACGAGACAGACGAACCTGTTCTACGCTTCAGTCATGTAAGTCATTAACATATCATTGGTCTGCACATGTAGAAACACACTCAGGTCTTTACACTGGGGAATATTCAAATTCCCTTTTCGTCAATTGAGAGATATTTAAACGCAGCCAGGTCTAGACTAGATTTAGCTGGCATGTACAGTCATGTTTGCGTTACATTTAACGGGTAGTGCGTTAGCGGCGCGATACTGGCGCGCCGTCTGCGCGCAAACGGCGCGACGATACCACGCTACAGTAACTCGCTATTAACGCATTTTGTGTGGCCGGAGCCTCCTGGATTGCCCCGCGTCATCCGCGTTATTTCTCGAGTGATCGGTCGCGTTATCCATTCATATGCACGGCGAGAATTTTCACAAAAATGTGTTTGTTGTGCGGCGCGCGCAAGCCGGCCAATGTGCCTGCCTCGAGGTCATATGCAAATATTGCATAACGTGACCGCGGTACGCGCCTCCGATTGGTTGATATTTCAGCCGGCAGTGCCGGCGGCGGGTCACAAAGCGGGCAGATGCGGGCAAATGCTGTTTCCGCGAACACAGAACGATATTCTAGGCAAAATATATATTTCTTTGCGGATTTATGGAGTCTTTTGCGTAATTTTGACGCCCAAACGTTGCGTTATCGCTATCCGTTAAATGTAACGCAAACATGACTGTAGTCCTTAATCAAGCCAAATTTAGGTTTAACAATTTTTTATCCATTAGTGGATTCTAAACTTGTTATCTAAGATTTTTTTCATGTTACAAGGTAAAAGGTCATCAGTTGTACCAGTGGTTTCTGGTCCTTCAGTGATAAGACTGTCTGCTCCAATATCCCCAATCTTGTAAACAAACTAAACACAACATGTACTTGCTATGCCTTTCTACAGCAACTGAATGAGAGTGTGACGTCTATTCAGGGTGGGGTGGTTGCTACAGCTGGGTATGATGAGATAGTTGCTGCCACTTATGCAGGTATGTGGCAGACAGATGTTATGTACTGTCACCATGGAGTCCTAGCGACATAAGAACAGCCCTGCGTCCGTTCCTCTCCATAACAGTATTGTGCTGCAGGACCAACGAAAGTTTTAATGATTTTCGTTTGTATCTCTTAATCTAAAGCTAGCATTTTGGGGAGGTTTGTATTGTTGGCTTTGCTGCATTTAACCCTTGGGAATGAATGCTAAAATCATCAACTTTCAATTCTTCCTGGCAAACTTAGTACTCATAACACATGCCACCCCACCCCCATCCAGGCTGGATCCAGGGTTTGACTACAGAGCCTCAGGAGAAGGAGGCGGGGCCGGGAGACGAGGTCCAGGTCAACGTGGAGACACAGGCCAGGATCAAGACTCTCAAGTAAAATACAACTTCTGTTGGGCTGTTCCATTAACCCTCTCCCTGCTGCCTAACCCCCTAACCAATACGAATTTGATACCAAAAGGCTACTTCAGCAGGGAAAAGGTTAAAAAATGTTGAGTATGATAAAGAAACTTTTTAATGTATCTCTTCTTTTTCATTTTGTGTTTTCAGGATTATTTTGTTATCCTGCACTCTTCCACTCATTAATTTCAAGGTTTAGTTTTCCTTTAAAAGTAACCATAGTTTAGTGGGTAGCATTAACAAATGTCAACATTTATGTTACCTATTTATAAAATTAATGTATATGCAGGCAATGCATATGCACATGCACAGAGGAGCATCATTAGTGACATATAGAGATCCACAGTTTTGTTGCAATGCATTGTGCTATGCATTGAAATGTGACTTGATTGTTTACAGACAAGAGCTGGAAGAGATCCAACAGAAGGTGGCACGAGAGCGTGAGAAGTACCAGGCGACGGCCCACAGCAGCAAGGCCATCTCAGCTGTCCCCTTCTTCAACATCAACGACAAGTTTACCCTCAGTAAGGACGACGCCAGTTACACCCTGTCTCTGGAGGTCCAGTCGGCCATTGATAATGTACTACTTCAGGTGAGTTACTTTCCATTTGTTACTTCTAAGTGTGTATCTTTTGTGATGTGTTTCTGTGAAATTTTTTGTGTAACTGACCATGCAGAGACCTGGCTGTGCATTTGTCTATCAGTGACATGTATATTTCTACTCTCGACAACATCAGCAGTGATACTGGTATTAGCTGATAGAATTTCACCATCAATATCACGAAATGTATATCAGAGTGACTGTCTTCCCAGCACAGAAGTAGTTAATCTATTTCTTCTTGCTTTTTAGTCTCACACTTAAGTCACTGTAAATTTGAAAGACATTGGGAAATGACTTTTTAAGTCATATATTTTATATATATATATCATATATTTTAAGTCATATACGTTTTGATGAAGCCTCTTCAGGCACTGACATATCTAAAACTGTACAGTCAAGAAGAAGTTGAATTATAAGACTTGGAGACAGTTTTTTTTTTCAAATTCTCAATGTTTTTCATTAGAAATGTAAATATTTTGTCCCTACTGACCTGGTGCATCTTATACACAGAGTGATGTACCCATTGATCTGCTGGATGTGGAGAAGAACTCAGCTGTGGTCAGTTTCAGTGCTACAGAACCTGAGGTAAGAAAACTTAAGCCGCTGTCATATGTAGCCGACTGTTGACTCCCAACCTTCTCCAGACTGTGGTTGGTAGTCAGTCCCAAACAAGGTCATCTGGGTTTGGGAGTTGCTTGGTGAGGTTGCCTAGTAGTCTTTAAAAGTCGTCTGAACCACTCAGGCTATGAATTTTGACAAAATTAAACTTGGGAAAGTTGTATTCTTGTTACTTGTGATCAGAGGAGTGAATTGGAGCTAGAATAGCTACCCCAAACCCAGCGTCAACCTTGGCTCGGGAGTGTTCGGGGGCAAAGGTGTTGGAAGATGATGGATGTCTGACGGGCTTGACATTCTATGCTACCACTATGTACTTATAATACGACAGAGTACTCGGAACCAAGAGGTCCCGGGTTCGAGTCCCGACATGCTACCGACCTTGTGCCCTTGGGAAAGGCACTTTACACGACTTTCCTCACTTGACTCATGTGTAAATGAGTATCATGTGTTAGGTGTGCACGCTACCTGCATACTTGCTGCCTAGTGCACACTTTGTATTGTCATGTTACAATTTCTGAACAAACAAAACAAAACAAAATACAAGGTACATAACTTTTGCTATACATGTAATTCCTTTGTATTCGTCCTAGATATATTCTCATAGTTTGATGGATATTTTTTTTGCCTCACCTGATTATTTCCCCCTTTTCCAGAGTGGGAACTTCCTTCTGGCCACCTACAGATGTCAGGCCAACACCACCAGGCTGGAGGTCAAGGTGAGTCACCAAGGTCAAGGTCATGACTTCATCTGAAATATAACATTATGCAACTTTGGGCAACATTAGGCAACTTTGATTTGATATATACTAAGATTTAGCATCATCTCCACCTTACATACTAAATGCCCATCCCATAGGCTGACATGGTATGTTGCTTGATCCACAGATCCGCTCTATTGAGGGCCAGTACGGTACTATCCAGGCATACGTGACTCCACGTATCCAGCCCAAGACCTGCCAGGTCAGGCAGTACTCCATCAAACCCCTGTCTCTACACCAGAGGACACATAGCTTCGATGAGAGCAGGTAACAGACATTGTTTTGTGGAGAAACTATAATCATTTCCTTACAGTTACAAGCTTGCATTAGTGTTTGTGATATACAGCAACAGTCTGAGGGACTTAATACTTTCTATAGGATTTTGTTTGTCATAATTGTTGAGAAATATTCTGAAGTAAGAAGGGAAAATCAAATCATTAGCAAATAAGGTTTTTGTAGAATGTTGAAATTGTAACATTATGTTTTGTGTTGAATTGTGTTGTGTTGTAACACCACCCAATTGCAGTTACTTTAGTTAGTAGTTTATCAGAAATAGTATTCGATATAATAAAAATTAATTTGGAAAATATCAAAATCAACAACCCTGATTTTATCCTAACGTTTTATCATTTCATTTACATTGTACAAGAAAATGTTTTTAGGCATAATGATTGCTTGTTGATAAACATGTTGAAAAAGGAGTCAAGAACATTTGTAGAAAAGAGCCAGTAATAACTGCTACCTGTCCACAGGCCCATGAATGTGCTGAAGATATCAGGAAACTTCAGCATGGCTGAGATCCACTCCTGGGTCTACTTCTGTCTGCCCGAGCTGCCCGAGAGAACGCCGGTGGGAGACTCTGCAACCTTCTACTTACTCAACACATTCCTGGACACCCAGCTGGAGTGCACATACAGGTGAGACCACCTGTGGACAAGGCTTTAAGTATTGTTCAACTTGTTACACCTGATCCCTCCATCTGTATTAATCAGTTGGGTTCTCCTCTGGTTGGCCTAAAACTTCAGATTTGTGGGCAAGCAGGGATTTGCTCAGGTCTGGCCTGAATAGATTGATCCAGGCTGTCAATAATCAAATAATACGACTTCCAACTGAAAGGCATAAGATTCAGTCCTTAAACCAAGGAGGATGAAAATAGGACTTTCTTTAACACTGTTTTTTGACAAACATGTTTCTGTTGCTCAATGGGGGGGATTTGGAACATTTAATGTGCTGTGGTGTCAATTTTACCTTCTGGAGATATTCATTTTTAAGTGCCATGTCTGTGTCTGTCAGAAATTAGTTTCAATCTCCCGTTTCCTTTGTTCCAAACATTTGTTTGTAACCTCAATTGACAGATTTCAGGATATTGTGGATGTGTTTAATCTCCTACAGGAAGGGAGAAGGTATCTTCCGATCAGACAACATCTCAACCATCTCCATCCTGAAGGACGTCATCACTAAACAGGCTACTCATCGCAAAGTCAACATCCAGATCACTTATGGTAAGAGTTCCTCTGTAACACTTCAAGGGCTGCCAGTAAATATGCTCCACTGTCTGGCAGCTGAAAAATTTAATGGTTACCTTCTGACAATCAGCAAATTCATCTGAAGACCGTTGACAGTGTGACACTGACTTTATCATACAACTATGAAGTAGAATCCTTCTAGGATGATGTACTTTTAAACATTGTCTTATTTGGGTAAGAGCTTGCCTCAATGACAACCAAACTTCCTCTCTCAAAATGTTCAAGACACATTATATGGTAAATAGTACAACTTTTCATGCAAACCTGCTGCAGCGATAGTTGAGTTCGATGTTTGCTAACACGAAATGTCTCCAGCTAACAGAAGCTAACACAGTGTTGTAACTCTCGTCTGTTCCCTGCAGACCTGTCCGACGAGTCCATCCCCCACACACTACAGCTGATCCACCCCCGACTGGAGTACCAGCTCCTATTGGCCAAGAAAGTCCAACTCATAGATGCACTCAAGGTGAGACATTTACCAACTCATCAGGGATCGTCCAATACGTAACCAGGTTGGGTGAAGGGATGATTAGATTCTTTGCCGTCAAATATGAACTTGGCACACATTTTAGTTCACTGCTTCTGTATGAAAGCATAGCTCTTGTCTCTGTATTGTGAATTAATGGAAGTTGCTAACAATTCTTTGGTTTTTGTGTCAATGTACTGTGACCTGATTAAATTGTGCCGCTAGCAGCCCTGCAAACAATAGGTCCTATAGACACTTTGACATTTACTTGTTATCCAGTGAAATAGGGCCTAACTAATGTGCCTGACATGTGATTTATCCTGAGGTTACCATGGGTTGTTATGACACAGTTCCAGTTAAAACTGTGTTTTTTTTCTGTTTCACATGAGTTTTAGTATGCCATGGCCTCTGGTTGGTGTTTCATTTTTTTGAAACTGAGTTCCTGAGTTAGAACTCTATGGAGAAGGGATTGCTACAACCACAAACAGCGAGAGTTTGTGTTACATAGGCTATTGTCAATGTAGATGACTGAAACTTTTTATTTTTGTGGTTGATGGTTTTGTGGTTGATGGTTTGTGGTTGATGTTTTTCATGAAAAGACTCAGATTTTCAATGCTGTCACACGTTTATCTTTAGGAGCTCCAGATCCACGAGACAGACTTGAGCTTCCTGTCTGCAGAATATGTCAACATCTTAGAGAATGCCGACGAACCCCAGGCAGAGTACAAACGGCAACCATGTGCACTGGAGAGGCTCTATGGTATACACTCCTGTTTCTTAGTTTACTTACTTGTTTGTTCATGAGTCTGTTTTGCAATGATCACTCTTACAGCTAGATTGATTGATTGATTGATTGGATTGATTGATTGATTGATTGATTGATTGATTGATTGATTGATTGACAATGTCAAATCTTAACTCTACCCATCTTTTTTTTTAAATCCAGGAATGATCACAGATCTGTTCATTGACAAACACAAGTTCAAGGGTGTGAACGTGCGCACCAAGGTACCACAACTCATGGAACTGTTGGACAACTACGACCTACAGACGGTCATCGACTTCTTCCAACTCAACTAGAGAGACTTTTCATCTACTAGTATTCCTCGTCCTTTTATGAGATGACCTTTTGAGAGGAATCTTTAGAGGTTAGATGTGTAATGTATACTGCTATGTTTCTTCAGTGTTCGAAATACTTTTTTGAACCAGGTAGCACAGTGTGCACCTTTGAGTTCAGCGGTACATATTTTCAGGTTGCGTGGTGTGCTACCTGAGTCAGGGAGCAACTAGCGCACAAGAAAATCAGGTTGCAATTGCTAGTGTGCTAGTGGGTATTTCGAACACTGTTCTTTATGTTTCATTGCTGACATACACTATCAAATCAAAGTCAAATCTTTATTCAGTAAGGATCTCGTGGACAACACACCCGAATTTCATCCTTATTATCACTTACAACAATGACTTGTACACTCGACATAACATAGTTTAACTATATGTACTGTAAATCTTGAAGTATTAGTGGTGGTTTCATGTTCACTGCATTTGTTACTTCTCCTTTGCAAAATCGTCACACTGCAAATGATACAATTTATTGGTGAGTAAATCACACAGTGTGCCCTATATTAGTTTTAAACAGGTGGAATGTCTGTTTTCCCCCCCTGGACCACAAAATTTAGTCTCCCTGAACTTAAATGAATTTACAGTATTTTGTAAACACCGTAAAATTGCATATTTTAGCACATAATGAGACTTAGTGATTACCAGTCACAATTTTACTAAGTGTGTTCCTTGTCAAAAAGTTTTCTGTATTGTTTGCCAATTATTCCTGAAAATTCCTGACTTTGAAAAGAGGGAAGAATATAGATATGTACATTTTCTGTATCTTCTATGATCCTGTAATTGTGTGTAACCTGTACAGAATACAATTGTGCTTTGATTTTGGTGTGTATTTTGAGTGTTGTTGTTGTCTTTTTTCATTTCATCAATGAGAGACCACTCTATAATTAGTATAAATCCTTTTATTATAAAGGAAGTTATTTCCTTATCCCTCTACTGTAGACCCAAAACTAAACCACTAGAACCCAGCCTTAAACCTTAACCCTTATCCCTTCTCTATCATTATACCAGCTAAACAGAATACAGATGCAGATGCCAAGTTATGTCCTTGGTACTGAAAGCTATCACCAACTCCCTTGCATTTAATTCAGTAACTAATCGAATAAAGTAACTATACTACTGTAGTACATAACTACATGTACTGCAAATGATACAATGTATTACATTGTATGAGAACTTGTACGAGGAACTTTTATAAGGAACACTGAAGGAGTGGTTTTTATATTGCATTGTATATTATTGCTGTCGTCAGGCCCCTAATTGCTCATTCCCACTATTCCAGTATCTCAAACAGTTCCTGTGCCTTCTTTTCTGCAGCAGACCCTGCATCCTTTTGATGATAGGAGGTTTTTCAGCTGTTGTGCAAGTTTATGTTCCTCTTCTCTGGCTGGGTCTGGTGCTTGTCCCACATGCTCTCTGAGAAGCTTCTTTTCCTTCCAAGCTTGACCAAACGTCAGAAACTCGCGAGTTTCCTTTGCAACCTTTTCTTCGCGAGGTGACATCATTCCTTTCTTGTAGAACTGCTTCTCGAACTGAAGCGTATCCAGGAGATCGTTCATGAAGGCAAGTCGCTTCTCTTCCGTTTCCCCGTCTTTCTTAGTACTGTGCTCTTCTTTCTTTGTTTTCCAGACCTTTCTTCTTCGCCTCCCAAGACTTCCCAAACTCTATGTATTCGCGGACTGAGTCTGCTACTTTGCTCTCATGTGGAGACAGGTGTCCAGCCCTGTAAAACTGATTCTCAAAGTCAACTGTTTTCTGTAGGGTCAGACAAAAAGCTATCCCTTCGTTCTGACTCCCCCACTTCCCTCTTCCTCTTCTTCACCTTCTTCCTCTGCTCCTTCATTTTCATCTTCATTGCCTTCAGCATCACCTTCTTCATCACCTTCACCTTCTTCATCTTCACCTTCCTCCTCACCTTCTTCATCTTCGCCTTCTTCATCTTCTTCCTCACCTTCTTCACCTTCTTCTTCAGCTTCTTCATCACCTTCTTCGGCACCGGCGGACCGCTCCTCACCTTCATCTTCACGCTTCCTCGCCTTCCCCTCACCTTCATCTTCGCCTTCTTCATCTTCTCCGGCACCTTCTTCCTCATCTTCACCTTCTAGCGGCAACGGGAGGCCTCACCTTCTTCATCTCTTCCTCACCTTCTTCTTCATCTTCGCCCTTCTTCCTCACCTTTCTGCATCTTCTTCCTCACCTTCTTCAGATCTTCACCTTCTTCCTCACCTTCTTCGGAATCTTCTTCCTCACCTTCTCTTCTTCATCTTCAACCTTCTTTCCTCGCCTTCTTCTCTCTTCTTCCTCATCTTCTTCTTCATCTTCGCCTTCTTCCTCACCTTCTTCATCTTCTTCCTCACCTTCTTCTTCATCTTCGCCTTCTTCATCTTCTTCCTCAAACCTTCTTCTTCAGCTTCACCTTCTTTCCTCACCTTCTTCATCTTCTTCCTCAACTCCTTCTTCTGTCATCTTCACCTTCTTCCTCACCTTCTTCATCTTCGCCTTACGGCCTCACCTTCTTCTTCTTCATCTTCACCTTCTTCCTCACCTTCTTCATCTTCTTCCTCACCTTCTTCTTCATCTTCACCTTCCTTCCTCGGCTTCATTCATCTCTTCCCTAACCTTCTTCTTCATCTTCGCCTTCTTCCTCACCTTCTTCATCTTCGCCTTCTTCCTCACCTTCTTCATCTTCTTCACTCACCTTCTTCTTCATCTTCACCTTCTTCATCTTCGCCTTCTTCATCTTCTTCCTCACCTTCTTCATTCTTCACCTTCTTCCTCGCCTTCTCATCTTCCTCTTCTTCCTCACCTTCTTTCTTCATCTTCACCTCCCACTTCCTCGCCATTCTTCATTTCTTTTCTTCCTCACCTTCTCATATTCACCTTCTTCCTCACCTTCTTCATCTTCTTCCTCACCTTCTTCTTCATCTTCGCCTCTTCTTCCTCACCTTCATCTTCGTCTTCTTCACCTTCTTCTTCAGCTCCTTCATCACCTTCTTCTTCACCTTCTTCCTCATCTTCTTCGTCACCTTCTTAAGCGCATTTCTCCCTCACCTTCTTCATTATCTTCATCTTCGCCTTCTTCTTCATCTTCACCTTCTTCCTCACCTTCTTCACCTTATTCCTCACCTTCTTTCACCTTCTTCTTCACCTTCTTCCTCACCTTCTTCACCTTCAGCTCCTTCATCCACCTTCTTCTTCGCCTTCTTCTTCCTCTTCGCCTTCTTCTTCACTCTTCGCCTTCTTCACCTTCTTCCTCACCTTTCTTCACCTTCTTCCTCACCTTCTTCTTCATCTTCGCCTTCTTTCTTCTTTCAACTTCTTCCTCATCTTCCTCTTCGTCGTCTTCTTCATCTTCACCTTCTTCTTCGCGCCTTCTTCCTCACCTTCTTCTTCGCCTTCGTCGTCAACCTTCTTCCTCACCTTCTTCTTCACCCTCTTCACCTTCTTCACCTTCTTCTTCATCTTCTTCTTCACCTTCTTCTCTCCTTCTTCAGCTCCTTCTTCACCTTCTTCCTCACCTTCGTCTTCACCTTCTTCAGCACCTTCTTCACCTTCTTCTTCTTCGCCTTCTTCACTTTCTTCACCACCTTCTTCACCTTCTTCAGCCCCTTCTTCAGCACCTTCGTCATCAGCTCCTTCTGTTTCCTCGCCTTCTGCCTGATTTTCACCGCCTTTCAGTCCCCTAAAAAGACGATGAAGAATGTTATTTTTTTACTATCTTGGTGGCCTAAACAAAGGTGAAGTGATGGTGCTTGAAGCTCAACAGTACTTTTCTTAAAGCAGTAATGCCCTAGCGATGCCCCAAAGCCTGGTGAATATTGACACCCATCCAAGACAACCGTCAGTTTCCAAAAAACCTATTCTAGAAACATTTGTACAACTTACTAAGCTTTCTTACTACAACTTGGATAAACTTCCTGTCTCATGAAATTCCTTTATTGTTCCCCACTCCATCAAGTTATCTATAAAGCAACACTGTGAAGAATGTGTGCTCGGTTAAGTGTTTAGAGCCAACTAAAGACATAGACAATAATTAAGTATCATTGACTATCATTCATTCGCATGCTGGAGGAGAAACGGAGAACTTTTGGGTAACGCAGGGACATGGTATGATGTTCAACAATGGCACTAGGCACAAGCGAGTCCTATTGCCATATGACAACATAGACCAGACCTGACACAGTACGCATGCGCCCCAAGCGCGTTGTTTATGGCATGGTCCCCTCGTTGCCCATAATTCCGTGATCCAGAAGAAGGACTACTGTACCAACATTAGGTTTAACTATAACAGTTAATGTTCGTACCGTCTCTTCCCCAAGATGGGTAAGGATATCCCGCCACAGTGCTGAGTATCAGCACCAGGCATAGGACGTGCAACCACTTCATTCTGACAGCTCGGTGTTCGATGACCTGTATATAAGATAAAATTGAGCAAACGTTTGGACTAATTCATAGTATACGCCAAAAACACAGTTACTCAAGCAACTGGATATGATTTTGGAAACGGTCAGACGTTTCAGGTAGCATCCACTACCTTTCGTCAGTGACACTAAAGGACTGCAGGAGAATTGCTGGTTTTATAAGCACAAACCATTAATTGATATGCAAAAAAGTAAAGACAATTTTTGTGAAAGGCCAAAAGGAAACAAAAGTCAAGACAATTTTTGTGAACTTGTGTTTCCTTTTGGCCTTTCACAAAAATTGTCTTGACTTTTGTTTCCTTTTGGCCTTTCACAAAAACAGGTATAACAATAGACAGAGAAACAGCCTCAAAAATGTGGACAGTCCATTGAAAAACAATACTGGAGACCAGTGTTTGTAAACAGCTTCAGATAACTTGCTAGGCCCTCCAGCTACACTGGAGTGGAAAGTGGCTGGACTGGTGGGTGTTTGGGCACACTGTGGTGATTTTTCAAGCGAGTCGGCTCAAGTAAGGCGGCAAAATTGGGAACAATGCCCTAGGAACACTGGGATGACCCTCAGTGTTGCTGTCACATTGTAGCCTTAGGGAAGCCATGTAAAGCTTAGCATCACACGGTCCGTGAGCTCTAAAAGGACATTTTAGGCAGCAATATGGCTTCTGAATCGCTGCTCGATCTTTATTTAGAGATCAACTGATGTTTCACAATATAACAGGGTAGATTTTACTGCGAAAAATGCCCCTGGCTCTTTGGCAATTTTGAATTCGGCGACTTTCTGCCGATCGACAAAAGACGGCTGGATGCCATTTGGTTCATCTCCAGACAGATGTTGGGAGCCAGTTTGTGACAGAAATGGGCAGCTGGGAAACATAACGATTTTGGCTCCCAACATCTGCTTGGATACTACCGTTGCTAATTAGAACTACTGTACCAAACTTTCATGGTTGATTAAATCAGGAACATGCCCTGCGGGACGTGCATGATATACAAGCAACGATACCGCCATTACGTATTGAGTGACCTGTTGAACGTTACTCTATCAGATTTGCCAGTTTGACACCCACAGCTTTGATCATAGCGTATGCACACACACACACACACACACACACACACATGCACACACATACGCACGCACAAACGCAACCAGAAACAGACAGGTCAAGATTAAACCTCCTTCACAGAGGCAACTAAAAAAAGGGGCGTGTACGTGAAAAAGGCAGTTACTGATGAATATTATTTATGCCATCTAAACACACGTTTTCTGAGTTGCGTTTTGTCATTTCTCACTGTCATCGATAGAGCATAATACACAAAATGACTTAAGTAAAGTTTAGGAATTCGATAGTGCAAAATGCAATACGACGACAGTATAAAATCTACAGTATGACCCAAAAAAGTATAAGCAATTTTTTAACTTCATTATCACGAAACTTGTAAAGCTCATCACAACGATAGCAGATTTTTCATTAAGCAGGTCAAATATATATGCCTTCAATTGGTACCCTGATGATATACCTTCAGAGCATCATTCGTTTATACAACCATATGTTCAACCCAGTGCTAAAGGCGGCCATCTTGCTCCGTATGGCCCTGCAAAGTTGTCAGCTGTGCCTGACATGTGTGCCTGTCGTGGGCATTGTATCCAAAGGAAAGGCGGGCACAGTGATCTAATGCGAGCAGAAATGAAGCAAATGAATGTAACAATGCCCTAAATTAATACTATTCACGTTTGGGTGTTCTGATCTCTTATCTTGGACTGAACAAATGGATCTGGACACACAGTTGCTTAGACAAATAATACTCTGTGATAAATTATTGGAAGAACGTCATCATCAGAAGTGTATCAATGGAAAGTTTTGTTACTTATATTTTAACGTTCCATCATCGTGATGCGCTTCTAGCCAGGTAATAGTAAGCCTTTAAAGTTGGGTATACTTTCTAGGTCAGCCTGTACAACCAGGCCTGCATAGATAGAGGCTGAAAGGTACATTCACACCTGGCAGAAAGTTAAAGTTCCAAACACTCTTTGTTGGGCGATACCCAACAAGGACAGTTACCGGCCCCGCCAAATTCGTCGTTTGATCATATGTTTACGACAAGAAGATTTAGGCATTCTTGAGACAATCGTGAATGTGTCGTATAAAGTTCAGCTGCATTACACCGGAAAAGATACGATTGTCATAGACACACGTTCCATTCTGCTGAAAATCGTTTGACAAAAACAATCGTACGATCGACGAATGTGACTGCGGCTTAACCATTCAAAAAGTCTAGAATTACCGTCAGAAATGAAGACGTCGCTGCACAAACAAGAAGATCCTCCTTTCACTTTCAGCCCACCCAGAGTGAAATAGGGAGACTTGGCGTGAAGTGCCTTTAAGGGAAAACTCAGATGACGGGAGGAACCGTCCATGGGAAGAGATGGGGGTTCAACATATCAATTCAATATTTGAGAAAGTAAAAAAAAAGAAAGAAAGAAAAAAGAATGGGCAGCCACACAGGCCTGCCTACAACGGGGTGTTACAAGTTGTTAGTGTTGACCTTTTATAAGTTACATTTTCTCACAGTTTGCCACGTATTATTTTATCACACGCACCCCCATACACAGATTTGGTTACGCTAAATCTATCCATACACTCTGTTTGTTCTATGCTTGCTACCACGGTTGATAGTCTGTTGTACTCGTATGATCCCCTTGTTTGCTACTAAACGTCAATGATGATGACTAAAAATACTATGACGTTACACTGTTTGAAATCTCTGACAATGACAAGCTCGATTTGAAGCCAATTTTATACTTTTCTGTAACAGATGTTGATCAAATGTTTCTGCCATATGACACCTTTGTATGGAGGTATGCAATAATGACTCTACGACCCCACAGCCCTCAGGCTAAGCTTCGCCAGGGCTTAGCTGACCTGACCCATGGGGACCTATGGCACCTGTTCAGATGTCCATTGTTTGGGGGGAGGGCCTTTCTGTGAAGAGCACGCACAACCAAATGACAGCTGATTAATTGGTTGCCGAACAGGTTGATTTGCTTTACCTGTCCTGTCCTGTCCGGTATTTGTCCTGGCGCTCTTTTACATCTGTACGTTTGTTTAGGCACTTCAACCCCACTTCCAATAGGCGTCGCTTTTTGTGTCACTGTTAATTTTGTTGTCTATAAAACATAATTTGACATAGCTACCTTCAAGACTTCGTATGCAGCACGTGAATTACCAAGGGGGAAAGGAAGAAACAAACAAACAGAAGAGAGGGATGTCATACCTGGATAGTGATAATTATTAGTAACGACTTGCGCAAATTTAAGTCACCATTTGCATACATTATTATTATAATTATGCGACAAAACATCGTTAGTGTGGGTGTGGGGCTCTAGTTTTATATAAGATCGCAACCAGCATGTACCACACCAGTTAGAACACAAGAAGTTTAACCCGCTCACTTTTGTATTCTTTCATACTGATTTGTGCTTCGTAACAAAACACCCAAAAATGAATCATATCACCCAATAAGTCCCTCGAGTTAAACTGGTCACCTATGATATCCCTACAGTCCAAAGACATGTCAGTTCCGCATGTGGAGATAGATTACCGAGATCCCCACACTACACCAACAAAAAACACTGCTGTCTAGAGAAAACTACATCCCAGGTGCAGTCCGTTTCTTTTGGATTGAGCAAGCCAAATCATTTTGTTGCTTCCCATACACCGGATGCAAAGAGGTAAGCGTTGCGCCTCGTTTTCTCTTTCAGTATTCCTTGAGCTGTATAAGGCCTTGAAATCCACAATAAGCGTATCATTAGATGGATAGACCTACCACAAAAGGTTTGGAAACTTGAATTCAGTTGATCATGTCTCCGGCGGTACTTAAGCAGTTCTAATTGTGGTTTTATATGGCATATAACTATCGTCGGGCCCCTAATTCCTCACCCCCACTATTCCAGTATCTCAAACAGTTCCTGTGCCTTCGTTTCTGCGGCAGAGCCGGCATCCTTTTGATGAAGCAGGTTTTTCAGCTGTTGTGCAAGTTTATGTTCTCTCTCTGTGGCTGGGTCTGGTGCTTGTCCCCCATGATGCTCTCTGAGATGGTTCTTCTTCTCCCTCCAAGCTTGACCAAACTTCAGAAACTCGCGAGTTTCCTTTGCAACCTTTTCTTTCACGAGACGACATCATTCCTTTCTTGTAGAACTTCTTCTCGAACTGAAGCGTATCCAGAAGATCGTTCATGAAGCCGAGTCGCTTCTCTTCCGTTTTTTCGCCGTCTTTCTGGGAACCTTGCTTCTCTTTCTTTGTTTCTAGACCTTTCTTCTTCGCCTCCCAGGATTTCCCAAACTCGATGTATTCACGTACTGCGTCTGCTACCTTGCTCTCATGTGGAGACAGGTGTCCATCCCTGTTAAACTGATTCTCAAAGTCGACTGTTTTCTGTAGGTCAGACAAAAAGCTATCCCTTCGTTCTGACTCACCACTTCCCTCTTCCTGTTGTTCCACACCTTCTTCTTCCTCTCCTTCATCACTCTCACTCTTCATCACCTCCTTCTTCATCGCCTTCTTCACCTCCTTCTTCATTTCCTTCATCTTCACTACCTTCTTCATCTTCATCACCTGTTTCTTCTTCTCCTTCTCCATCACCTCCTTCATCACCACCACTTCCTTCTTCATCATCTCTTACTGTTTCCTCTGCACCGTCTACAGTCACGAAAAAGAGGATTAGGAATGTTATTCTTTATCATCTTGGTGGCCTAAACAAAGGTGGAGTGAAGGTGCTTGAAACTCAACAGCACTTCTTTATTTATTTATTTATCAAAATTGCATACGATTACAACGCAATACCGTGGATACCCTGGCAGCTAAAGCTGATGTCGGGTTCCACAACAAAATATACACAACAGGTATACACAATATACACAACAGGTAAGAACAATAATTGTAAAAATACTAATTATAGCTATACATTAATAGGTAACTAACATAGCTGGGAGGCCGGAGGTCAACTTAACTTAAAGCAGTAATGCCCTAGCAATGCCCTAAAGCCTGGTGAATATTGACCTGATCCCAGGTCAACTTTCAAAAAACTTGTTTCAGAAGCTTTCGTTGCGATTGTCACTGACTTACTATAGTTTGCATAACAGGTCAGGTTATCTCTTAAGGATCCTAAAGCAACACTGTAAAAATTGCGTGCTCGGTTAAGTGTTTAGAACCAACTAAGAATATAGACTATAATAAGTACTGTATAATAGACGATATTCCACATTCATTCGCATGCTGGGAAAATTGAGAACTTTTGGTAACGGAGGGACATGGTATTATGTTCAATACCAAGGCAGAGAGCAAGCGAGTTATGACGTATGACAGCATAGACGGACGTAACACATTACGCATGCGCCCCAAACGCGTCGTTATATGGCATGGTCCCCACGTTACCCATAATTCTGTGATCCGGAAGATGGACTACTGTACCAACTTGAAGTTTAACTATAACAGTTAATGTTCGTACCGTCTCTTCCCCAGGACGGGTAAGGATATATCCCGCCACAGTGCTCAGTATCAGCACCAGGCATAGGACGTGCAGGAACTTCATTCTCAGCTCGGTGTTCGATGATCTGCAAAAAGATAAAATGAAGCAAACGTTTGGACTAATTCATAGTACGTTTTCGGCCGTAGGAAAGACAGAAAAGCTAACGTTATATCATTTTTCTTGTAAAAAAAAAAAAACAATATTTGAGACCAGTGCAACAGACTACATGTCAGGCCCGCCAGCTCCACTGGAGTGGAAAGGGCCTGGTAGTGGATACGCACTCTGTGGTGATTTCTCAAGCGAGGCGGCTCAAGTGAGGCGGCAAAATTGGGAACAATGTCGTAGAAACACGGATGATCCTCGGTGCTGCTGTCACATTGAGCTTTAAAGGTGACTCCACTGAGTCGTGTAAAGCCGGCGTCACACAGTCTGTAAGGTCTGCAAGGAACATTTTTTGGCAGTCGCAATACGACCCCTCGATCACTGCACGACCTTCATTCAGAGATCACCTGATGTTCACAACGTAACAGGGGTAGATTTCATACGAAAAATATGCTTGACCCTCTGGCAATTTTGAAATTCGGCGAACTTCTGGCAACCGACAAAAGGAAGCCGAATACATTGGTTAATCTCCAAACAGATGTTTGGGATGCAGACATAGACAGCTAGGAAACATAACGCTTTTGCCTCCCAACATCTGTTTGGAGATTACTATTGTTAAGTAGAATATCCAAACTTTCATGGTTGATTAAATTGGAGACATGCCCTGCAGCACGTGCGACGTGTACAAGCAACGACACCCCCATTAAGTATTGAGTGATGCTAGTAACCTGTTGAATGGGGGCTTGCATGGGGGGGTCCCGACAACGCTCTACGCTAAATTCTGAGAGCCGGCTACGTATTACGCTGAATTCAAGAAGCCTCCCCCATTACGCTTTACGATAAATTCCGGGTAGCTACAACGCATTACGTGAAATAAAACGGCGAATTACGCTCTACGCAAAATGCAACCGATTACGCTCTACGTAGAATTAAAACGGCCGATTTACACGTAACGCATGCCCGCATGCCCTTTTCCGTTCCAACGAACGCCCCCTTGAATGTTACTCTATCAAATTTGCTAGTTTGACGGCATAGATTTGGATGATAGCACGGCTGGATCTGGATATTCCTGGAGGGCCCACCATGTTTGTCTTTAGAACATGTTAGAACACAACCGGATCTGTGACGCCATGACAGATCACATTGAACCAAACCTACACAATACACACGCCCCTTTTTTTCAGTAAGGGAAAATGGCGGTCGCATGTTATTCATGCTAAGTAAAAACACACATTTTGTAGTATAGTACTGTCATCAATAGAGCATAATACACAAAAAGACTTCAAGTAAAGCTTAGGAGTACGATGCACAAATGCAATACGATGACAGTATAAAATCTACAGTATGACCCACAGTGAGTATGGCCCAAACCAACTTTTGAAGGGTCATTATCACCTCCTTGTAAAGCGCATCACAACAATTTAGGGCGGATTTTTCATTAAGCAGATCAAATATGATTTCCTTTGGTACCCTGATGATATACGTTCAGAGAATCGTTGGTTTATACAACCATATGTCCAACCACTTTTGTTCAACAGAGTACTAAAGGCGGCCATCTTGCTCTATGGCCCTGCTAAGTTCAGGCGAGCTGTGCCTGACATGTGTGGCTATTGTGGACATTGTATGCAAAGGGTGTTCTTATCTCTTATCTTAGACTGAACAAATGGATTTGGACATATAGTTTGCTTAGACAAATGGTACTCTGATCTGTGATCGAGACATTATTGGAAGAATCTCGTTAGGGTATTAATGGAAAGCTTAGTAGTTATGTCTGAACTTACTATCATAGTGACTACTAGCGGTACTTCATAACCTGGTAATAGTAAGCCTTTAAAGTTGGGTATACTTTTTTCTAGGACAACCAGTAATGCATAGATAAAGGCTGAAAGGTACAAGATATATAATATCATGCGTTCACACCTGGCAAAAAGTGAAAGTTCCAAACCCTATTCGTAGGTAGTACCCAACAAGTACAGTACTTAACGGCCCCGCCAAATTCGTCGTTTGATCATATGTTTACCACAACAAGTTTAAAACATTCTTGAGACAGTTGTGGATGTGTCGTATAAAGTCCAGTTATATTGCACCGGAAAATGTACGATTGTTATAGATCCTCGTCAACGCTCGATTCTGCTGAAAATCGTTTGACAAAAAAAAAATCGTACGACCGACGAATGTGACTGCGCCTTAACCATTCTAAAAGTCTAGAATTAGTTACCGTCAGAAATGAAGACTTCGCTGGAGCAACAAGAAGATCTTCCTTTCCCTTTCAGCCCACCAGACTGAAAAATGGAGACTTAAGCTTGGCGTCAATGCCTTAAGGGAAAATTCAGGTGGCGGGAGGAACCGTCCATAGGAAGAGATGGGGGTTCAACATATTAATCCAAATATTTGACAAAATAAAAAAAAGGAAGAAAGAAAGAAAGAAAGGATGAACGGTCACAGAGACCTGTCCACAACGTGTTGGTGTCGACCTTTTATAAGTTATATTTTCTCGCAGTCTGACACCCACTATATATAACCCCTCCCCCCCCCCATACACAGATTTGGTTACGCTAAATTTATCGATACACCTTGACTGTTCTATGCGTGCTACCACGGTTGATACTCGGCTGTAATCGTATGATCCCCTTGTCTGCCACAAAACCTTGATGGACACAATGACATTACACTACTTAAAATCTCTGACAATGACAACATCGATTTGAAGGCAATTCTAAACTTTCTTTTAGTTGTTGATCAAATGTTTCTGCCGTATGACACCTTTGTATGGAAGTATGCACTAATGACTCTACTACCCACAGCCGTCAGCCAAAGCTTCGCCAGGCCCATCCCATGAGGACCTATGACACCTGTTCAGATGTCCATTGTTTGGGGGAGGGCGTTTCTGTGGAGAGCACGCACAACAAGTGACAGCTGATTCATTGTTGTACAAGAGGTTAATTTGCTTTACCGGTATTTCTCCTGGCGCTCTTTTTCATACGTACGTTTCATTAGGCAGTAAACATAAAGACACCTCAACCTCTTTCCAACAGGCGTCGCTTTTTATGTCACTGTTCATTTTGTTGACACGTAATTCGACATAGCTACCATCACGAGTTCGTATGAAGGACGTGAATTACGCGAAAGGAAGAACGAAACAAAGAAACAGAAGAGAGGAATACTTGGATTTAAAGATCACTCTTTGTTCATTTTGTGATATATCGGAAACCTGAGAGCTTGATAATGGTTTAAAATATGCGAGTAATATTTTTATACGTATACTGCTTTTTGCCCGGGCGCAGCCCGGGCTTTGTGCCCGCTTTAATTGGACCGGTTTGGGTTCCTTCGTTCTTGGTTCCTTCGTTCGTACAATGCAGTCCTGTCATGGTGATTCCGGGCAAGAACACGTCCCGGAATTCTGAAATCTCCGATTTGGAGTACTTGTGTCCAGCTACGTTTCTAATTCTACTACATGTATTATCATTAGACAAAAATGGTTAAATAATCAGAGGTATCAGGCAGTCATTGATCTCAACTCGGCAATAAAACTTGCAATAATGACTTGTACCAACACAGATGAACTTTCATGCTAAGTAAAAGAGTTTTTATTTTGCTACTGTATGTCAGAGCACTGTTGGGTGATTAATTAAAAGATAAATAAACATGTAGGACTAATGTTTAAATATTTTGTCTGCTAGGTTTCAGCTTAAATATATGGTTATGTAGTATTTGCGGCATTAAAAAAATATTTATAAAATTCATATGTCGGCTTAGGATAGTCCGGTTCCAAGGAGAAGCAGAAGATTTGGTAAGCAATACAGTTATGCTGATAAAATCTCACCCCTCTCCACCGCCCTTCCAATTCTTTATCAATTCCTTCTATCATCTAACCATTCTATAAACTGTCGACCCTTCCCTTAACATGCATACACGGAAAATGATGAGCGGGGCCCAAATCCAAGGAGTTTTGAGACTTAAATGATGATTTTGATCGATATTAACTATAACGTTACCAGAACAACAGGCCAAATTTTAATTTGATCCTAAGCCACCCTTCGGTACTACCTTAAATCTAAAATGATAAGTGCTAATGATATCGACAGACTTTTCATTAAAAAAGTTACAAGAGTAACACAAGGTCACAAGCATCTGCTTAAAGTGTCGTAAACTAGTGCCCATGCCAATTGTCTATGTCTATGGCCCACAAACGGTAACAAATGTCAACGAAAAATATGTAAATATAATACACGTTTTCTCTCAAAACACATTCCATGCCATAAGCAGGCCCAGATGGTCAACAAAAGTGGAACCAATCCGGCATGTTTGAATTCCTTCCTAAACACGCACATACACATACATACACACAACTCTCTCTCTCTCTCTCTCTCTCTCTCTCTCACACACACACACACACACACACACACACACACACACACACACATACACATATACACACATACACACACACACACACACACATGCATGCATGCACGCGCGCGCACGCACACACACATACATATTCACAACTCACACACAAACACATACATACATACATACATACATACATACATACATACATACATACATACATACATACATACACACAACTCACACACACACACACACACACACACACACACACACACATACATACTCAGAACTCACACACAAACACATACATACATACATACATACACACAACTCTCTCTTACACACACACACACACACACACAGACATACACACAGACATACACAAACATATACATACATAGTACATACACACAACTCACACACGCACATACACATATACATGCATACATACAAACAAACACACAACTCACACACATGCATACACACACACACACACACGCACACGAGGAAGCAACGCCTTGATCTTTTTGAATCTCTTGGTAAATAATTCTTATATTTCTCCTCCTCATTCTTTTCCTCCTCGTGCCATTTAGTCATATGGATTCAACATTTTTTCCACACAACTTCATTTACACTTTTGGCATACAACACTTAAGCTTTTTGCTATTTTCAGACAAAAATTTACATTATTTTACATTTACATTATGCCCTTACATTACAACCGACATGTATTTAGCTTTGTTCGATCTTAGTTGTAGTAGACCATACGAAAGTCCCTGTACTTTTGTCGAGTCAATAAAGAATCTACCAAATGACCTGAAATTCTGTATGGGGGCGCCTTGGACATATACCCAAAGGCATTTGTCATACACTACATTAAAATTGGGTAAAATGGGACTTTTTGTGCTATATTCACAAAAATGTACATTTTTGGCTCCTGTCCCCTAATACTACAACCAAATGATCTGCAATTAGGTACAATGGTGCCTTGGACATATGCCAAAAGAACGTCATTAATTTTTCTGAGATACTGTGTTTGGAAATTATATAACGTGGGCCTTTCTGGCTATATGTAGACCAAATTCTGGTCCCTGTGCCCTGGTATTAAAACTTGAAATTCGGTACAGAGGTACCTTGTACATATTGCCCGTAGAGATTCATTAATACATTTTGCATGCACCACTTCAAAATGATGTACTTTCTGACTTTATGGATAATATTTAGCCAAAAATGTATATTTTGCCTTCCATGCCCTGGTATTCAAAACAAATGACTTAAATTTGGCATGAAGATGTCTAGGACATATTTTTGGAATTGTTTTTTTTTTTTTTTTTGCTCAGGGGTGAGTTTGAAACAGTCCATTTTTTGTATGGGGAAGGCGATGGGGTGAAATATTCTGTATTTGCTCGTTGTAAATACTCTTTATTTGTGCGCTTGGTAGAATTTAGCATTGTTTCGAAATCTGTATCCAGGCAGTAGAATTTCTCAGCCAATGATACACTGAAACATCCCTCGCATACGACGATAAGCCATAATGAGAAATCTGCCATATATGGCTCTCCTCATACCCAGAGGTTCATACTCAATGCCCTGCCTTGCAACAAGAGTCCAGCGGTCGTCTAACTCTACCACATGTTCCTCTCCGCGTGTCAGATTACAGTTGGGACCATTGGTGCTGCAGTTGAAACTGTCCAGCAGCTCAGTGAAGTCCTGTACCAGGGACGGCACTGCCTCGGCGGTTGTGTTAGGGTAGTGATCAGGAAACCCTTCCACATCTTCCTGCAGGCTTTGAACAGGACCTGTGTCATGGGTTTATTTGAAAAAAATTAGAAGACGGAAACCTATTTAAGAAACTTCAAATGACCATTATATATTGTAGCCTGGGTACCATCCTGGTTAGTTTACGTCCGCTCCGAAAGTCGCTACTGGTTGGTGGCTATATTTTTTCGCCAAGAAGGTTATGTTTTCGTGGCTGTGTGTGTGTCTGTCTGTCTGTCAACAGCATAACTCGAGAAGGCTTAGATGGATTATCTTTATTATTTGGTAGGTAGGTGGGTAGGTCTTGATGAGAGCTCGAAATTATTAGATTTTGGGCCCCCTGGTGGCTTGTTATGGTACTGTAGCGGAACGTCCGGTTTTGATATCTCGTGATCTGGTCATGCTAGGGTCATGATTTTTGGATGGTAGGTAGCTCTTTCAAACAAACGCTCCTGCAGTTCCGGAGCAAACCGCTAGGGGCCCAAACTTACGTCACTTCTTCCCGAGCACGAGAGCTACCTACCACCCAAAAATCATGACCCTAGCATCATTTCGAGGTCTCATCAAGACCTACCCACCTACCAAATATCAAGATAATCCATCTAAGCCTTCTCAAGTTATGCTGTTGACAGACAGACATAAATACAGGCAGACACACACACACACACACACACACACACACACACACACACACACGGCCACAAAAAACATAACCTTCTTGACGAAGGTAATAACCGGTCGACGAATCGTCTTGATATTTAGTATGTAGGTAGCTTAAGTGATGCTTGACATAATGAGATTACAATTTTGCAAATTTGGATCTAATTTGCATAATTAAGGAGGGAATTCTATAATTCAGGTACTTTCCATGATAGGACTATGCTACCTTGTGACATATGTACTCTAATGAGAGGGACATCGCCATATTTTAATTATGTAAATGAACACCTAAGTTGCATAATTAATGAGAAAATACTATAATTCCATAGTGGTTGATGCTGGCAATTACATACTTGCACATTTCGAAGTTGACTGGAGGTGAACTTTATTCAACACAGCTTATTCAAATCAGGACCTCATTTGCATAATTTATGAGGAAATGCTATGGCCTTTTTTGTTAAGACAAGACTGCCATTGGGAGGAGAATATGATCAACTGATGTAATTCATGCAAACGAGGATCTTATTTGCATAATTAGGGGAAAACCTATAATTCGTCAGTCATAAAGGGTAACCTCATTTGGCGAAGGAACTGAGGTCGTGGAACTCTAGTTAGATTTATTACACTAACGTCATCATGTGATATATGCTTGTGATTTAGGTATATATATCTAGCTATAATACGAAACATATAATCTTCCTATAAGTAGTAAGGGGCTGTACGATATTTACCGGTTGGAGGTCTGGTGCAAAGAGCTTCAGGCAAAAATTTATCGCTGGCCCTAGCCTCCCTTCGGCACAATTTTTTTTTCACTGCTCCCCCCCCCCCCGACCCATTTCTGCCCCCCGCTAAATATCGTGCAGTCCTTAAGTAGATGATGGTGATGTAGACCATGACACAAAAAGTTAGTGCCATCTAACAGTGCGTCCATCCTTATCTAAAGTTCTTTTAAATTCTTAAGTTTCATCGGTCAACAGACTGAGTATAAACTTTTGCTACAGGCAGACGACCACTAACCTTCAAGGGTATCGCTTGCTGTAAGGTTGTCAAACTCCGGGGATGGGAAAGCGAAAAAAGTCTCCTGACCGCCAACCGTCACGTTGTAGACCAGGTGAACCACAAGACCCTGACGGGTCCAATGTTGTACTGTTTCATTTCCGCAGTGAATCGGCCCGACCGGTCCCTTCAAGTGAGTCAAACCTAACAAAAAAGCAGCTGGTTTTAGTACTGCAAGGGAAGTTTTGTTGGAAACCTAAGAAGATGCATTTTCATAATTTTAAGTCTGTAGGTAGCTTAGGTTTACGTTCACATGATTGGATGTTTATCATGCAAATTAGAAATAATGAAATTAACGATGCCTACATCGTCCAAAAACATTTCAATTATACATAAAACCAATTTACACAAATGAAACTATAGAATCTAGAAAGAAACAAGTAAAATCGGCGATTTTGTACCTCCGGGTTTGTTGTAATTTCTTTTTGTATATGTTGTTTGTTATATATAGTTGATAGTGTTAATGAAAGGTGTGTCGGGTAATGGTTGGGCGTTGGCATTGTAACTGGTAGTAAATGCAAGAGTTTCTGATGTAGCATGGTGAGATATGGGACATAACTGTTGATCAGTTTGTGTTATTTTGTAGTGTGAGTAGCTTGTTATGTTATGCGTCCTTCATCAACGAACATAATTTTCTTCTAACCTATACTTAATAACGTGACGGTCTAAACTATGCCTAATCCACCATAGTTATATTACTTATGTTACAACATATGCGGTATCTGTCTTAAATTTGAAAAACTAGCTATAAACTTTAAAGGCCATATCGTTGTAAACCTTGTAACTGATGGCCACAAAACCTCCGTCTGACGGCGGTGTTATGTTACAGTTGCTGCTATAACTGGCAACGTCCGACTGACGCTAGACTGACTGCTAATTACATCTAAGCTGACTGACGGCTAATTACATCTAAGCTGACTGACGGCTAATTATATCTAAGCTGACTGACGGCTAATTACATCTAAGCTGACGATGTTGTGTATATAACGGTCATGATGGTGTACATATAACAGATGACTGTCTATAACATTCAACTCACATCATACCGCGATAAAAAAACTAACGGAATACTATACCTACCTAAACCCTTTTTAAACACGAAAAATAAAAATGCATAGCATAACTTTAATAAACAAAAACCAAACCACGTACATTACATACAAAAAAATTAAAACAACATTCGGTTACAGAATGCGCTATATTCGATAACTACTAACAATACAACGCAACCATTAAAAATAACGTTAACTACATGTAGTCCACACTTCTGACAGCTCCGCACGATAGTGTCAAAAACAAACTAACATTTGAAACAACAAACCACCAACTCATTTTCATCTGCAACTTAAAACATAAACCTACAAACTTATAAAAGCCGCAGGGAACACGGAACGAAACACAGAATGACAACCAGAACAGTAAAATCAAACGTTAAAAATAACGTGTAATACAGTAGCTAACCACTGCCGTCAACTGCGCCAAGTTGCATCTGATCGCCTACATCTGAAACAACTAATCTCCGACCCCGTCCCGCGCCTACGATCTGACTAATTTCTTTTTATCGGAACCACACACCCCTCTGTCAGACGCCTGATAAAAATGGACTTGTACTTGTACTTGAGTAGGTCTCCTCATCTCTGTGAGTGGCCTGCGTCAAAGTCGTCCCTCCGTCTGCACAGCGTCCTGCGCCATACTTGGCGGTCGTGGGCAATCGTCTTCAGGTCCTCTAGGGTCAGACTGGGTTGTTGCATGGTCGTCCTGGCATCTTCCAGTACACATGCCAGCCATGTCTTCCGTGGTCTTCCTCTAGATCTTTTCCCATAGTTGGGAGTCCATTCCAACAGAAACTTGGGCAGCCGTTCTTCGGGCATTCTTAGCAAATGACCTAGCCATCTTAGTCTATTGTTAGCTATGCGAGTTCCGATCTCCACTGTGTTTGCCTTCTGTAACACGCTCTTGTTTGTGACATGCTGAAACCACTTGATGTGCAGGATTCTCCGAAGACATCTCTGATGGAAGGTTTCCAGTCTATTAACCTGCGCCTGAGTGGTAATCCAGACTTCGCTCCCATAGGTCAAGATTGTAATAACAGCAGCCTCGTATATTCGCAACTTGGTTGCATCAAGAATGTTCCTGTTGTTCCAAATTTTCCCAAGCTGGTTGAATGCTCCGGAGGCTTTCTGTATGCGGTTCGAGAGCTCAGAGTCTGTCGTCCCGTCGCTGCTGAAGGTTGTCCCTAAGTAGGTAAACCGACTGACCTGCTCTACCTGACTCCCCTCGACCTTGATGTCCAGTGTGCCAACTTCTGTGTATGGTCGTTGCGTTGTGTGCTTCCCAACCACCATGGCCTGAGTCTTCTTGGCATTGGCCTTCAGCCCAGCAAGAGAACTGTTCTTACATAAGAGGTCTGTTGTTTCTTGTAACCCTGTCTTCGTGTTATCCAGAAGGGCCATGTCATCCGCGTAGTCAGTATCAAGAACTGATACTGACGGCTTGTCATGGGTTTCCTTTTGCAACACAGCGCCCGCACTGAGGTGTTTACTCTGCTCTGTGAGGTATGCTGCTAAGTTGATGCACACGTTGAACACCGGAGGTCCCTGAATGTCACCCTGACCAGTCCCAGAGTTAACAGTAAACCAGTTGGACTGCTCCCCATTCACCCTTACAGCGCTCACAGTGTTGTAGAAGAAGGCTTGCAGCACGCGGATGTACTTTACTGGGAGACCATAAAAGGAGAAGGCTTTCCAGATGAAGTCACGTCTAATGCTATCGAAAGCTGCTTTGAAGTCTATGGACGCACCCGGCTATACCTTAACAACAGCCAAGTAATTTATGCATAACCATTTTCAGACAAAAAGGGGTGTCCAGGGGCCTCCAAAAGGTTTCATTTCCACGCCCGAAAACACATATACAACGAAAAAAAAGGAACGTGCCACAACTGCAGCCTAACAGCAAAAGGTATACCGAGTCCCACAAAAATCCGCCCACCCAACCGCGAGATATAGCTGCGAACATGAAAATGACCACCAGTCGCCCTACCCTTCCACGGAAGGATACCTCCTTCCCCGGAGGTAATGATGGAAATGTCATACTTGTAAAATATGTAAGTTGAGGAAAGGTAAACATCATAGATAATAGATATAAAATATATAATGCAGGATTGTATGATTAAAGAAAACCCTTAGAAACATCAAATAACATGCAGTTTCATACAGGTGTCATTCAGTTCTTCCAGGTCTGTCAAAATGTCGCTCAAGCCAAGCTCCACAAAGGACTGTGGGAGTCGGTCGGTAAGGCTCGTCACTTCCGGTAGCAAGACGTCATAGTTGACACACGGAGGAAGTCTGTGAGGAGGACCTGGCGGCCACAGACTCGGGGGTATGTAACTTGGCCTCACCAGCCTACAGTCAGCTGTAACAACAGGGACGGGGACGATATAGGCTTTCATTACGCAGCTAAAAGTCAAGGCACTGTCGTAAAGTTAACTACAAAGTACAAAATAAAAATACGAAGGATAGAGGCTTCATTGCGCAGCTAAAAGCAAAGTCACTTTTGTAATACGAACAATTAAGCTATAGGCTTTATAATAATTTGATGCAGCTATTATATAAAGTAAAGCCAATTGCGTAAGCTATATATATATATATATATATATATATATATATATATATAACGTTATAACTATAAACTACAAAAGGTTAACTACAAAACTACAAAATAGTTAGTTAATGTTATATAAAAATTAAAGGAAATGAAGTGAGATATGAAACTTTATCATTAAGTTACTACTAGGGTAATATATCATGAGACCATCCCAACAAGTTTAAGCTGCATACAGAAGATCATTACCGTCGGTGAGAAATGCATAGTACTTTATCGGTAAAACTAAACCGTCAATGATGTCTAATTGACTTAAGGCGACCTTAGCACCGAGGAACTTCATTCCCAAATAGATTAACATATATCAAGTACAAAATGTAACAAATCACCATTATTATTCGCTTCGTTCATTGGAAGAAGTGCCAGAAAGAGCAGAAAAACTCGGAACCTGTAAAAATCAAAAACAGATACAAACACATGTATGATCATGTTGAAATGACCTATGTTGCACATTATTTAAAACAACATGGTCCCCTCTTAACTTTCAGTTAGGTATGAGGTCGTGGAACTCTAGTTGGTTTTAAGATTGTCACGATTGTAAAGAAGAACGTCATTTCACCCGGAAGTAACTTACAAGTAATGTATTTTAGAGACGATCAGCGGTCGTGTTCATTATCAACACTCGCTTTAATTGAAAGAGAATTAAAACTAACACTATCAAAGTGTTCAGGTTTTAATGTTATCTGAGCGATGACTATGGAGACTGTGAGAGTCACTGCTTACAACCTGGAAACACACACACACAAACAAACACACACACACACACACACACACACACACACACACACTCACACACACACACACACACACACACACACACACACACACACACACACACACACACACACACACAAAGACATTGGTTGTAATACATTGCGGTTTACTATGGAGGTGTTTACATGCACACGCACACACAACATTCAAAGGCACTCAGGGTGAAGTGACGTCTAGAACTTGTTGGAGACGGGTGACTATCCCAAACAAAATAATTATAAGCACGATCACCAGTTTGTTAACACCAACACTCTTCTTGAGAAAAAAGAAGCCCACTCACCCCATCCCGGCTCCTTTTCAAGACTTTGATATGTGGTACGATGTGTAGGTTGTGTTGTGTGTCCTGACTTGACACAGACGAACTACGCTCTGAGCCAGACAAACCTGTTGGTGAATGACAAGATAATGATGCCATAACGACAAGCCATGCCAGACATGCGTAAAGAATTTTTTAATGTGACGTATGAGGTGACCTTTTATCAACAGATCATACCTCGTGAATACTAATCTCCAAGCAGATCTTTCGATGGCTGCAAAGACAGTATCAGATTGGCCAGGCAGTATCCATTGGCCAGGCAGTATTCAATACAATGGTAACTGTCTGGCCAATGGATACAGCCTGGCCAATTTGATACTGTCTTTGAAGCCATCGAAAGATCTGCTTGGAGATTAGTAAGCACGTGTTGTGTGTGTGTGGGGGGGGGGGGGGGGGCAGAGGCGTTTCTTATATTATTACAATCGCTCTGTGAATATTAAAAAAAAAAAGCACGTACGCAATCTGACTAATAAATGTATCTTGTTAGTCAAAGTTTCTCTACCCTCTTCCTGTAGGTATTCAACGTAAAATGGCTCCAGATATGATGAAGAATTAAAAACGTAGAAATGTGAAAGTTATTCTGGGTGAACTAAAGGTCTGCAACAGTTATACAGGGCGTATCTAATTAATCATTTGTACGCCATGGTAAAATGCAAGTGGTGGGAAAGTGAGGCGGGCACATATACACTATAATTCAACGTTTATCTAAGATTTTTTTCGACCTTTCTTTAACCTTTGTATGTTAGTACACCATCTAAACATTCAACCTTTTAAGTGTTCAAGGGGGAGGTCAGGGGTCTCGTAAGCACTGGAAAAGAAAACAACACTTTATGAGCGTTGAACTTGATCAGGGCATTGAAATTATATTTTATTTGAGATACTTTCGAAAGCATTGAATTTTGTCATAAGATACCTGAGGTCTGAATAAACATTCTGTTGTAAGGGGTTAAAATAAGGTCTTATAGAGTTTGTACTAATATGTGGAAATATGTATAGTGGGTCAGTTCTTGGAACTGCTGTGACACTGTGACTCAGGTCATCCCTTGGTCGCAGGCAGGAAGATAACTCCACAGGGAGTCTTCCTAATCACCAAGGGCTGACGTAGGCAACAAGGGGCTAGCTTGACCAGAGCTCCATATTTGGTAGAGAAACTAGGTCAAGCCCCATATTTGGTTAGAACAAGGAACTTTAAAGGGAAAGTTCTTCTATGACGATATCTATAAGAATGTGTGATGTCATGATGAGTAAGAAGACATCCTGTCTAAAATGTATAAAAAGGAGAACTTAGTAAGAGAAAGTGGTCAGTTCGGTTCAGTCTAGTTGGTAGTGCGTGCGTGTGCAGTCCGTGGTCAGTTTGCAGTCGGCTTGAGTCCGTCCAGTCCGTGTAACTGTCGTCCGATGAAGTAAGTTATTAGTTAAGTCAACACAACGCAATGTCCATGTAAATGTCTTTGTAATGTCTTTGTAAGCGATCACGTAACCGTATTTGTATTGGTAACTGTATGCCGATTTGTACTGTAATACCTTTGTTGTAACTTAGTAACCTTATGCTGTAGTATTGCACCTGTTTGTATAATAAACTAACACGCAAGAAATCAGAATCCAGTGGTCGAACATTCTCTGTCTGGTTTACATAGTCAAGGGTAAATAAGCAGAAAACTGGGTTGTTACAAAAGTGGTGCCGTGACCAGGATTCTGATATTTCTTGTGTATAGTTGTTTGTTTAGTATTTGAGATTGTTGTATGTTGGTATAGTGCCTGTTGATTGCCCTTCCAAAATTTGTCGTGCCACATTTTTTCCCGTCCAAAAGTGGGTGTTAGTGGACAGTCGCTTGTCGCTACGTAAGACAGTGTAGTAGGGAATTCTAAGTCTGGGATTGATAAGGTGTTTGGCTATAGCCTAGGTTGAGATTCAGTAAGTGTCAGTTAGTTGTACCCTGTCTCGGTTTTGAATTGCTTTTGAGTCGAGGGAATCGTTGAACATATTATGGCACCACCAGTGGTACCACCCAATGGAGGTGGGGATGAGGAAGATCCACCCCCACTAGAAGATCCACCCCCACCACCCGCTAACCCACCCGCCGGTGCACAGGCACAGTTACCCGCTAGGTCTGTACCGAAGCTAACTTGTAAGTTTTCGGGGACAGGGGGCGTATCTTGGGAAGAGTTTGAGGCCCAAGTAGATAATGAGAAGCAGTTTGGGGGCTGGGACGATGCCCTTAGCATGGCCGTAGTACGGAAGCATCTAACCGGGGGAGCCCTACAGACTCTGAGAGCCGCCCCTGTCACCGAAATAGATACCGCAGTGAAGATGTTAGCACATCTGAGAAGCATATATGCCAGACCAGATGACCCCACCCACTACGAAGCTGACCTCTCTACTATTACAAGGAATCCAGGGGAGACTCTCCAAAACTTTGAGGTTAGAGTAAGACATGTCGTGGCTTATGCCCATCCCGAAACGGACTACAAGACGCGTGATAGGATAGCCAGGCAGACCTTCATAGATAGGCTTGGGGACCCTGAATTGTCAAGAGAGGTAAAGAAACAGCGCCCGAAGGACCTCCATGCTGCGTGTGTGGAAGCCCAGTTTCTGGAAGATATCAATGGGCCGAGCAACTCCAAACATGTAAGACAGGTCGGCAGCGGACCTGATAAATTCGTAGAGTTCATGGCAGGAACACAGAAAACAATCATGGATATGCAGAAGGCTCATCAGGAGCAGGTGACAAACTTGTGCCAGCAGTTTAGCACGGCGATTGCTAGTCTGAAAACCCAAACGCCAAATAACTCGCGCCCTACCCCCCAGGTTAATAGTGGTACTTTCCGCTCCCCTGAGAATAGCCCGTGTGATGGATGTGGGCAGTTAGGGCACTGGAGGGGAAAATGTCCCCTAAACCCAAAAAATGCAGTGAAGGGGAAACCCTACAGCCAGGCTAGCTATAAGCCTAGACCGTCCCCACAGACCCACCCCTGTTATGTTTGCCATCAGCTAGGGCACTGGCAGTACGATTGTCCCCAAAACCGAGGCAACAACCAACAGCGGGGATGGGGTTATCAGGAACCGGGAAACGGCCAGGGCAGTGCCTAGAGGGTCAAGGGTACAGCCAGACAGACATGACCCACAGTAAGGAACAGGTGGGGGGTAACACAATAAGTAGTCCTAAGGTAAACACGTGGGGAGCCAGTGGTAGCTATGTTATGAGAGCGATTGTCAATAACACTACTGTAGATGTTTTAGTTGATTCAGGAGCAGATGTTTCTCTGATTTCTAAGTCAAAACTCAGGGAAATACATAAGGGAAGAATGCCTTGCCTCGTTCCATACCAGGGAGAACCCATAAAATCTGTTTCCGGTGCAGAACTAAGTATTGCAGGGCTAACGACATTGTCATTGGGAATAGATGGACAGAGGCTGCCCACTCAATTTGTTGTAGGGGAAGACACCAGTACTTCGTGCATTGTTGGCTCTGACTTCTTGGCTCACTATGAATGTGAATTAAGTTATAGGACTAGTACACTTACCCTCCAGACCAGTAAGGGTGAAGTAAAGATGCCCTTGGTGCGACAAGGTAGTCGTTGTATTCGAAGAATAGTGACCAACCGCCCAATTGTTTTGAATGGGTTGACTTCTACTTTGACACATGGTAAAGTAGTGACACGTCGTGGTGACTTTTCGGAGGCAGGTGTAATAGAACCAGTAGCTTCGCTAGCACGGTTTGGAGTAAAGGGAGAGCTGGTTGTTGACAATGTGACAAAGGGAAAGGCCCGAACATTCTTGGTGAATGAAAATAGTGAAGCTGTGTTCATCCCTAAAGGAGTAGTAATTGGTCTTTTCCACCCCCTGCCTGACTGCCCAATGAGGCCTGAAAGTAGCAGAAAAGCTATTTCTGATGTTGTAGCCAGCATCTCTGTTAATACAACAATGACCTGTCCTAAACCTAAGGTGCTCTCCAACCAGATAGATCCGCGAGAGGGACAGGTACCCACAGTAAGGGAGGAAATGGAATCATTGTTTGATTTGTCCCATATTGATGACCCAGACAGGAAAAAGAAGTTGTTAGATCTTCTGGAGGAGTATGAAGATATAGTCTCTCGTTGCCCAGAAGATGTAGGCGTGACAAGTAAGTTGCACCATGTGATTGAGACTGGAGACGCCAGTCCCATACGACAAGCGCCAAGGCGTGAGTCTCCTGAACGTAAGGAACAGATCAGGCACGAGCTGGATAAACTCCTGACACTAGGGTTCATAGAAGAGTCTGAGTCACCATGGGGGGCACCTGTTGTATTGGTGGGTAAGAAAGACGGGACTAAGAGATTGTGTATTGATTATAGAGGACTGAATAGCGTGACAAAGAAGTCCTCTTGGCCAATCCCCCGTATTGATGATGTTCTTGATGCCCTAGCTGGTTCGGAATTGTTCAGCGTGCTTGATTTGCGATCTGGGTACTGGCAGATACCAATGCACCCTGATTCTGTAGAAAAGACCGCTTTTACTACAGGATTCGGTCAGTTTCAGTTCAAAGTCTTGAGCTTTGGCTTAACCAACGCGCCCTCAACTTTTGCGAGGTTAATGGAGACTATATTAAGAGGGTTACAACCCGACACCTGTCTCGCCTACCTTGATGACAACATTACCCATTCTGAGAATGATACCGACGTACACCTTAGTAGGCTACGGGCAGTATTCCAACGGTATAGGGAGGCGAATCTCAAACTCAACCCACAGAAGTGCAAATTATTTGTGACCGAGGTAGAGTTTTTGGGGCATATCATTTCAGGTGAGGGAATTCGTACTGATCCCGCAAAGATTTCGGCAGTAAGAGACTGGCCGGTCCCGCGAAGTGTAAAAGAAGTCCAGAAATTCCTCGGGTTCGCGAACTACTATCGCAAGTTTTGTAAAGGCTTTGCAGAGAAGGCAAGGCCGATGACACAACTGACTAGGAAGGGTGTTAAGTTCACCTGGGATAGTGAATGTGACAAGGCCTTTGAGACTATCAAGAATATGCTCATTACGTCACCTGTGTTAGCCTATCCAGATTTCAGTCTACCTTTCATTGTGGATTCCGACGCGTCAGACACAGGGATAGGAGGTGTTCTGAGCCAGGTGCAGGAGGGAAGGGAAAGAGTAATTTTGTATTATGGTAGGTCCCTGTCTAAGGAAGAACAAAACTACTGCACCCATAGGAAGGAAATGCTTGCAGCTGTGGAGATGATCACACGGCATGAATGCTATTTGCTAGGGCCCAAATTCACCCTTAGAACAGATCATTCTGCATTACAGTATCTACAAAAGATGAAGAATCCTACAGGGCAGTATGCCAGGTGGTTGATCAAACTGGCACCTTTTGACTTTACTATAGTCCATCGGGCTGGGGCCAAACATAACAATGCAGATGGCCTCAGTAGGCGGCCGTGTGGTCTTTGTGTCAGTTGCGCGACGGTGGGGTCAACAACCCCTCAAACCCAGGACTCGTGGATAGAAGGGGTACCCGTAGCCGATATAAGTGCTACCCAGCTAAGTGATTCAGTTATTGGCCCAGTCCTAAAGGATAAGCTAGCTGGGATCGAACGACCAGAAAAGTCAGCCTTAGGTAATGCCAGTAGACACACCTTAGAGTTGTACAGGGACTGGGATTTACTGGAGGAAGAAGATGGGGTGTTGTATCGGCGTTGGTACTTAGAATCTGGCCTCTCCAGAAAGCAGTTACTAGTCCCTAGGGCCTGGGTGCCAAGTGTATTAAGTGGTGTTCATGACAACCCCGAAGGGGGCCATTTAGGCGTTGAAAAAACAAAGGAGAAAGTACTCCGCAGTTTTTATTGGCCAGGGTTGACTAAGGATGTTGTCGTCCATGTTACCTGTTGTGACACCTGTGCAAAAACAAAGACCGGGAGGAGGAGACCCCGTGCTCCATTGCAGTCTAGTGATATCGGCTATCCAAATAAAAGGATCGCCATTGACATAGTGGGTCCCCTCCCGAAGACAACACTAGGAAATAAGTATGTCTTGGTTCTGTCAGACTACTTTTCGAAGTGGGTAGAGCTGTTCCCGATGCCGGATGAAACGGCACTCACTGTCGCACGTATAATCTTTGAAGGATGGATCTGTGTACATGGCCCTCCTGAACGTATCCATACCGACCAAGGTAGAAACTTTGAGTCGGCGCTCGTAGCTGAACTTTGCAGGTTTACGAAGGTAGGGAAGACACGGACCACTCCTTACCATCCTCAGTCCGATGGCATGGTAGAAAGATTTAATAGGACGTTGGGCAATATCCTGCGGGCATACGTCAGCGAAAATCAAAGGGATTGGGACACCCATTTGCCAATGGCAAAGTTTGCCTTCAACACCAGTGAACACTCTACAACAAAGTTCACTCCCTATTTCGTGATGCACGGGCGGGAGGCTCGTCTGCCAGTGGAACTTATGTTTGGCACACCCACGTCGGCAGCCGCCCCTGTGCATGAATATGTCCGTGACCTCGTGGACAAGTTCCCTACCATTTTCAAATTGGTAGCTGACCACACAAAACAGGGTCAGCAACGTCAAAAAGATCTGTTTGACAAGAGAGTTCATGGTGACCCCTTTCAAGAGGGAGACAAGGTACTATTAGCCAGAAAGGCGCTTGGCAAAGGCCTCGCTAGAAAATTGGCCAGGAAATATGATGGGCCATTTGTTGTAGTGGAACGAGTCGGTGGCAATGCCTATCGAATTCGTAAGCCAAGGGCCACCGAATCCAAAGTTGTTCATTTTGAGAACCTAGTTCCCTACAAGGAAAGAGAGGAGGACCCAGATTATGTCCCTCCCGTAAGAATTCGGCAACAGCCGCCGCGTAGGGTTTTAACCCCGGGGATCCGCGCCAGACGGCAGGTGATCCGCCGGCCCGGGGGTCGTGTGCCCCCGGCTCTTACCGTTACAGGTGGCAGCAGCTCGTCATCAGACAATGAAGACAGTGACGAGGAGGCTACAGCCCAACTGAGTGATGAGGACACGGAGGCGGGGGATGAGTCAGCCCAGCCGGACACCGAGGACGAGACCCTGCCAAAAAGCCTCGCTGTTCAGGCCGACGACGACGCAGCAGGTGGTGCTACCCAGCAAGAGGTCGACGTGACTGCAGATGCGCCAGCTGAGGATGACTCGGCCGAGGAAGAGACGACGCATCAGACACCGGAGAAACCTGACGAGGTATCCGACAGCGACGACGGCGGTGAAGACAGCGGTCCTGGAGCACGTCGCTCCACCCGCTCCCGCCAACCCCCTGATCGTTATGGTTCCTATGTGTACCGTGTGACCACCGGAAATGCCTGTGATGGACTTGACGACATGAAGAATACGAACTCTTTGAACAATGTGAACTTTGTAACCAATGTGAACCTAGAAAGTAGTAGTTTAGACTGGTCATGTGACAGGCGCAACCCAGGCATCCGTGAGAGTCCCGCAATGGCAGGACAGGTAACGCCTCCATTGACTGAGGAGCAGCGGGGTGTGTGTGAGAGGTATAAGACATCAGATGGATCCGCTGGGTCATGGTTTGACAGACTCTTGACAGTATTTTCTGTTTTAAAAGGGGGACCAATGCACATTCCAAAGTGGAAACAGTATAACTGAGCTTCGCAGCCATTATGTTGAGGTTCGTCTCTGCCCATGTGAAAAGGGAGAGAGAACACTGTACGTTGGAGTTCGTCTCTGCCCGTGTGAAAGGGAGAGAGAACACTTTGTGGTGACGTTCGTCTCTGTCCATGAAAAAGGAAGAGAGAACAGTTTATCAGTGACCATCACGACAGTAATGTAAGCCCTCTCGTAGAAAACATGATTCCTCCACACTGATGGAAGGGTCATCGTACCGCCAGGGCCATCGGTCTGGCGGGGCGGAGAAAGGCCAGTGTCCTAGTAGCAAGTAAATGTTGACTAGGGAGAGGTTAAAATTGGGCTCAGAGCGCGGCGACGTTAGACCCCCCTCTCCGTTGATTCGGTCTCCGCTTTTAAGAGTTGTGGCTGAGGCTGTTTACCAGTACTCTGCAGACTGTCGTCACTGATTTTGTGAGGCTGCTATGTGTTGAAGCCAGTTATGTCCCCGAAACCTCATTGTTTGAAATATGCTGTCTGACTGACCCATGATCTGTTCTATGTCTGAAACCTGGAACATGCGCAATGCTGTCCTTCGTTTTTCGTCGAGTAACACACCTGTGATATACAGGCTGTCCAAACTGAAGCTGTGTGCCTAAGGTGACACTTCACTCATGCCTGAGTAGTGTGAGCATGCCAGAGTAAGTTAAGAAATTGTATTTGTTTGTTATTTTGTTGTTCACTTGCCAATGCGGTTCATGATTGTATGCAGTTATGTTCCAATCGTCTCGTTGACTGATTGTCTGTAATACAAACCGCGGTTAGGTGTTTAGTGACTGTATAAGAGTAGACTGCCCGAGATGCGGGAGCATCTCTTTTTCAAAAGAGGGGGGCAGTTGTAAGGGGTTAAAATAAGGTCTTATAGAGTTTGTACTAATATGTGGAAATATGTATAGTGGGTCAGTTCTTGGAACTGCTGTGACACTGTGACTCAGGTCATCCCTTGGTCGCAGGCAGGAAGATAACTCCACAGGGAGTCTTCCTAATCACCAAGGGCTGACGTAGGCAACAAGGGGCTAGCTTGACCAGAGCTCCATATTTGGTAGAGAAACTAGGTCAAGCCCCATATTTGGTTAGAACAAGGAACTTTAAAGGGAAAGTTCTTCTATGACGATATCTATAAGAATGTGTGATGTCATGATGAGTAAGAAGACATCCTGTCTAAAATGTATAAAAAGGAGAACTTAGTAAGAGAAAGTGGTCAGTTCGGTTCAGTCTAGTTGGTAGTGCGTGCGTGTGCAGTCCGTGGTCAGTTTGCAGTCGGCTTGAGTCCGTCCAGTCCGTGTAACTGTCGTCCGATGAAGTAAGTTATTAGTTAAGTCAACACAACGCAATGTCCATGTAAATGTCTTTGTAATGTCTTTGTAAGCGATCACGTAACCGTATTTGTATTGGTAACTGTATGCCGATTTGTACTGTAATACCTTTGTTGTAACTTAGTAACCTTATGCTGTAGTATTGCACCTGTTTGTATAATAAACTAACACGCAAGAAATCAGAATCCAGTGGTCGAACATTCTCTGTCTGGTTTACATAGTCAAGGGTAAATAAGCAGAAAACTGGGTTGTTACACTGTTAACTTTTTATTCATGTTTCTGTCATAATGAAAGACCATTGGCTTTTTTTCAAATTCATCTATACCTGTACTATATATATATACATATATATATATATATAAGAGCCACTGAGTGGACACCCCGGGAATGGAGAAGACGCAGAGGACGGCCCAGTACGAGGTGGAGAGACAGTCTTGTGCAACACCTGGGCCCTGCTTGGCCCTGAGGAATGCCAGACAAAGGCGTGAGTGGAGTGAGTCAAGGGAGGGGTTCCTCCGTGTGAGAGACAAGACCCTGGATTGATGATGATGATATATATGTATATGTACTGGTACCGTACCTGTACCCTATATGGTGCTAGGTTTAGGTACGCAACACTACTGTGAAGACTATGAGAGTCACGGCGTACAGCTTGGTGCATGTTCAACACAAAGAAACAATTCCGGGGCCACTTTGGGTGAAGTAAAGTCTACGACGTGACCATTTGGAGACAGGTACATGTACATGTAACTATCCCAAAATAAGCATAATCGTCACCGTCAACACTCTTCTTGAAAAAAAGAAGCCCACTCACCCTATTCTGACTCCCGGCTCCTTTTCAAGACTTTGATATGTGGTACGTAGGAGGTGTAGGTTGTGTTGTGTGTCCTGACTTGACACAGACGATCTATGCTCTGAACCAGACAAACCTGTTGGTCAATTATGAAATGATGTATGGCATGACGGCAAGCTATCCAACATGCGTGAAGACTTCACTCAACAGTTCATTGTGACGTTTGAGGTGACCTTTTATCATCAGATCGTACCCGTAAACACGTGTTTTTTGCGACACCTCGGGCAAAGGCGTAACTAGTAGTACGATCGCTCTGTAAACATTTTAAAAATTGCACGTACGCATTCCCTGAAACATATCCAAAACACGAGATATACGAAAATTCTGCTGCAGTACCATAGAAAGCCGCTGGGAGGTGTTACACAATCTCTCGCTGTTAGGGTCTGATTGGGTCTCCTCCATCGTCATTAACCTTTGTCTTCCTAAGGCTACCACACTACAACACTTCTACAGCTACTGATAAATCCGTGAATAGGTTAATCAGGTTGGTAAGTCACTGAATAAAGAGACTCTTTCTACACAACCAAGACTTTAGTGTTTTATTCAGCCGACGTTTCAGTGACCGTCTGTCACCTTTCTCAGGGCAATTCTGACTGGTTCACATTGCACTGCAGCATAGGTGTCGCTGCTGTAGATGTGAACCAGTCAGAAATGCCCTGAGGAAAGTGAGAGACGGTCACCGAAACGTCGGCTGAATAAAACACTAAGTCTTGGTTGTGTAGAAAGAGTCTCTTTATTCAGCTACTGATAAAGTTTCACTATTCTATCATCGTAGTTTGTCGCTGTGTCTCTCCAACCAGTTCTGTTGGCCTCCCGGAGGTCTGTGTTTGTGCAGGTGGATCCCTCCCTGCAGCTGTGCATCAGGTGCTGGATGGTCTGGGGTCCTCTCTGCAGCTGCAGGCTGTGTTGGTGGTCTGCCCCACCGTGCCAGGTTGTCACCAGTCCTGGTCACTTTTGCCCTTGCCCGGTTCAGAGTGACCCAGTCTCTCCTGAACATGTCGGTCCCTGGGGACAGAGACTCGCTGCGGGGTGGGGGTGGTGGATGTGCAGTGTTGCTGTTTTTACTTAGATCACAAAACCCACTCATTACGCAGAACGTGGGTCAATTCATTATCCACTGCCTTCAAAGAAGAAGTCAAACCTCATAATAGCAAGCGTAGTAGTAGTAAGTTGATCGGACAGTAGTTTCCTGTTTGTTATTTCTGTACTGTACCTTCTTTGACTCGACCTGTACAAGCAATTACTAGTAGCCTTCGGGCATGGTTTTGAAAATAAAGTTGTTTGGGTGACTCTCCTTCCGCAGCTCCATCCTGAAGGTCTCTGGTGTCACCCCCCCCCCCCCAAGGCCTCGGACTGTCATGAAGCTGCGGTGAGACTTCAGTCGTCGGAGGCCTCCTGGTGTCAGACAACACTGACATGTACATGTATGTCTACCTGACTAGTGCCACTTCTATCAGTACACTCAAGGTTACCACATTACATAGTCTCTCGTTTTCTTGTCATGCTGACCCTTGCTGGAAGGTAGTACTAACATGCATGATTCTGGGATCGGCACAAAAAACCCATTCAAATGGAAGTGATACGTCATAAGAAAAAAAAAATTACTCATAATTTATATGCGTTTGGTGCATGACCTGAAACAATTGTAAACATTGGTACTGATTGGTAGTGATGGACAAGCCTGATTAAGAGTGTGAGGTTCAATGATGATGACAATGCTTAGTGTGCAAAACGAGCAGAACAATTAACGTACTAGTAAAGAATTGCAACACTCATGATCACTGTCATGATGTTTTCTACATATATTTCTATATCACCTATTTCTTGCTTGCACCTATTTCTGCAAGTGTAAAATCAGAACCCAAAATGAAGACTTGTTGTACAAATACATTGTATATCATGATTTTGAACACACTTCTTTACTTAGCATCTGATTTTATACTAGTACACAGATTGTTGTATCAACACAATGTTCAGAGACTCAATCAAAGTTGATGATATACTACATACTTTGTCCAATTGCCTTTACTAAGCTACTTGTTGACTTTCCATATATCCAGCTCTGCTGCCTGGAAAGTCGAAGCCATGCATCAGGTTGCATTTTAATAAATAGACATATTGACATTTACTGCCATTTCGTAGTACATTTTTGTCATCATTTCATACTTAAAGCATTTGAAATAGTCCAAAAACAAGCTATGTGGGAAGTATATTTTGGCACCACCAGTAAATAGCTAGAAGTCTAGAACCAGCCTATGATATGAAAAAAGCAACCGTTTTCTGTCAGTGACATTGCATTTTTGCCTCACAGATATCAGTACTAGTAATTGCTAATAATTATCTACAGTTGTATGAGATAGGGTTGATTCAACTTATTACATTTAAAAAATGACCAGCAAATTGACTTTTTACTGCCTTGATTCTTTTAATCACTTTGGGTGCCTTTAACAAATAGCTTTGGGTACCTTTATCTAGTACTTTTTTTGTCCATCTGTAACTCTTGCAAAATAACAACTTGGTTGTCCCCTCCTACATGTACTTGTGCTTCACCAGCCAGCTGTCAATCAACGTCACAACGATGTCAACTCTAGTCTTTCTTGTCGTCCTTCTTTACTAACAAGTCACTGACTTTCTTGCTTATGTTGGGCACCTTGTAGTTCTGCTCCACGTATATGCCGAACGCCACCCCGGCCAGTGCTCCGAGCGTCAGGGCCGATACTCTGGATACCAGCGCGCCGACCACGACTCCTTTACCGAAGTCCGACATCGACATGTCCTGAAAATGATAAATCGTGGTAGACCGTAATTTTGTCTAAATTTGTGGCACCTAAATTACGCAGTATGGGTAAAAAAAAAATTGTGGCATACCAGTATTTGAGTTCACAGTTGAAACTTGTCAGTTCCTTCAAAGTTGAAACAATCTCATAGTCATACTACATGTATACTACTAAAACTGACAGGATTACTTCATTGATGAATTTGCATCTAGTATGAAAATAAGCTATTCAGAGCTACCCTGTAACATTGCTTGTAGTTGCAACTGTATCTTGACTGTACAATTAGTAATTTACTGTTATAAATAATATAATTTATGCTATCACACATACAGTTGTATTATTTGGAGGGGGTGGAATTGGGGGCAAAAATAGACCACAGCAGTTAAACCTGTACTGCTAGTCCTGAAATATGACCTTTTGGAAAGAATGGTAAGAGAGGGGGGTTGAGGAATTCGCGTTTGACCCCCCCCCCGTGTCCCCCCCCCCCCACCAACAGCTAAACAGATCCCCCCCCCCCCCCCCCCCCACAATTAAACAGCAGCATAATTTTTTCTTCGACTTCATGGTAAAAATCGTTCAAAGGACTTCAGATATTTAGGATATATTTAGATGATTATAATTACTATAAATTCAACAAACCTTGAACAAGTCAGGTTTAAAAACGTCCATAATTAAGTCATCCAGGTCAGGGAATTCCGATTTTTTGTCGTCTCCCGCCATCTTAGGTCGATTGGAATAGTCCACTACAACAAATGGGGGTGAACTACACTAGGAAAAAAAACAGTGACTAGGGAACAAAGACAACAGTCATATTCCCTTGAAAATAAACCAACTGAGTCTTTCTGCGCTGACCCAAGTGATGACATGTATTATTGCCCGTAATTTGTTCAATACAAATACCTAGGAGTTTTCAATCTTGGAAATGAACCTCGATGAGTCGATCCTCGAAAAAAAACACACAAAAAAACACACAGATTCACCCTCATCTAGAATCCATTTAAAGTTCTACCAGTCTGCGTTTTTATATTCCCGTATCCCACTACTTATTGAGTTTTTGTTTACAGCTATAGTTTTTAAAAGAAAATCCACTGCGATGTTGTCTTATCCTGGCCTGGATTGACGTTTCTCTCTTTTTTCCGCTAGAGGGCAGTGTGACATCGCTCCCATGAGCACTCTCGTCGCGTCACATGATTTTATGATGTGTTGGTTCCAATCCTGATGGCTGCGATCAAGACGTAGTTTGGACACTTTTATTGGGGTCCTAAGACTCTCACGGTGAACTGGAGACATTGTTCCAGGAATAAGTATCGTAGGGAGTCCCTCTCCGACTTGGAGAAATCGCCCTACCGCTCCAATATAGTCGAGAAGTCGGGTAGGCGTTCGTTTTTTGACAGGAGTAAAATTTAACGTCATCGTCTGCAAGAGGAGGGGTCACCGGGTGCAGCATCAACTGGTCAACATTGGCAGATGTGACACAAGAAAAAACTGTGCTGCCGTGGTTTAACCGTCTGCTCTAAACCGCTGGGAACCAGGGATAGCGATCAGAAACCAAACATCTACGTTGTGAGATCGTAGTGCTTCAATTCGATGTTAAAACGGGTCGTTCTATGTTGTATTTGTGCACCTAATGGGGAGGGGCTTGGTATGACTTCAGTGTAGTTGTGGATTTCAAAAACCATTTTTACAGGTTTTACCGCACCAAAAACCTGTATTGTTTTAACCTTGGATCCATGGGCGCCGCCATCTTGCTAGCTGTGAAACACAAGTAAAGTAAGAAGACAGAATCATGATGGAGGTGGATTTGGGAATCGAGACGGTGTACGGGAGTGACGACACGTCTACCGGCGTCATGTCGGAGAAGGTGTCGGCCCTCGCCAGCAGTGTGTACCAGGAGTTCGAGAGGATGATCAAGAAGTACGACGAAGACGTGGTCAAGGAACTCATGCCTCTGGTGGTCAACGTCTTAGAGAATTTGGACATTGTTACCCATGATAATCAGGTAAGCATAAATATTATTGTTTTATTATTATTATTATAAGAATTATTACTTCACCCTAAGGTAGTAAAATAAATAAATAAACTGTTTTAGCCAGTGTGTTTCTGTGGTTCCCAATATTATTACATACAATTATGCAGCATTGCCAATATTAATTACAACCTCAGTGCTACTAAAATTTTTCTGTGCAGAACTGGGGGGATCGCAATGCAGTACGTATGGGTAAGGGGTGAAGTTTGCCATCTCCGATTGCCTTGTTTTTATTCACTCCGGGATCCCTATCAGCTTTGGAGTCAAATTTTGAATTTCGCAAATGTTGTTCATTGTTTTTATTCTATGGTCTTCATGGAATGTTTTTTTGCTGCCAGACAGACATTTAAAGAAAAACAAAAACAATTTGAATACCATTGGCTTTTTAAGATATTAATTGGTAAGTTATCATGTGCTATGGAAGATTTTATCTTTGCTGAGAACTGCCTTATTCTGACCTGATATCCCCACGTACGTAATGTCAGTATCAAGGTCGGCTCCCAAAGTGTAATGTTATCCCATGGGATGTGTGACATCACCTGTTAGCCATGCTTGTACCAGCACGTCGGCAGAACGTACTTGTCTGTGTAAAAACCCATAATGTATTGTGCATAACACTTCGGCGGAACGTCTCATTTAAAAAAAAAGGTTGTATTCGCGTCTTTATTATCGCTATCTATAGTTTTGAAATGTTGTGTTGGAAAAGCTACTGTTTGCAACAAGCAAAATTCTGATGCAAATTGTTGACCAAAACTTATTATATCCAATGAAATTGAAAACTGTACTAGTAGTCTGTAGCAGTACGTTCTGCCGACATGTTGCTTGTACCAGTGCTACCTCAGGATTGTAGTCTGTAACATTTATCTAAGTTTTTATAGAATCGTATCACTACAAAGGTTTCTTTGCCTTTTGGTCCTGTGGCCCTGTTGTTTGTACATTTTGTTTGTTACTGTATAGGATAATAGGTTTGAACTGTCACTCCATATCAGTTTTTAGGTAGAATTTACATGCTGCAAACAAGACCTTAGCAACTCACGTACGTACCTTATAATAATATTATCGTTCAGTATAATATGGAGGCCAAAGATTGTCAGGATTTGAACTCTAGACCTCCAGTCCAGGTCCAAAGGCTGGGTCATTCACCCCTCATCAGGGTTGCACATGTAACAGTACTAATGTAGATGGTATCAAAGTACAAATGTATAACTTGTCTGAAAGTAAACAGTCAGTCATATGTTATATATGTCACAGGGGAAACTACATGTAGAATCCAGGGCAATCTGGAATTGTCCTAGTTAGATTGGAATTCTAATCTCTTCTAGTAAGACAATTCCAGATTCACCTAGGACAGGAATTCTAATCTGCCCTGGGGGATATTATTTTTCCATATTTTCGTTACCGACAGACATCTAGGAATCAAAAAGGAGAGCACTTTATTAATGTTTATGTCATTATTGAAGAATTTCAGTTGAACATGTTAATTTGCCAAATTGTTCAGGTACAGGTCTGGACCTGGACCTAAACCTCTGTACCGGTACCTGTACGGTTGTACCTGTACCAGATGTTACGTTTAGGTACGCAGCCCTAGTGGATAACTGGATATGATATAATAGTTATATCTGAATGACTGATTGGTCCACAGGAGCAGGAGGTGGAACTGGAGTTGTTACGGGACGACAACGAACAGCTGATCACTCAGTACGAGAGAGAGAAACAGCTGCGGAAACATGCGGAACAGGTATGTACAGGTAGACATCAGCCAGCCAGTCAAAAAAACAGGTGTATTTATATGTTTATCTTCACAGAAGGAAAACATATTGTTTTTGCTCTGTTTCTTCTTCTTCCTCTTCATCTCCAAACAAATAAGGTCAATGACCTGGACCAGATGTCTGTCACCATGGTAACTGGTGCTGTAGCAGACACCCTGTGGTGTTGGGTTACATTTTGTAGAGGAGTTGGAAAGGCTGGTCACCATATATTGTTTTATACATGAATCTGTATGAATAAGAATAAACAAACAGAGCAGTAGTTTGTTATATTAGGCTATCTAGACCATGCGAAGGTAAACATTATGCATTTGCTTTGCAAATGTTACCTTTCTAGTTTGAATAACAAAGTCTTACATTCTTACTGTTTTAAATGAAATCCTGGCTAGTTACCCTGTTGTATGATGTAATATTTTGGCACCTCCACTTCCTGAAAAACACTTATTTGCAATGGGTTGAATTTGATTCAAACTTACTTACGTAAAGAAATGACCAGAGAAATTACTTTTTGGATCATCCTAATGTAACATAATGCAGGTTTAAGATAGTCAACATTTAATGAACGTTATAGTTTCCTTCAACATAATATACACTGTAATATTGGAGACCTGACTTCACTGGGCTGATGAAGAGACAGTGTTACGTCTCGAAAGCTCCCCAGAGCAATAAAATTTATTGTGTGTATGGTTAAATATTTTGTCAAGTACACTGTAATTATTATTCCCTCATTAGTCATTCATAATTTTGACTTTTTTCCAACCAATCAGAAAGCGTTGGAGATGGAGGACGTGCACGAGTTACAGCGGCGAGACCTCCAGAACCGTACGGAGACGTTGGAGATGCAGACGCGACAGTTAGAACTCAAGTGCAAAAACTACTCTGATCAGAGTGAGTACATTGTGTCTGTTACAATATTGTTGTACAATAGAGTTGTTTGATTGGTTGATTTTCCTCTCTTCCCAAACCAATTAAATTGTTTTTTTTCTCAGAAATGTAATTGGATGACAGAAAAAGTCAATTTTCTAGTCATTTCTTTACAAAGTAAATTGAATCCTCCCTACTCCATTGCAAATACATGCAAGTTTCATTTAGGAAGTGGAGGTGCCAAAATATGATGCGTTGCAAGTGTTTTAAAGTTGGAAACCAGCCATGTTTGTTTACATTCTGGTATTTTGTGGTGGTGCCACAAACTCAAAGCGCCTCATTTGGGCTGTTTTAGCGCCAACCATAAATGTCAGAAATGTGACATACATGTAATTGCACAGATATATTGAAAAGTGGAAGTAAATTACAATCACACAAAGATTTTTTCCAATTAAAATACATCAATTTTTTGTGCAAAAATGTTACATAATGACCCTTCACGGAAAAAATTAATCAGGCCAGATATGGTAAACACGATTTCCAGATTATGTCGAGTTTGTTTCATTGTTTTCTTGTGTTGTTTTTGCTTTGTAGTCACTCGACTTGAAGACAGAGAGAGTGAGATGAAGAGAGAATACCAGGCCTTGCACCAAAGACACACGGAGGTAAATTAGATATGTGATGATATCACTTAACTGTATGTACCTTTTAAGCCCCTGTCACACATTCACGACCTTTCCCTGAACACCAGCCGACCAGGTTCGGCTGACGTTCGGGAGCACTCTGACAAGATTTACATTTTGTAGGCCACGCCTACCTTGCTATACGCATCGAAACAAATTTGAGTTAAATTGGTGTCAAATTTGATCCCTGAACACGCCCCGAACACTGCTGACTTACTACCGGATGGTTGGTTGGTTGGTGTTTTGCCGACTTATGTTTGAAAACCAGCCAACTATGCTCGAACCTCCTGAAGGACCCACGAATGTTTCAAACATTTTGAAACATTCAGCTGGTGTAGCCAAACCGTAGCTGAATTCGCGTTCGGGAGGCCAAATTCGTGAATGTGTGACACTGGGCTTTACAATTACAGACATGTATGAGCAGCAGAATACTGCAGAATCTAGCATCATATATAAACAATTTATTCTTTGAGGAATTTTAATACCCGCTTCTGGACCGGACTCCTTTAAATGATTGTCTAAAACATAGGCGAGAGCTGTGATGATATACTTCCTGCATGGAGGTTTTGGAATCTGAGATTTGTTGTTTATTTGTTGTGTTTAGATGATACAGACCTACATGGAGCACATAGAACGGACCAAGATGGCGCAGTCACTGGGTCAGGATGTGGCAGCAAGTCCAAAGGCAAAGTACGGCCTTGTCTCTTTATCATTCTATGTATTCATCCTGCTGTAAGGCCACGCCAATTTAATTTGTTGGTTCTCAGATTTTTTCAGAAAAAATATGAAGCAACAGGGCGAAAAAAAAATAAAGCAACAGGGCGAAAAAAAATAAAGCAACAGGGCGAAAAAAAAATAAAAACAGGCATCCTATTATGTAGCCCCAAAAGCTACAATAGGACTCTTTTTTATTAGGAGTCATGAAGTCAACACAAAAGGCTGGGTTAAAATTTAAACAATGAATTTTGAACTTTTAATCAAACTACTGCATTGATAGATGGAAAAACTGTAACAACTAGGAAGCAAAGGACTTTCTTCAACTGTTGGGGGCAAAATATGAGCATTTTTGAGTTGATTCAGAACCAGAATCTTTTTGTTTTTGCAAATCAGAAAAAAAAGTGAATCCGAGAACCAACAAATTAAATTGGTGTGGCCTGAAGACGACATGAAACCAATGACAAGGAAATACAGAAAAACAGTTCCTGACAATAGTCTAATGTGACACTACCAACAAGAAATTGAGACATTCGGAAGAAAATGTTGTCACCGTTCCGAACCCGCTTATTTGCATATCACAGTCCAGTGAGCTCCCAGTGGCACTGCCAATATGCAAATAAGCGGTTTCAGAATGGTGCCGTCAGAGCAAAGCATCAATCATTGCCATCGCGGACGGCGAGCTAGGAGAGCGCGAAGTTCAAACGCTTGCACAGGGTAATTATTTGGCGGACTGATGTAAAAATTAAAATATATAAACTTTTTAATGTGTAGACTACTGGAAAATTATGAATTTGATATTCTCTGTTGCTTTCCTTTAACCTTCGTGAACCTTTTCCTGTTGTGTTGTAGATTGCATAGCATCTTGAACCGCCCGTCCTCTCCTAACTACTACGCCCTGAGTAACCAGGATGTGGGCTCCCCGGCCTCCCCAAAGACCCCACAGGCCATGTCACTTATCGAGGGAGAAGAGGTTTTGGGGAGAAGCCCTGCCAGAGAGCTTGTGGGTCTTAAAAACACAACAGATCTCAAGGTAAGAGACAGCAGGGAACGGGGTAAGCTTGGCTAACATGTAGTAATAGTAAAACTCACCGTATAGTCTTCTTTGCTAATCTTCTGTTTGTTGCTTATTTTTTTTACTTCTTTTATTTTTCTTGGCTGTTTATTCTAAACTATTTTTGCATCGTAACACCGTTAACCGTGGCATGAACTTTTGCTGTCTCTCTTTTGTCATTCTGTGGAATTATTTCATTATTAACCAGCTAGCTGTTATTGTTTCCTGTGCTGGTGTTTTGCTGTTCTGTTCTTTTGTTTTCTTGAACGGCGTATACACACTGTTTAAAAGGACGAACAAGGCGCGGGTGAAAATGGTGCTGCACAATTGCATGGGGATGAAAAGGATGATGGCATAGAGTCCAGCGCGGCAGGCACGCCGGCAGCTGAGGCGGATGTATCCCATGATTCTGTGCATGAGCGGGGTGACACCGTTGTACCCAATGACCCCGCAAATAAAGACGAAAAGGCAACCACAGGGGACATATCCCAGAATTCTCAGCACGAGATGAGGCCGACGTCCACAGAAGCCAGTGAATTTATTTTGTTGGGAGGCAGCCCTAACCCGGTAGAGGTAACCCAGCTTTAGCCTAACACCTGGCCAGTCAACACAGCTCTGCAACAATAACCCACTACTAACTAACTCTGCTTTATGCTTTAACTAAATGCTTTATGGGCACCCAAAGCAATTTCAGGGCGGTAAAACTCTATTTTCAAGGTCAATTTTCCGGTTAATATTTGTTTTTTCACATAGTAAATCGTCCCTATTCCATGTCGCTGACAGAAAACAGTTGCTTGTTTCGTGTTGTTGGCTGGTTCTAACTATTCATTGGTGGTACAAAGAAAGAAAGGGACTCCTCACGTACAATTGTAGCTTGTTTTGGGGATATTATTTTGCTTCAAGTATGAAATGATGACAAAATGTGTTAAGAAATGGCATTAAATGTCAACATCAGACAGATTTCCTCATCCTGAATACTAGACTCAGAGTCTTGTTTTGCCGCCCAGAAATTGCTTTGGGTGGCTTTAACAGGTGCAAATTTTGCCTTCACTACAACTTGGTAATTCACAAGATATATAAGAATGTTGATAGTTTCATTCAACTGAGCCTTAATAATAACTTCATAATTCTGTACAGTGTGATTCTAATATGGAGAAGATTTTTTAGGTCGGCTATAAATTTCCTTGCCTGGTAATTTATTGACATCAGGACTTTTGAGTCCAGAAAAATGCACAGTTGATCTTTTTTTTGTTATATATCACTTAAATTGCATTGGTGAAATCCAAATACATGTGTAAATCATTAGAAAATGAATTGTAACTAGATTTGTAAAAGATTTTATATCTCGATCAAACGTATCATAACTGTGACTGTTCAGATTATGATAGAAAAATATAATTAGCAATACGCCAATCACTGATTTTCATAGCATACATGTAAATATCCCGTTTGAATCTATGTCAGACTGTTAAAGGTAAGTACTGGGAAATGTACCTGTTGACAATGACCTTGTGTTTCCCATTTTCAGTCGGAGATTCGGCAAACCATGACAGACAAGAGTTTAGACATCCAAGCAGGTGAGTTTCATGGTAGAGACTCTCTCTATAGTGATTGCACCAGAAGTTAGCCATATTACAGATTTGGAATAGAACTGATGGTATCAACTTTGGATATACGTTAAGCCCACACTCATTAAATTTGTTGGTTCATAGCTTTAAAAAATATAGCACCAATTGATAATTGCAAAACTAAAAAAAGTATGTAATATCAGGTTAGTGCAGGTACATGTACAATCATGTATTATGACAAACTTTACAGATCACTTGCAATTAATGAGTTTCCACATTGCATAGGGTACACTTGTACCTGTGGACAAGCCCTCTGATGTGGTGATTGCACAATGTTTGTGCAGCCCAATTAAGGGTAATTAAAGCATTGATGAGCTCCACCCTATGCACTACATGTGCATACATGTACTGTACAATATAGTGTATGGTATGGAAAGAGATAGAGAAAACTGTCATAGTTTTGATTATTTTTGTCTTTTTAACAAAAATTAAATTGTGTACCATTCTACACAGCAGTTTGGAATCATATTAACTTTTATAAATAATCTAATGAATAATGTATAATATATAATTAAGGAAGAAAAAGACAAAATGTCCTGACTTTTATTGTTGTCTAGTAACTGTTGGAGAGAGGTATAGGCCTGATGATATGATGCTACATTGTATATGATGGTCTGAAATTGAAGCTTAAGTTAGATTTAAAAAAATTAAGGGGATTTGAATATCTCAATCTTTGTTGATGTCAACCAAATGAATGATCTGACTTCACATATATGTAGAGCTGTGTGAGTTACCACCGCTGCCACTATGGAGTAGTGGGTGTGAGGATCTCACAAATGGAGGTTGGAAAAGTTTGTTTGTTTTGAAGGAACTCCTGTGTTATTCTTGGTGGTGGGACCTCTCTCTGTGTGATTGTGTTCCTCTTTCTGGGGAAGGTACTGTCTTGATAAACAAAACAGCTATTTTTACAAGTAAAGCATAGCCGAATATGGCCTCCCAAACACTAGCTGAATTCTCTCCAACCATGGTTAGGAGTAGGTTGGAAGCAAGGTTGTGGTTGGCTGGTGTTCGGCTGTGCCTGCCGAATGTTTAAAAATGATAAAAATATTCAGGTGTGGACGTGAGGTTTGGCCATGGTTGGTTGAGTAGGTCAGCAGTGATCGGACCATGGTTGAGAGTCAAATTTGACTCAAATTTGATGTGATTCGTATTGAAAGGTAGGTGTAGGTGTGCCTTAAATCTGGTCAGACTGCTCCCGAACTTCAGCCAACCTACATTGTACATGTACATTGTAGGTGGGTTGATGGCGAAGTCTATGAATGTGTGACGGGCTTAAACTACATGTAGGAATTGAAGGACTGGGGTCTATCAAGAGGCTGTCAGGCTTAGAATCAATTTCAGCCAAGTATGTTGGTCACTGAATGTAGGGACAAATTTATCATTATATAATATACTTATTAGTTAGAAATGAGTTACATGATTACAAAGTCAGTTCAGTTTAGTTCTTCTTTAAATTAGTGAGGTGACACAAGCTACATTGTAACGAGTTCCTATAATGCATGATGGTGGACAGTTCATCACCTTAAATTAATACAAATTAATTAGGCATAATTAATGAGAAAAGGAGGGGACATTGAGATTTGCTTCTGTGTAAGGAGAGCCGTAAACATGTAAAGGAACCCAACACACTTATTAATTTGATATAAGTAGAGGTCCACCTTGGTACAAATATTTCACTCAATAATTAACCAAGAGAAACTTTTAATGCTTCACCCCAATTTATCTACAATAGACTGTAATTTCTTGGTTGTAGGAAAAAGGAGGTTTTCCCAGTGTAATATTGTGGTTGAAACACTGTAGATTACTGTTGTAATGCAATAGAAACACAATATTTGCAGTGTCATGATTTGGAGAAGGATTGGTTAGACGTCACTGTGAAAATAAAAACCACTGCTAACATTTCAAGAATACACTTGTTACAAATGTACATGTACCTTTACAAAGTCAGTGTAGTCTAATATTATACGTTATATGCACCATACTGTACCCATATTATCTCAACTCAGACCTAAAAGTTTATGTGGTGCGCTATATATACTAACACCCAATTATTCCCTCTTCTTGACTTTTAACATCTACTTTGATTTCCATTTAAAGGACTGGTACAAATGTAGTCTCAAGAGCAGAGGCCTGGGTGTTATTTTCTAAAAGAACACAATGTCATTTTATCGATTTACAAAATCAACAAAATTTTTAATCATCAGTTTGATCATGAGTCCACGTTGTCGCTTCAAAGTCTTTTAAACTGAGTGTGTATTTTCTTATTTTATCTGTGGCAGTCTGACTACATGTACTCCTTATATTGACCCAGGCTCAGACAGAAGAATCCAGGACATTCTCAACACCACCCCAGAACTCTCTCAGACACAACCCATCGACGTCCCAGGAGCAACAAGGTACAGTACACAAACTCCACACTAAATTCATATTCATCATCTTTATCTGACCAGTCTTTTACATTATCCCTAGCCTTGCAAAACTTGTATACGAGAATTTATTTATGATTCTAATACGTCTAGTCATAATAACAGCATTTGAGAAACAGTCTGAAATTTAAAAATCTTATTAATATAAATTGAATATTGTGATTGATTTGAAATTATTTACTGGGACTTCTTTGTTGTATACCCTCCATGTTATGTGGCCACAGTTTCACCCAGACAACATTGCAGGGTTGCCGACATGCAATTTTGTATATACCATGGGTTTATGTCCGGACTTACAAGTCCGGAATTGAACCTATACCTCTGGACTTGAATCCAGACTTGAACCTAAACGTGGGTTTAGGTACACAGCAGTACCGGTAGCTGTGATGCAATGTTCCCTCAATCCGTTCATGACCTCTCTGTTGTATACCCTTAGCACCCCACGAAAGGCAAACCAGGACTCCCTATTCCAAGAGTTAACCAGCCAGGACTCAGAAGCACTAGGAGAGATGGATGAAGGAGCAGACATCACAGGTAAGGCCACAGTTAAGTCTGACGCTTACTGCCACTTCCAACAGTGCTGCTTTCTGACTCTGGGAGATTTAAATGAACGCAACACAAAATTTCAAATTCATTATTTTCCAGTGTAGTCTACACATTAGAAAGTTGAAATATATTTCAATTTTGACATTAGTCCGCCAAATAATTACTCTGTTCACGCGTTTGAACTTCGCCCTCTCCTAGCTCGCCCGCCGCGATGGCAATGATTACTGCTTTGCTCTGACGTCTCCATTCCGAACCTGCTTATTTGCATATTGACAGTGCCACTTGGAGATCACTGGACTGTGATATGCAAATAAGCGGCTTCGGAACGGAGACTTAAATACATAAATATAGGCTTAAATATATAGTCAGTAATTTGTCAAACACAAGTCGAATTGCAATAGTAACAGTTTGTTTATGGATACTACATGTTGTAGAACTTTATAGCTTCATAATCCCTTACAGGAATACTCTTTCTTCTGTCCTAACTTCACAGCACATCTTCATTGTTTGGATTGTTAATTTTTATATTAATTTTCATGTTCACTACAACTCCTCTCCTCCTGTCCTAATGCACGTCACTGTTTCTTTCACGGCTTCCAAAGGATCGCTTAGGTCTATGGACCCTAGTGAATATTCTCTTTCTGGTTAGTACATAAAGCACAGTTACACGTAATGACTTCTGTTTTTCTTTTCTTTACTACTACATGTACATGCAGGCCTTGAAATTTGTTTTGAAACCTAGAAATTTAGAACATAAGAATTTGAGCACAACATAGAATAAAGTAGCACGTCGGCAGAACCTGCGGCAACCCTGATTTTTCATTTTTTTCGTTGGATGTTTGGTCAACGTTGGATCAAAATTTTGCCTGTTACAGACGATATCTTTTCCTACATGTATACAACATCTGAAAACTACAGACAGGCTGTCAACCTTATATGCTCTAATACAACCTTATATGGGACGTTCTGCCAGAGTGCTATGCACAATGCATTACGGGATTCGTGCAGGTGCAGTACGTTCTGTCGACGTGCTGAATAAAGTAAAAAAGAATGTCAGCAAAATGAGGAGAGAGAGTGCTCTACTGGAAGTCAGTGTGAGTCAGCCAATGTCAGTACACTTCAGATATTCAGGTCTTCAAGAAACTTTTGGGAAGGTTGTACTGTTGCATTCCAGAACATGTTTCTAGATTCCAAAACATGATTTGGAATACTACGATGTGGAATGCATTTTGTATTCCAAAATACGGTCCATTCCAAAACACAATCAACTTGATTGCTCAACAACTGTAACTGGTAGAATGTATGGCACAGAATAAACAACTTAGAGTATATACATGAACTATACTAAAATAGTATTCTAACAGTTGATCTATACGAATAGTCTAGCTATTCTAAGTTTCAATTCTGTTTGTACCTTCTTTAACCCTGCAAATGTTATGTTGGACCCCAGTGTGCTGGTTTAACGATACCCTAAGTGACTACTCGGATGGTACGACATTAACCCACATTATCATTTTTGTTCACACATTTCATTTTCATTGCTCCATTTTCCGTTGTTTTATTTTTTTGAATATAATTTCTTGCACACGCATCTTTGGTTTGTCTTGATACAGTCAAACCTGGTAAAGCAACTACTCAATGGCTGGCCATGTTTGACTGTATAACCACAGTCTACAATGCCATACAGCGCGCTTACATGTACTATGTACATGTATGTACTGTCTTGTACCTAAAACATGCTGTCTTTCCACCTTCTAAATGCTTACTCCTGGACCACTAACAGTCAGTGACTCCTTCTTTGGTAAGCCCCTTGTGTGTTCATTATACGATTAACATTGTTCCCGTACCTGATCCTTAACATTATGCAGTGTTCTCATCCCTGGCCTAACAATTATAGACTGATGCCATAGTCCTGCCCACCTCCTTCAAAATGTTTCAAACATTCAGGTTGGGGCGGGAAGTTCGGCCATGGTTGGCTGGTGTTCGGGAGTTGGTCAGCTGTGTTCAGGCCTTGGTTGGCAGTCAGAATTTGACTGAATATATATAACTCAAATTCGATTTTGAGTCGTATCGAAAGGTACGCGTGGCCTAAACCCGGTCAGACTGCTTCCGAATTTCAGCCAACCTTGGTTGAACAGTTATGTCTTCCAGCTTGTGGAAAGGTTCCATTTTAAGTTCATTTTTTTCAGGAGCAAGGGGTCTAAGTGTTGTTAGAATTTGACATTAGGAGGGGTAGTGTTGATATGGTGTGGTATGGTTAGACAGGGCAGGAACAAGAGGAGAATTCTGACCACCCTTTTGTACAACGCTCAGGGCTTGAAATCCTTTTTTCTGCATACCTGCACTGGTGCAGGTAACATTGAAAATTACCTGAACCAGACAAATTTTACCTGCACCACTCAGAATTTAGGAAGTATGGATCATAGTATACTACAAACTGTTCAGAAACCACTGCCATTATTTCTTTTATACTTCATAGATGGTATTGAATGCAAAAATTCACCTACTTTATATACAGTATATAAATAGACATCAGATAAACATGTACATGTAGATAGACATCAGAAATACCTGCACAGCCCCAATTTTACCTGCACTAAGGTGCATATGCACCTTGTATTTCAAGCTCTGATGCTGAATAGTGTGTACATTTTGTACCTATATTAGTGCACAGGGACTGGTGTGGAGGTTTAAGTCCCTTTCCAGGTTTTGTTTGATGGACTTGCATTGCTGAAGGTTATACTGTGACAGTACAGTAACTGTTTAACTGTTATTATACAGAGTGTTGTTGTCTCCACAGGTATGGGGAAGGAAGTGGAGAACTTGATCGCAGAGAACACACAACTGTTGGAGACAAAGTTAGTTCCTTTTATTCTGCAGTGTCAGCAGTCTAAGTTAACACAGTTTGTTTATCATTGTACATTTTGTACAATTATGATCTTCAGTTACACAGGGACAAAAGATACTGAGTTAAATTTTTTATCCCTGTGTACTGGAGATCGTAATATTTTCAGAATCATTGGAAGCCTTAGCTCCATTTATGTGTACTACATACAATGCATGTATTACTAAGTGAATGATTGGTGCATTGCATTTATTTTATAATGAATTCAAAACAGTATTCAGTACATGTTACATTCAGAGTAACTACACAAATTCAATGCTGAATGTTCATTCATTTTTTTGACAGTTATTTCAATGATCATTTCAATACAGAATTGTTATGCTTGCTTTACTTTCGTTATATGAACATGAAAATCAATTTTTACTCCGGCTAGTGGGGCAGTCCTTGCTGTATACAGTGTAATAAATCAAATCAAACAAACTGAGTCTCTCAATTGTTAGAATTGCTGTATACTTTGCTACCAGTTTTCATTTAAGATCGTCATATTTCATCCCTATGCTGTTGTTTACAGGAATGCCTTGAACATTGTGAAGGACGATCTTATAGCCAAAGTGGACGAGCTGACCAGGTAAGGGGCATTGTTTTCAGTGGGTCTGTTTGTGTGTTTGCTCATGTTTCTGTAGTATTATATAATAGTCGTTATGATGTAATTAACTGCAGTCATGAAAAAAATGTGCTGAAACAATCTTTGAATATTCAAGACATGCAACAAAATGATTGTCATTTCTGAAAATTCAAGAAATTTTAAAGGACCACACTATATATATATACAAATGTATACACAGTAAGACTTGCAGTGTCACAAGATTGTATAATTAACTGTCTCTCTCTCTCTTTACCAGTGAGGCAGAGATGTTACAGAATGAAGTTTCAGCTTTGCAAACCTCCAAGCAGAGACTAAAGCTGAAGGTCAACGACCTCGAGGAGGAATTACGAAAGTAGGTCTAATAAGTACATGAGTACGTGAACTCATGTACTAACTAGACACTTTCAGTCTCAGTGTTTTTTCCAGTAATATCTTGTACTGTAACTTAATGTCTTTACTTTTTCAAATTTCTTTTAAGCCAGCCTGAAACCTGTATTGAATGACAGTCACTTTTACATGTTTTGTATCATTTTTTTATGTTCATTGGTACTGTCGATATACATTTTGTTTGTACAATCAATATTCATGATAGCCATTTCACTTGAATGCCCCCCACTATGTACTGTTGAGGTATTGTTGCAATTATTTTTTATTATACAAAAAACATAACACTGTACTCTTGTATATGACATAAAAAAATATGGATTAAGGGAGTACAAGGGCGGTATTTGGAGGAATTCAGGAAGTGGTGTAGATTAGTGCAGTACATGTATGTCCCTCAGACTCTGTTTTGATATACATTGTACCCATGTCTGAACGTTCAGTATTATACCACAGACAAATTCAGGAAAATCTTGTCTGCACCAATTGTTTTGAAGAATACTTTTGCACTGAAGTATGGACTAAATCTAAGAATTGAGAGATTTTGTTTCAAGTAAGGAGAACCCGTTTTTCCCCTCCAGGGCAAGAGCAGAAGTAGAAGAGATGAAGAAGGGCCCACATGATGAAGATGTAAGACATTTCTTTGTATTTCACACCTACATGATTGACAATGTACAAAAATGTATATTTTCAAATTCAACCAAAAGCTACATACATTCAAGGTTCAAAAGCCTAATTATAGTAACTGTATCTAAGGCTGTATCTAATTTGTAACAGTTGGTTCTCAGATTTTTCAGGAAAATGTACATTGTAGTATTCTATAATAATATAACATAGCTTATGTGTAATACTATTAATAGTAACTGACAGTGTGTGCATTTGTTTTCTTGCACAGGATGACGTGCCCATGGCACAGAGGAAGCGCTTCACACGAGTGGAGATGGCGCGTGTGCTGATGGAGCGGAACCAGTACAAGGAACGACTCATGGAGCTACAGGAGGCTGTCAGATGGACCGAAATGATACGGTAAAGCCCCCGTCACACATAGCTGGATATGGTAGGGCTCGAAATTAAAGTTGGTCCAATGGCCACTGACCACTAAAATTTAGGCTGGGACAACTAAAAAGACACTTTGGGACATTTTTGGGACAATAGAAAAATAATCAACATCAGAATGTCAGCCCCTCTTTTGTTTATCAGGCACACGTCCCGGCTTTTGGACCCGGAAAGTCCCCCCGAATTTCCAGTCTACTCTGCAATTATAGTGCGCCTGGGAGTGAACATAAGCAAAATAAAGTTGACTTTAAGTTAAAATCATAGAATGCTTCCCAAAAACAGATTGGGACAGTTCATCCTCACTTCGGGACAATTGAAATTTATTTTTGGGACAGTGCTGGGACAATAGGAAGCAAAGTTAATTTCAAGGCCTGATATGGCCGAACACTGCCAAACTCCCTCCAACCATGGTTAGGAGTAGGTCAAAAGCAAGGTTGGCTGGTGTTTGGCGAGGTCGGCTGAATGTTTCAAAATGTTTCAAACATTCGGGTGTGGACGGGAGGTTCGGCCGTTACTGGCTGCTGGTTGGCTGGTGTTCAGGAGTAGGTCAGCAGTGTTCAAGGCATGTTCGGGGGTCAGATTTGACTCAAGTTTAACTCAAATTCATTTCATGTCGAAAGGTATGTGTGACCAAAATCTGGTCAGACTGCTCCCAAATTTCAGCTAACCTTGGTTGGTGGATGGAGGAAGGTTCTGAATGTGTGACACTCACTTAAACCCGGGGATTCCGATACCTGGTATCGGCCTAGTAATGGGCCCCATCTGGTCCCAGGCTTCTTATATTATATAGATTCCCCCGGGTTTAAGGAAGAGATGATAATTGAATATGCATTGGTGGTGATGAGAGCAGTAGCTTTTTTGGCAACACCTATAGGGTGGAGCTTGATTGAATAAGATTTCTACATGCATTTTGGAGTCTGGCAAAGTATGTTCTCTCCAGTCTTCATGCACTGTCTGGCTGTTACTCAATTTTATCTGCCCCCAATGTTTAGGGCTTCGAGAGAAAACCCAGAACTTGCTGCTAAGAAGAACAAGTCGTCCATATGGAAGTTGTAAGTATTTTGTGCATATCAACTGACAGTAAAAGATAATATTTATGTTTACCTTTGCAGCAGGAAAACATATTGTTTTTGCTCTGTTTCTTCTTTTTCTCCAAACACATACGGTCAATGACCTGGACCAGAAGTCTGTCACCAGCACATTTATTTTGTATTAGGCTATTTATTTTCTATATTCTGTTTTATTCATGTGTTTGATATTTACAGAGCTAAAGGGGCTGGTCACCATATACATGTACTATTATACAACTGAATTGTGTTTTTATTAAAAATAAACAGAGAAGTTTCTGTAGTTTCTTAGGCTAGACCATGTGAAGGTAAGCATTATGCATTTTTGCTTTGCAAATGTTGCTTTAAAGTTTCTAGTATTGATTGTTAAGTTCTAAAAATGTCTTATCCCAGTCTACACACAACAAAATTAAACTGTTGTATATAAACTTTCTTCCAGTTTTAGCAATCTTTTTAGCTCATCGTCTAGTTCAAGTACAGCCAGCAAAAAGTCTTACCCACCGGTGAACGTGCGATACAACGCGCCCGCCTCCCAAGTCCAGCCAGCCGGGAACCCTGACCGCGTTCGCAGCAACACGTTTTCCGCCATGGGAGACAAATCCAAGGCCTTCAACTTCCTCGCAGAAGACAGGTACATTTTCTGTACTGTGATCAAAATTTATATATCCTTGAACTGAATTATTGCATAGTACACAGGGCTCAAAATATTTTTTTTCTGGATGTACTGCACTGCAGGACTCGAACCCGGGACCTCTTGGTTCTGAGTCGAGTACTCTGTCGTTGCGCCACACGACCCCACGATTATTTCTTGCTAAAGAAGATACAGTAGCTATGAAGCACGTTGGCAGAACATATACATATACTGCGCCTACACGAAACCCACGGTTTTCATTGAATGTTTGGTCAATGTTGCATCAGACTTTTGCCTCTTGCAGACGATATCTTTTTCAGCCCAACATTTGAAAGCTATAGACTGACTGTCATCCTTATAAAATTGCTGAAGCTAGGTACTCATTTACACCTGAGTCAAGTGAGGAAATAGGTTTTAAGTGCCTTTCCCAAGGACACAACAATGGGGCCTGCCAGGGATTTGAACCCAAAACCTTCAGATTCTGAGTCAACAACCCTAACCACAAGACACCTTGACACTCTTTCTAGCAACCTGAGTGAAATCGAGAGGAAACGGCGAGAGAAGCAGGAGCAGTACAAACGTGTCCGAGCCCACGTCAGGAAGGACGACGGACGCATGCAGGCGTACGGCTGGAGCCTGCCCGCCAAGTTCAAGGGTCCCTCCATGACGGAGTCGTCCCGCAACTGTGTCGTGTCCGTCCCGGTCCCGGTGTACTGTCGACCATTGCTGGAGAAAGAGCCGGGCATGAAGGTACTGTAGGTTCAACAGACTTTGAGTCAGACAGTCTTACTTTAACTGTGTGTGTCTTTTGGTCGTAGTTTGTTTTAGTCTGTAATTTAAGTTCTTTTAATGAGGGAAAAGCTACATTGTACTTGCCATAGTCTTTAACCAAGTTAAACTTAATAATTATATATAATCATTCATTCATTGGCCAGGCGTGTATCCTTCTAGCTTGATTTGTTAGGTTTACATTCGCAGAAGAGAAACATATTGTTTTTGCTCTGTTTCTTCTTCTTCAAACACAAAAGGTCACCATAGTAACTGGTGATGTAGCAGGTGTTGGATTACAAATATGTAGCAAATGGCAGAACAGAGTTGAAGGGGCTGGTCAGCATATATTATGGATGTGATTGAGTATAAGAATAAACGGAACAATACTTTGTTAAAGTAAGCCATGTGAAGGTAAACACTATGTACATGTATTTGCTTTGCAAATGTTACCTGTCAGCATCTAGTTTACAATGATGATTTTTCAGAAAAAAATGTCGGTGACACCTCAGTGATGGAGTCAATGGAAGCCCATGAATTCTGATTGGATATGATTTGTTCCTGTAAGCCTGTGTAACAGTTCTCCCCTCCCCCCCCTCAGATCTGGTGTGCTGCTGGAGTAAACCTGTCTGGAGGGAAGACTCGAGACGGCGGGTCCATCGTGGGAGCCAGCGTCTTCTACTCCGACAGCCTGCCTGATGAAGAAGGCAAGAAGCGAGGCTCGCAGACGAGCATTGACAAGCTGGATGCTGAACTTAAGGTGCTATATGATATACAGTCTTTTTCAGGGTTGGTACTTCCCAAACTCTGAATCAGATGTTAAAACTTCCTGTTTTTCTTTTTAACTCCTTTTAAATGGTGTTTTTGCAATCCCCTTTCCAGAAGTTAAAAATTTCTTAAAAATTTCAACATTGGTGTTGGCCAGGTGGTCCCCATAGGCAGGTCGCTTAATGCTTGTGCCAATGGGGAAATTTTTCAGGACCGAGAAAAAGTGGTTGCTATGGCCAGGTACTCGGCTTGAAGAGATTTAAACTTAACTTACAGTAGACAAAAATTTAATAACTGTTACAGTAACATGATTATGACATAACTAGTAAAATCATTCTTTATTCAATAGAACAAGAAATGTACACAAATCTCCAGGTCATGTCGGCCAATAGTGGCCGAACATGCAGGACAACATTTACAATGACAATAACAACAGTATGACATAGACAAATAACATTTAGACTAATTATAATTTGGCAGCAAGGGGTTTAAAATCTGGGCTTAATTGTGTGCTCTATGAACATTATTTAAAAAAAAAGCGTCCAGATTGCTGTAGTTATTTCTTTTATACATTTTGTATATAATATGATACTTATTGCAAAGAATGTATTGCACAGTCTGTGATGTTTGGCGTTTGTTCTTTTACTGATAAAAGTGTAAGACTTAGTGTTTTAAATTTGTCCTCTTGTCACCAGGAGCGAGAAAAGCTGCTGCCCACGACAGAAAACATGTCGTCCATGGTGTGGATCTGCACCAGTACACACGCCACCAGTAAGGTCACCGTTATCGACGCCAACAACCCGCAGGAGATCCTCGACACCTTCTCTGTCTGCTCATCTCACCTGCTCTGTATAGCCAGTGTGCCAGGTAAGAGACAGTACAAGTGCTCCCCCTAGCAACTGTTAGTTAAACTGCAGTGGTCCCAGTAAGGTCACCGTTATCGACGCCAACAACCCACAGGAGATCCTGGACACCTTCTCTGTCTGCTCATCTCACCTGCTCTGTATAGCCAGTGTGCCAGGTAAGGGACAGTACAAGTGCTCCCCCTAGCAACTGTCAGTTATACTGCAGTGGTCATATTCTTCTTATGCACTATAATCCCGGGTTGCTAAGCACTATAGGAGGGTAAGAGATATCACATGCTCCATATGTTTGTATTTGTTTGTACACTTTTACAGTACAGATCTTGAATAACTTCCAATCTATTATACATCGCAAATCTTGATTAAAAGTTTTGCAAATGTACAAATGTATGTAGCTGTTTCCACATGAGATGTTGCAGCGACGATGCTGGTTGGTTGAAAGTGGAGTTAGACAGTCCTCGGTACATGTAACAGTTACTGTAATTATAAATTATTATACCGGGACCATGATAATGTTTAATACCTGTCAGGTGTTACTAACTGGTCTGTATTTTATGCTGTCTCACAGGCTTCTTTACAAAGAAGCCTCTTTAATAGAATCTATAAAAAACATCTTCAATAATATAGATTTAAGTGTTTGCCACTTGTGTTTCAGGTGCGATGGAAGATGACTACCCCCCAGAAGACTTTGTCATCAAGGGGAACGTCGTCGTTGACGCAGACTCCACGGAAACGAACAAGTCTGACGCCAGCAGTGAGTCTGGTATCGGTGGCATCACTGTTGTGGGCTGTGCTACTGGAGCAGTTCCACCCAGCCAGAATGGAAAAGCTCCAGGTCAGAAATCACTAATACTGGTAGTAGTAAATAAAGGTTGTTTATTTAGATTTTGACACTGAGCGATCATGTAGCGTAGTAACGACCGTTACTAATTAATGCCAGACTGCATGCCAGTTCAGCCCGGGAAGTCATAAATCCCGGGCCTGGCTCAGCGCACGGCAGTTCCACCCAGCCAGAATGGAAAAGCTCCAGGTCAGAAATCACTTCTAATTACTTGTAAGGCCGTATTGATATATGGATGACATCTGCACGCACATCAATTTTCATTCCTTTAAAAAAAGAAAAAAGTTTCCAACTATACTGTAAATCATACAAAGCAGCTGCAAAACTAGCAAATTTGTGCGGTAAATTGCCAAAAAAAAATCGGAAAACGGATACTATTGTGACACAGTCATAGAATGCCAAAGCCAATTCCAAAGTCTGAGAAGAAGATGTGAAAGAACAAAAATAAAAAATCTATTGTGTGGTATATATGTAAATATATATTATATAATTTATAATAATATAATAAAATAAAATTATATAAAAAAATAATATAAAAAAATAAAATAAATAATATATACCATACTCTGTATGTTAATCATTTGTTTCACCTTCCTGACCGCTTACATTTTGTAGATTTCATAATGAACACTTTTTTTGGCCAAACTTTCTTTTTTATTCTAACACTCGCATAAGTTTTGGCACCTCCACTCCCTGAATGGCACTTATTTGCAATGGAGTAGGGTTGATTCAACTTGGAAATAAATGACCATAAAATTGACTTTTTGTGTCATCCTAATGTTACATCATAATGCAACTTTCAAGTTAATGGAGGCTTGCTCCCCCCCTCCACCCCCCCCCCCCCCTAGGAACCAAAGATATAGAGAGCCCAGTAGAGATAGCAAAGGAAGCCACAGAGATCCCCACCCCGGCCCAGGAGCAGGCCCCCTCAGTGGTGGGGGAGAAGATGGTGAAGGTTAAGGTGGAGGGAGTGAGTCCGCAGCAGGAGGAGGGACAGCGTGGGGAGGAGGAGGAGGAACCTGAGGTGGAGGAGGAGGAGGCTGGACCGGGGGAAGCGGGTGAGGGTTAAGGTCACGCTTTCAGTAATGTTGCATCTTCATTCTTTTGTCCCAATGCGCCAAAAACAGTTCCTCAAGCAACTGGATATGATTTTGGAAATGGTCAGACATTTCAGGTAGCATCCACTACCTTTTGTCAGTGACATTAAGAGACTGCAGGAGAATTGTAGGTTTATAAGCACAAAGTATAATTGATTGATTTGCATTATCCTAATGTCTTGACTTGTCTAACCTTTGTTTCCTTTTGGACTTTCGCAAAATTTGTCTTCACTTATCTGCATATCAATCAATGCTTATAAACCTGCAATTCTCCTGCAGTCTATTAGTGTCACTGACGAAAGGTAGTGGATGCTACCTGAAACGTGTGACCGTTTCCAAAATCATATCCAGTTGCTTGAGGAACTGTTTTTGGCGTATCTTATCACCTGGATGTCTAACCTTCACCGACGTATTTTGTCCTAATGGTTTTTCACACTGAAATGTTTATTTCTGAGTGTTAATAATGTGACTGTGGTGTTCCAGATGAGTTTGCGGACCCCCTGGGTGCCACGGCCGGTGGAGACGGCCCAGAATACACTGCTGTGCCTCTGACCCAAACCGCGCCCGTCCCACGAGACACTCTTATCAAGGACCCCAACTCCCTGTTTAAGGACGGCATGGCGGCTGTACCAGAGGGAGCCGGCCTGACGGAGGTGACCAAGATGAGCAGTGTTCTCCCCACCATGTGGCTGGGGGCACAGAACGGATGGTACGGCCTGTTTGTTTATTTATTTCTTTATTGTTTTTATGAACGAGTTTAAACTGTAACTTCCAACACAAGGAATATTGGGCTTACCCAAATTTTCGACTGTACAACTCCAGTCTTTGTCAAGGAATGAGAAATCCACCACTTCCGTGACGTCACGTTATGCTGATGACACACGTGACTCCGTAAGCAGTGGATCGTAAGTTGCAGAAAGTCTGTGGCGCCCCCCATCTCTGTTGAGTGATGGTTGTGAAGCCCTGATGTATATGGCCTCTTTCACCTTGTGCAAAAAAGTCTGGCTCGGAGTCCAAGATTCTTACTTCTTTATTGTTTGTTTTCACATAAAACAAGACAGGTCAATTCGTAGTAAATTATAAGAAGAATGTGTCAGAAGAGCCTGAAACCCCAAAATCTACAAAATTTATATAAAAAAATATGATTCTGGTTCGTTGTACTTAGTATTTTTTTAATACATTTTTCTCACCAGTATGATGTGTTTCCTCTACAGTCTGTACGTGCACTCGTCTGTGGCCCAGTGGAGAAAATGCCTGCATTCCATTAAACTGAAGGACTCTGTACTCAGTATAGTGTAAGTGTGCACTCTTCTACTTAGTTTAAAGCATGATGTATTACATGTACTTTGTAAAGAAATGACCAGAAAATTGACTTTTTCTATCGTCGTAATGTTACATAATGCAGCTTTAAAGTGTTGATGACACCGGTAATGCCTAGCCTATTTTCTGGAGAAAGATAAAAAGACATGTAGGCCAGCCAAACCTCGACTGCCCGATAATAACAAAACTCATTAATATTCATGAAAGGTGCTGTAAATCTTGAAGTGCTTTTTTGGGGAGGGTATTTTTAAGTTTGTGGTTTTCTTGTCACTTCGCTACCATGAAACACCCCCAAATATCCCCAGTCATTTCCACTGTGTTGCTACATATAGTTTCAACTGCGAACTCAGAAGATACTACAAACTCTCTCTTTTTGCAGTGCAGCTATGAAATACATTGTACTTTTAAGTATTTTAAGCCATTAAAAAGGCATCCAATCCAATTTCAGGGCGGCAAAACGAAACATATTCTGGATGAGGAAAGCTGTCTGGTATTGACAATTTGACAAAGCTGTTTCTTAGCATATTTTCATCATCATTTCATACTTGAAGTGTTTGAAATATCCCCGTTATTTTTTGGGTACCACCCATAAATAGCTACATGTACATGTAGAACCACCGTTTTCTATCAGCAACATCACATTTTTTCCTCACTGATATCAGTATGCTATGGGATAGGATTGATTCAACTTAAACTGTAACATTAAAAGAACGACCAGAAAATTGACTTAAAAAATCCAGTTTTGCTGCTCAGAAATTGCATTGGATGCCTTTAGATGCTGCAAACTTCTAGGAATTCACATAGAGTTTGTTTTTTTACAGTCACGTAAAAGGCCGTGTTCTGGTAGCCCTGGCAGATGGAACTCTGGCAGTCTTCCACAGAGCAGCAGGTAGGGTTAATCTCACCTTAACCATTCATACACTCAGATTCATCCTGTTTGTAGTTCTGTATAAACATTGTCATTCTTTGGTAGTTTTCACTCAGCTTTTCATTATCAGTCGGCATTATTAGTATTTACAATGTACATGTGTACCTTTATCAAGAAGTGAATGTTTTGGGGATTGTGTGGGTGTCTGTGTGTGAACACGATAACTTTGGAATGCCTGGGTGGATTGTCTTAACATTTGGTATGTTGATGAGACCTTAAAATAATTAGATTTAGGGCCCCCTGGCAGCTTGTTATGGTACTGCAGCGGAACTTCCGGTTTTGATATCACATGATCTTTACATGCTAGGGGCACGAATTTTGCATGGTAGATAGTGCTTGGGAAGAAGTGACCCCCTGGGAAGAGTTTGGACCCCTAGCAGCTTGTTTTTGAACTGCAGGAGCACTTGCTTAAAAATCTTTAAAGGAGGATAACTCAGAAGAACCAGTTATGATTTTTGGTCTGTAGGTAGCTTATTAAGTGATGCTTGACATAATTTTGTATTTGATTTGTAGATGGTCAGTGGGACTTGACCAACTACCACCTGCTGGACCTTGGGAAGCCACACCACTCCATCCGCTGTATGGTGGTGGTGTACGACAAAGTCTGGTGCGGGTATCGTAACAAGATCCACGTCGTGCAGCCCAAGACGCTCAAGATCGAGGTATGGTACTGGTAGTTGGCTATTTGACCTTCGCAGAAGGAAAGCATATTGTTTTTGCTCAGTTTCTTCTTCTCCAAACATATGGGGTCAATGACCTAGACCATGTGAAGGTAAACATCATGCATTTGCTTTGCAAATGTTACCTTTCTTGTTAACTTTGGTTTGGGGCCATGTAGAATTGTAGGAAAGTCTGTTGAAAAATCAGGAGACTTAACTGACTTAACAGAGAACCTTTCCACAAAACATGAGATGAGCATTAGTCCAAACTGTTCTGCTCGGGCCAAATTCAACCTGCTCAGTGTTAGGCTGTGTTGATTTGCTTATATTATGGATGACATCCGCACGTGCATCAATTTTCGAATTAACATGTCCGCTTGCCGCTGGTGTCGCCGGTAATTCGGGGAAACATCGCAACGCAAGCAGGTGCCCCAGGAGGTGTCAAATTGCTATTGTCTTGCCAGCGCACAAAACAAACACGAAACCCGACCCTATCACATTAACGCTGACTATAACCCTTTAGGGCTAAATTCTAACGAAAATCTAACGATTTGGTAACGGATTTCTAACGAAAATCTAACGCGTTAATAACGACGCACGAGGTTAACTATAACGGTGACGGTACTGTTGTAGGTTTGACTATACAGTGGCCAGGTGGTCCTTATACAGAGGTACATGTAGTTACTGGTACAAGTTTGTATTAATCATCATTTTCTGATCTTACATGCAAGTCTCTTGTCCCTTGCCTGTTGCAGAAGACCTTCGATGCCCACCCGAGGAAGGAGAGCCAGGTGCGACAGCTGGCCTGGGTGGGTGACGGGGTGTGGGTGTCCATCCGACTGGACAGCACCCTGCGCCTGTACCACGCACACACACACCAACACCTGCAGGATGTCGACATAGAGCCATACGTCAGCAAGATGCTAGGTAAGGCATTACAGCTGTAACAGCTGGAAATACCACCTGCATATGCAGGTTAGTGCAGGTAAAATTGGAGCTGTGTAGGTATTTCTCATGTCTACCTGCACATAACCTGCACTGGGCCATGTACATGTACATATTGGTGTATGTGGATTTGAAATGTGTATTATATTAATTGTTATCTATTAGGTGTACTAGCCACCTATATTTTGAATGAAGTTAAAAAGAAATAATGGCAATGCTGTCTGAACAGTTTTCAGTATGATCCATGCTTCCTACATTTTTAGTTGTACATGCTATGTTTTCCGTTAATAGTTTGTGTATGTGTACTACATTTGTACATGTATGTGGTTTAGCATGATAACTAAAGAAGCTATGGATGGATTGTCATGAAACTTGGTAGGTGGGTACATGTCTTGATGAGACCTAGAAATAATTAGATTTTGGGCCCCCTGGTGACTTGTTCAAGATCTGTACTGTACTTGTTTGTTTGTTTGTTTGTTTGTCCAGGAACTGGGAAGCTGGGGTTCTCCTTTGTCAGGATCACAGCCCTGCTCATCTCCTGTAACAGACTGTGGGTCGGAACAGGCAACGGCGTCATCATCTCCATCCCCCTCACAGAGAGTGAGTCCACAGAACCCTCTACACTACTTCTCTCCAGCACGCCGGCAGAACGTACTGCGCCTGCGCAAAACCTGGATTTTCACTGGATGTTTTGTCAACGTTGCATCAGAATTTTGCCTGTTGCAGACCATATCTTTTTCTACACAACATTTCAAAACTACAGACGGGATGTCACCCTTATATATGCGAATTCGACCTTATATAAGACGTTCTGCCCAAGTGCTATGCACAATACATTACGGGTTTCGCGCAGGCGCAATACGTTCTGCCGACGTGCTCTTCTCTCCAGACTTTCCCACCTTTTTGGCGAGGCCTCAGGGGCGGAGCCCTTTGTTTCTCCTGATTTCCTTTCCTTTCCATGTGTCACTGATTCTGTGAATTATATTTACTTGCAGTTAGCACTGCCCCTCCTGCATTACCGGCAAGTAAGTCCCCCTGATTAAAGAAACCATTCCGCTCAGCACTTAGCTTGCTTTTCTCCCCGGCTTTGCTTTTGAATACATACTTTTTGGAGCTTGCAACTTGCAGTGCTGATCATTTACATTGTCCAAATTAATAGTGCCGCTTGTTATGTGCATGTTAATTAGTGTGCATTTACACAATGTCATGCTTGCTGTCTGAAACTACATGACTATAATGTACATGTACATGTATGACAATGTTATTGTTCATGAATTGCCATTCACATCAAAATTAAATGTCAAATATAGCATGTACAATTACATGTTGTTCATGTAAGTACAGTGCATTTCCTGCATGTATTATAAACATTGAGTATTCAATGTTTGAAGAGAATTAATTTAAAAAAAACTTGTCTGTCCCAACTTCTGTATTTACTATGATTATAATCATTTTAAAAAAAAGTTGTAATACAAACCAATTATTAAACAATGTATGTTTGTAGGTAACAAACCCACCGGCCCTCCAGCCGCGGCCTCCGTCAGTCGTCCCGGGGGGGTCATCAGGGTCTACAGCGACGCTAACTCCGACACGGTGACCCCCGGCAGCTTCATCCCGTACTGCTCCATGGCTCATGCCCAACTGTCCTTCCACGGGCACAGGGATGCCGTCAAGTTCTTTGCAGCAGTGCCAGGTACGTAAGAAACACAATCCATGGCTGGTGTGGGATTTCTTCCATTGTTTTCGATAAGGCCAAACCAATTTAATCAATTGGTTCTCGGATTTACCTGCTTCATTTTTTTTTCTGATTTGCACAAAAAATAAAAAATTCTGGTTCTGAATCAACTAAAAAAAATGCTCATATTTGCCTCAAACAGTTAAAGAAAGTCCTTTTCTTCCTAGTTGTTACAGTTTTTCTGTCTATCAATGCAGTGGTTTGATTAAAAGTGCAAAATTCATTGTTTGATTTTTAACCTAGCCTGGTTTGTTGACTTTGTGGCTCCTATCATCATAGCATTTGGGGCTACAGTGTATATTAGGATGCCAAGGCCTGTATTTATTTTATTTTTTTCGCCCAGTCGCATATTTTTTCTGAAAAATCCAAGAGCCAACAAATTAAACTGGTGTAGCCTAAGGCCACAGAAAGTAAATTTTATACATGACATCCACTGTAGACACCAAATCTACTGTTAAAGGGAATTTCAAAATAAAACACAAGATGCCTAAATTCTAAAAATAGAGACAAGAATTTAAGCAGCAAAAAAAATGGTATCTGTTCTTCTACCCTCGCTGGGATGCCCAAACATTGGCTCCTGGCCCTTCCGCCTGGATGTTGCGCGAGGGCCCGAATGTACCAATTTCCTAGTTCCTAGTCAAAGATGCAAAAAGAATTTAAGCCACAAAACATGGTATCACAACAAGTCTTTTATTCCTGTATTCAGGAAGTGCAGAAAGTGGTGCTAGTATGGCTGTTTAACTAGTGTGACTTGCACAGCAGTTGTATACTCATGTAATGTTTATCATCATTGGAAGGGAACAAAATTATTATTTTTGTGTGTGTTCAAAATCAGGCAAAAATCAATGCACCTGCAGATTTCATCCATAAAATTTACTGGTTGTGGCCTGATGCAATTTTTTTGTGAACTTGCAGTGAGAAAGTTTTTTTTGCTTACTGTCAAAATGTGACAGCCCATAGAGTGTTGGTGTATAGCACAAACCAGCCAATTAATATGCACATTCCTGTGTGTATGATGCTTTACTGAAGGTAGACATTATGGCTAAGTAAGCCATTGGGTGGAGTTCACACATGTACCAACAATATATGTTAATTACTAATAGGCAGATTTGCAGGTGGTGCTGTAGATACTGTCTTACACCCTTTTCTTCTTCCTTCAACTTGCGCACATGAAAAGATGAAATGTGAATCCAATGAAACAAAGAGATGTGCATGCCCATGTACAGTACAGATCTCAATTAACTTCAAAAACTTTTACATTGTTTAGTTTATCTGGTTTATTTCTCGTGTAAATCACATTTAAAAGCCGTGTCACACGCGGTTAAACTCGTGCAAAAGCCGTGGAAACCGTGTGCACTAATTAGCTGCAATCACGTGTTAACAGTTGCAATCTATAAAGCATAATCACACACAATTACAGGAACATCTACATGCATTCTACACGAATTTAAATGAGAAGTGCACTGCTTTTGCACATGTTTTAATTGAAAAATGCACGGCTTTTAATCGCGTTTTGCATGACTTTTGATCGAGATTTGCAGATGGAAAGTTATTGGAGATCTGTACTGTATATTTGTTGAAGCTTGTAGTGCCTTGAGTGAGCAGGTGTATAATTTGGAGGATTCTGTACAATTATCTGTGTTTAATTCCTCTGCTGTTCTTCTGCAGAAATAGCAGTGCAAATCAGTTACACCGACCTAGCAACTAAACAAGGTATAGCTTTTGAATGAAAGGGTGTCCACTGACTCCAGTACTAACCCCTCTCTGTAAGAGTGGTCTGTCTTTTTCCTGCCATTCACATCTACTAACCAGAAATGCAGTGACTGTAGCTTTTCTTTTAGCGTTAATGTAGATCAAACTCAAAATCCTTGGCCATTGTGTCGAAGATATGCTCAAGGACCTTATACATGTACCTTTGCCAAATGATTATTATAATAAGCTTTAACCCTCTCTAGACCGAGGGGGTAGGGTGCCAACTTTGATGTCGGATAACATCTGAAAAGCTTGCACTAGAAACACCAAACTTGGTGACTTTTCCGAAAATATACCTGGTAACAATTTCATAATAGGAGCACAGAATTTGGAAGGAGGGTGTCATTTTCCAGCCAATGATAATTTTAGAAGACAAATGTCATAAGAAGCATAGTGTCTGTGCTGAATTACAACATGGACCACGCCCAACATAACAGTGACAGCAAATGTTTTTCCCTGTTAGTGTAGTATTACATTCATTGCTGATGGTGATATGGGTAACGTAATAATGGTTTCAATTTTGACAGACTTGCCGATTCTACTGATAAGAGATAGCAGGATGCTAATTATTGTAAATCCTAAATTTTAAGTCATTATCCACTGATCTATTTAATACATATGTAAAGTGACATAATTGAATCTGAAAAGTTCTGACTGTCAGATAAGCGAACATCTCAAAATTCACAGACTTTGATTGGGATCTCTAATGAGAGAATTGCCTGATTTTGCTAGACTACAATCTCTATGCTGACATATACATGTACTCATCTTAACGAATGTGTTTTATTTGTGGCTTTAATATGATCAAGAATAGTAGGGGTGGCCCAGTGTGCTTCAAGGTTGTTGAAAGTGTGGCGTAGCAAAGCTGCATTGCTCTAACAGCTGTAATTAAAGTGTTACCATGGTAACAGACAGCCTGGTTCAGGTCATTGAGGTCACTGTTTGGAGAAGAAGAAGAGGAAATGTAGCAAAAACAATATGTTTTCCTTCGGTAAACATAAATACCAGCTATTTCCATCTTGGCCCTGGGCCAGCTTTTTTAAAAACTAAAGCATTCTTGATTTCATATCCTGGTACTGTCCATAGTCATGTGTCTTGTAGGATAGGGAGACTAATGATTTGTGTATGCTGTCATCCATGTATGTTTTTGTAATCAGCTTTTTTGTGTGTGTTTTTCAAAATCAGTTTTTTTTCTGTCCTCTGTTGTTGGAATGCCCTCACATGTTTTCCACTTTCTTTTCTACCCCATCCAATCAAGACTTGAACTGCTATATAATATGAATATTAAATATGTATAATAGTTACAGGCACAATTGTACATGTATCATTCAAAAGCATTTGTCAATGAATAGTTATTATTTAGAAAGGTGTTGAAAAATGTAGACAAGAAGAGATTGGAAAGACCCCAATTTAATATGGACCCATTTCTCCACCATGTCTTTGACAGGCACAGCTTTTACATTATGAATTCTGCACAGATATGGGGTGAGAGCTCCCTGGATATAAGGATCTCATTTGCATAATTATTAATGATAAATGCAGCTGAAATATTTTTATTTTAGATAATATTCTGGAGACTTTTAGCACTTACAATATAAGAAAATGAATAATTGCAAATAACATACTTGTCAGCTATTAGCCATAAAGACAAGGAAGTTTTCATCCAAAAGATGTGCATGTACAAATGTATGTACAAATGTATGTCCACTGTATTACGCCAATGGTTTGTGCCTATCAGTAAAGTTCTTTGTTAAATTTGTTCAGACCACACTGATTGGATTTTTTGGTTTTTGGATTTTTTCAGAAAAAAATATGAAGGGCGAAAAAAAGGCTTAGGCATCCTATTATAGCCCCAAATGCTACAAAATGTATGACAATTGCCATGAAGTCAACATACCAGCCTGGTTTCTAATTCAAACAAAGAATTTTGAACTTTTCTTCAAACCACTGCATTGATAGATAGAAAAACTGTAACAACTAGGAAGGCAAGAACTTTCTTCAACTCTTGGGGCCAAAATATGAGCATCTTGGAGTTGATTCAGAACCTGAATTTTTATTTTTTTATTTGGCAAATCAGAAAAAAAATGAAAAGGGCAAGTCCGAGAACCAATTGGTCATATTTGTGTGACCTTAGCGCTAGCAGGACTTTTGCCCACTTCGCCAGTGTGTTTTTTAAACACCACTCTTGTTGTTGTTGTTGTTGTTTTAGGCATAGCTGCAGGCCTGAGTGCTGCCACCATGCCCACGCCCCAGCCTGAGCCCAGTAAAACTGCACAGGGGAGCAGTAAGAACGTGCTGGTCATCAGTGGTGGAGAGGGTTACATCGACTTCAGAGTAGGTCTGTATCAACACCTCAAGTTTCATCCTTCTTTATGGTACAAGTGGAGAAGAATTTTTATCTGCAAATGTTGTTATTACCTAAAAGTTTTTGTAAGAATTACTGTAATTCACTTTATCTTCACGGTAGCACAATTTCACGATCTGAGGAAAATGGACATGAACTTAATCTTCATGGTGGTGGCAAGTGCATCAAATGATTTGATAATGGTAATGGTAAGTTCATGGTACAGAAGACAGTGACCGTGAAAAAAGTGAACATAATAGAACCGTGAAAAAATGAGGAATTACAGTTATTGATCATGTTAGTTGTGTTGCATATATGTGTATTAAATAAATGATACATTGCCATAAGGCCACACACAGTCAGCTTCTTGGTCCTCAGATTTTAGAAAAATGAAGGAACAAGCATCCAAATGCCTAGTGGTGGTTTACCAGTTATGTGAAACATGTTTATCCCCTCCCCCCCCCCAGGTGATGAAGATGATGATGAGCCTGCCCCCAGTGGACCAGGGACGGGAGCGTTCGGTGACATGTCTCCCATGGCCAAGCCTTCAATAGCAAAGGGAGAACGTAGCCATCTCATCGTGTGGCAGATAGCTAACGCCGACTAATACCAACAGCGTTCAACTCTAGCTGCAAGGACAAAAAATTTAGCTAACGGCTTCTTGCCAAACGTTGCTCCAAAGTCTGGCAGTATTTACGTAAATCGTCCTTGCCAGGTTAGTGTACAAATCCAGGTTCCTTGAATGAACTGTTTCTATCAAACTGTTGTTAGGAAGGAGTACATATTTGCAATGAAAACAACGTTCAGTGTCTTTGGGTAAGAAAATAGGTTGAAAGAAAATTGGATGAGGAAAACAGCTAGGCCTTGTAGGTCACTAGTCCAGGTGTCAAAAAGAAGACTTGATGATATTGCGGCTGTGCTTGTTCTTGTCTTCTAGCTGCAAAATTCCACTTGTTCAAGTTTGTTCACACTCAGAGATACATGTACCATTGTTACATATATGTACAATGTACATGAAGCATGTCCAACTGGCCTGAAACTGCTGTTATACATGTACGTGTATCTTGCATCATCTTGAATTTCTTGGGTTTTCACAACTGTAACATGCTTGACTTGTTTGGGGAGGAAGTTGCGTTCTTTTATTTTGTATGAATTTTGAATTGGGCAGTGCTTGTAATAATAGTTATTTTTTTGTATTCATGGCTATCATAAATTACACTGGTTACTGTAGTATAGCCATGTGAAGAGATTTTAATTTACATGTATGGCAAAGTGAACTAGAGTCCTCAGAGTGAAGAGGTCTGTTGTGAAAGTGTTTTTATGTTATTAATAATTATATATTAACTACAAATCCCATGTTGTTTATAAAGCATTCAGAACACAAGACTGGATTGGAAATATGTCAGAGGTAAAATTAGCAGCAGATTCAGCTGCAGGAGATTCAAATGCCATGGAATGTACATGTATGAACTATGACCTGGGTTTCAGTTCTCATTACTAACAGTAATAATACTGTTCAACTTCATATTTTTGCAGTCATCTCGGGTTGCATTGAATTTCAAACTCTAAGGTTATGAATTGTACTGATATCTTTTAAGGTAGCTTGAAAAGATAGTCTGGACCTTTCCAACATACAAAGATACATGTATTCCAGTAAATTAAGGCTCTGCTGATTGATATTTGTGCAAACCAGCTTGCAATGGTATTGTCCACATTTTCAACCACCACAACTAGAAAGTTCTCAATGCTAAACCTGTAACTGGCTGGATGGTGAAATATAATGAGACTTTGCTCCATTTTGAAGTTTGTTGCTCTGGTCTGTTAAGATTAAGAGTATACAGGTATATATTTATATGTATATGGTATTGCAGAGTTATAATTTATGCTAATGTTTATCATAGATCATATGGAATATTACTTTGCCAGTACATTGTATCGTGTCTTAATAAATATCCTTTTGGGTTGTGCAAATTTGATGATTCCATTTGGCCATTTGGGTGGTAGTACATGTACATGTACAAATGTAGTTTGTGTAGCTGCTAAATGCATGTCACATCCGTTAAATTATTTTTTCATTGGATTTTAAGCCAGGTTAGGCCATACCAATTTTATTTATTTGTTCTCAGATTTTTTTTTCAGAATAAATATGAAGCAACAGGCCGGAAAAAAGGGCCTAGGCCACCTACGATAGCCCCGATTGATATGAGTTGTAAAGTCAACATGCCAGGCTGGTTTGTAACTCAAAGAATGAATTTTAAACTTTTAATCAAGCCAGTGCATTGATAGATGGATAAACTGTAACAACTAGGAAGAAAAGGACTTTCTTTAACTGTGTGGGGCAAAATATGAGCATTTTGAAGTTGATTCAGAACAAAATGAAGAAGGCAAATCTGAGAACCAATTGATTAAATTGGTGTGGCCTTATGACAAAATTAAAAATCTGCAACAAAGTTCCCTGTCACAAAAGAGAAGAATTTTGTATAACGTTAACGTACATGTACACATGTACCTGTATCCACTACTGTTTTAAGAATGTTCTCAATTTACCGTCCTAAACCCTTTATTCATTGAACATGACATAGACCAAATTGTACTCAATTTCAAACCATTCTGTCTTCCATGTTGAACAAAACTTTCTACATAATTATGTTGACAGAAAAGTATTCTATCCAATAGACTTGAGTCTGACATTTTTTTTGTTCCCAGACATCTGAGAGCAATTCAGATCAAGTTTATCATCATTTAACAACTCTGTTATGATTTAAAAAAATGTAGATTACTGCAAGAAAATATTCCCCATTCTGTGAACTTGTAGCACCCTTGTAAGTTTTAAAATTTCATGAATTTTGTTTTTCATCCAGAATAACAAAGACAATTTCATCAACTATTAATATGATGTTATCAATGTAATGCTCAAGCAACTTATGACTCAAGTTGCAAGATGTAAAATCTTTTTGTTTCTTTAAAAGTAGCGATGAACAAGAAAGCTTGTGTCGAAATATGAAGGCCTGGGTACTGTATTTTGAAGAAAATGAATTTTCACACCAGTTATGTTATTGAATTCAGCTGCTATATAATTATTAACAATGTTTTTACTGGCGTTGAAAGTACTGGGAATTTTGCCATTGTCTGCAGAGATGTCAGATGTTCATTGCTGATTGGTTGATGGGATAGAAGAATGTTTGAGCCTAGCCAATCAGTGAGTTGGTAACACCAGGTTTTAATGGTGTTTGTTCAGCCGATGGTGCAGTCTTTTTTTTGCCAATCCAGTAAAGCAGTGGTGCTTCATCTTGTCGTGTGTCTCATGTTTTACTGTTTCACGAAATTGATGTTTTCATTCAACATTCACCACATTTGTGGAAGGATTGACATAACAGGTGACTATCATCTCTACAAGATGTCAAACCTGAGACCGGACTGTAAGGTTTGAACCACTCACACCGGCAAGGACCCCTACTCTTTTCTGTACATGTAAGTGTGGCTCTCCTCAAACACGGGACCTCAGGTTTTTCGTCCTATCCGAGAGGATGCCCTTAACCATTAACGAAAGCTAGGTTTTGCAATGCGTTTCTGGATACTTGTTTTGCAATCTATAGTCTGGCTACGTAAAGACTTCATGGCATGTAAAAAAAGTAGGTAAAAGACATATGAATATTAATGAGGTGACATCAGCTCCGGAAAAAAATACAGAAATGCAAAAATCAAACATAGAGATGCGAAAGTCTGCCGGGACTGGCTTAATGTGCTGACTTTTACGAAGCAGGGCATTGAAATTTTAAATGTACCAGGAGAACCGTGTATATTTATTGTAAACGTGTCTGTTAGCCAGGTAATACTAGTTATGTCAACTACACTCAGATAAGGTCGTATTTTGGTGTCATGAGCACTTTAAGTTTCCATTTGCTTTTGGCTAAAAATGGCTTTGATCTCTTGGCATCATCCCTCTGAAACCCATATACTTACCATTCAAAAATAGTGTCCACAGAACAGCGGGTGGAACGAAATCTAGGGGTGATCTTAAGAATAATGTTTGAAATTTAGGGAAGAATTACACTATCCGCTCACACATTACAAAGTCAATTTTCTGCTCATTTTCTAATGTAGTATGTTGAATCAATCCTATCCCATATAGCATCCTGTTATCTGTGAGGCAAAAATGCGATGTCACTTACGGAAAACAGTTGCTTGTTTTGTATGGTAGGCAGGTTTTAGCTATCTATTGTTGTTACCAAAAAATAAAGGGACTACTCACGTAGCTTTTTTTTCCGCTTTTTCAAATGCTTTTAAGCAAGCCGTTATGTAATGTCCTAATGTCCTTGAAATGATGACGAAAATGTGCTAAGAAATGGCAGTAAATGTCAATATCAGATAGATTTCCTCGTCCAGAATATTTTGTTTTGCCGCCCTGAAATCCATTTCCATTGGATGGCCTTGAATAGGCATTAGATGTGCGTGAATCACATGGAATCACATGTTTACATGTCAGCAGCTGCTTTTCCGACGTCATGATGCTGTCCTCCCCTGGGTTTACCCGGTAATGGTATCGTCCGGAACTATTTTCAGCCCTAGCTCCTGTTTATCACATACCCAAGAGGAATCTGACCTGGGCAGGCGTACATGTTCTAAGACTTCATAATCATCTTACCCGCCACTGCGTACATCTCGACAGACAGTATACACTCAAGGTTAGTATTCTGTGATCTACACTACATATAGTATTGATAGCGATGACGTTGCTATCAGGTTGTGGTTAAATCGTATTTAAATCAAAATGTTCAAAAACAAGATTCCATGACGTTTCCATTGTGATGCATGTATATATATCTACCCATGTTACAACGCCATTAGAGGTTTGCAGCAACAAAACAGTATCGAAAGGTAGCGTTATATAAAATATGTGCAGAAAACATGCTATTCTTGATGTATGGTATCAGGGGCCATGTATGGTGTACCAAACGGATATATTTTGCCACAGCTAATAATACAGTTCGCACAGTCACAATTTTTAAAATTTATTTGTGCTTTATGCATAGAATTTAAGTTCAATGTAGCGATTGGAGCTTCTCGACAGTACACTACTAGTATCTGTACATTTTTGTGTGGAACGGATGATGCAAAGCCAAAGAATTTCTGTCTGCGTGAGCTAGTGCCCCCTGACTAAACAACAGTACCTTGACCCGTCCCTCCCGCTATGGTTTTATCTAGGTTGTGCACAGTTCCCTTCAAGCTTCCGTTTATTGTGTCTGGTGGTGAAGGCAGCAGGACATACATGAACAAGATGGCTTCAACATGGACGTTGGCAGTGCTGCTCTTGTTGGGAACCGCCTGTGAGTTTTTCTCCGTCGTTTAAATCTGAGCATATTAAGGTAACGCGGGCGCTGTTTTCAATGGGGGCTGTGCACATAGTCTGTGTATCTATGTCTCCGAGACTGTTTATGATGTTTGGCATTCTGGGCGTGACGCATTCACCCAGCGTCCTTGCCAGCAAAAATGTCAAACGTATCATGTGTGGGGCAAAGATTCCCTATTAAAATATTCCTTTCGAGAGGTTTTGCAAAGATCTTTAGAACGTATAACGTTATATTCGAAAATCATGTTGGGCGAAAAATGTATTTTGTAGTAGACGTTGCCATTGACCTGGATAATCCAATCTCCAAGCAGATGTAGGGTACGGCTTGATCTATGCGTGCTTTGTAGCGCTTGTTCGTTTTGCAGTGTTCCGTTTTTAAAAAATCTCTGAGGACAGAATAGAAAGATGCTGTTGCATTCTAAACTTGTCTCATTCCAAACATGATTTGGAAATACCACGAAGAGGAATGCATCCAAAACGTGGTGCATTCCAAAACATGTTTTGGAATACTACTTAACTCGAAGTGGAATGCCTGTTATAGTTCAATCACTGTGACGTGATCCATTCCAAAACGTGAGTCTCGTAATAACATGTTTTTGGTTCTAACCTAAACTATAAGGTAAACACATACATACACGTACGGGTAGACGCACAGACAAGGCTTTTTTAACTTGACAGGCACAATAGATTGAGTCCCTGATGACCCACTGCACACATACTCTCCAAGCAGAGGTTTGGATTTGGGCTTATTTTTGGCGTGTTTTTAGGCTTTTTATCGGGCTTTCTTTTTATGGAACATTCCAAATCGTGGCCCAGTTGTACCCATGGTTTGGAATGCAACGAAGTGGAATGCTTCTTGTGTTCCAAAACGTGGTCTATTTCAAAACATGGTTTGGAATAAAAGTCGTTTTGGAATGCAACAAGCATGCCCAAAACAAGAGCAAAGCAAGTGGACCCTACACATGTTTCGAGATCACAATAATCAATTCACATGACGAACGTGCATGCGTTCGTGTGAACCTGACCTTCGAGAAGCCCCCAAAAACGGGATTCCGATCAGGAAAGCAAGTTCCGGAGTAGCTCCGAAGGGTGGGTGGGCGTTAGTTGGGATACCAGGCGACTTTGTTTTCCCAGTGCTGAAATGTTCAGCTGTGTTTTCCAACTTGCACACTCACGGCGATTTATTTACAACACATGAAATCTGTGGGAGTCACCGAGAATAAAAGCTAAACTCCCCAAGGTGACACAAGTTCAATTTCGTCTGGATTATTGAGGTATTAAAGGCACCCAATGCAATTTCAGGGCAGTAAAACTGGATTTTCAAAGTAATTTTTTTTAATGTAGTAAGTTAAATCAACCCTATCCCATAGCATACCAATATTTGTGAGGCAAAAGTGCGATGTCGCTGACGGAAAACGGTTGCTTGTTTTGTACCGTAGGCTGGTTCTACAATGTAGCTACTAGTATTTATTGGTGGTACCAAGAAATAAAGGGACTCCTCACGTATTTGTTTTGGGGCTATTTTAAATGCTTCAAGTATGAAGTGATGACGAAAATGGTAGTAAATGTGAACATCAGACAGATTTTCTCATCCAGAATATTTTTTTTTGTTTTCTTGCCCTGAAATTGCATTGGATACCGTTAATAATCATTTTCAATTTTTGGGACACGTCATGCAATTAATTATTACTAAGGCCACACTGAGTTAATTTCACGGATTTGTGCATTTATTTTTTAATTTTGGTCTATCCCTGAAAATCACCGCCTCCAAGGCTCCATGGAACTCCAGAACTCAGTATCTTGCCGACTCATAAATGCCGCAAATTAAAAGGCTGCTAAGATGGGACTCTGTGATAGCCTGGGTTGCTGTTATAGTGTGATCTTTTCAGTTTCTTGAAAGACCCATTCATTCTTTGTTTGTTTGTTTATTTTATTTCACCAGATGAAATATACATGTATCGCCTACTGGCGTATTTTAATGTACCCTGGGGGAAACCCCTAACAAAAATTATCAATATCAAATGAAATCATCGATAACAAGAAATAACAAAAGGATATCATAAACAAACATAAAGTAATGTTGACAAAATGAATGGAACATGTATGCATTACCGTTATACCTACTTACAAAGGATTTGACCAAAGTAACAAGGATGGTATGACATGTCCTCCTTGGTTCTTTTTATTAAACATGGCATTAGTATACATCCTAGGTCTGTGAACAACATGACAGTCTTTGAACAAGACAACCTATATGTTCCTCCTTGGATAATATACCTACCTCTTAGGCCACACCAAGAAAATTTTATGGATGACGTCCTTTGGAGACCCTAAATCTAATGCGAGAGGGCGAAAAAAAAAAAAGATGCCTAGATTAGAAAAATACTAAGAGACGACAAATGTTAGGACACAAATTGAATGAGGTGACACAGTGTAACAAGCGAGAAGTCTTTTATTCATCATCAAAACAGCAATAAATCAGGTGGAACAGCAGTTGTCGTCCTGTCTTGTTTCGCGTTACGGGTTTCACGTCAATCTGACGATTTGCGGCACTGTCGTGACTCTTTGGTCTCAAAGTTACAGGAAGCGGAATTTCTTGTTTTTTTTCTTTCTAGGAACAGGCCAAAATCAATGCGCGCGCGGACGTCATCCATAAAATTTACTTGGTGTGGCCTTACAAATAAAGACTTGCTGCTTGTTTGATACACTGTGTTTTGTGGTTCCATTCCTGTTACCCGCTTTGTATCCCTGTGTTTTGGCAGCATTTTGTCCAGAGGATGCCATCCATGAGATTAAGTCAGTGTGGCCTAAAGCGGATAAAACTAGACGTGCATGTATGTTCTGCCCGGATACTGGCGATACTATCAAGCAATTTACCATTTCAAGAATGTCCGGTGTGACGTTAACGTTGTTGCCCCCTTGCCCTCTGGAGTTGTTGCCAAATGGCTTGTATTCAACTCAGTCGAGTTCCCACAGAATTAGTCGTGTACCCATGACCTTGAAACCAAGCCAGCTATATCTATCTATTCGACAAAAAAAACCACGTTTGCCATTAGTAGTAAACCACGCAGCGGTCAAGTGTTATTGTTGAGGTGGGGAAGCTAGAGACAAGCACAGAGGATAAGCAAGTTATCAAAATAGAAAAGAAATGGAATGACATCGTCCTACTTTGCATAATTTCTGCGTCCATGACATCGTCCTACTTTGCATAATTTCTGCATTTTAAGTTAACCTTCGCAAAAGGAAAACATATTGTTTTTGCTGTTTCATCTTCCACTTCTGCCACTCCAAACAAATAAGGTCAATGACCCCGACTAGACGGCTATCACCATGGTAACTGTCGCTGCAGCAGACACCCTGTGGTGTTGGATTACATTATGTTGCAGGTGGCCAGACAGAGTTGGAGGGACTGTTCAATATATATATATATATATATATATATATATATATATATATATATATATATATATATATATGAATGTCTTTGAGTAAGAATAAACAGAGCAGTAGTTTTTTTAGGCTAGATCATTTAAAGGTAAACATTATGCATTTGTCTAATTTTTTTGCCGCCCTGAAAATGCATTGGATGCCTTTAACCCTTTCCCTACCAACACACATGTTCAGGTCTGGGCCTGGCCGCCCCTCGTGAGAACGACACCAAGAACCCCTGCAAGGGAGACCAGGAGGAGAAGGTGTGGAAGGGGTGCCGGGTAGCCGAGGGGCGCAAGTTCTGTGAATGTGGCAAGGTCACAGCCTGCGAGAACCCCTACAAGTTCAAGAACGAGAAAGAATGCATGAAGGACCTCTTCAGTACGTGCAACGTTTTTTTTCCTATTGTAGGATTTAATTGGTGAAGCCTCTGTCACACATGGCCGGATCGATATGGCCTCCCGAACACTGCCGAACTCCGATCATGGTTAGGAGTACATGTAGGTCGGGAGCAAGGGCGGCTGTGGTTGGCTGGTGTTCGTCGAAGTCGGCTACTGTTCGGCTGCGCCAGCATGTTTGTTAAAAACTTTCGGGTGTAGACGGGAGGTTCGGCCATGGTTGGCTGGTGGTTGGCTAGTGGTTGGTAGTACAATGTAGGCCAGCAGTGTTAGGGGCGTGTTCGGGGGTCAAATTTGACTCAAATTTACCTCAAATTTGGTTCATCTTCATCTTGTTTAACCCCCAAATAACCCCGCGAGGGGTACTGTTAAGGGGGAGAAGAGGTCTGGGCTAAGATTAGATTCAAATAGAAAGGTAAGAGTGACCTAAATCTAAGTAAAACCCATGCAACTTTCAGTTTTTCTTAAATAAGGTACGAGAAAGATGACAGTACATAACACAATTATAATCATAAACAATAATGGTGCTAACATATTTATTTTAATTTGTACTATGTATTAATGTTAAATGTTTTCTGCAGTTTCGAATTAAGTATTTGTGTTCTTGTGTTTGTTTGAATTCTTGAATAAAAAGGTATTTAAAAGATTCTTTCATTCTTTCATTCATTCGTTCATACATCTTACTCCCAGGTGACGTCTGCAACCCGAACCCATGCAAGAATGGCGGCCGCTGTTCTCAGAAGGGGAAGCAGTACGCCTGTCTGTGTTCCAACACAGGCTTCTACGGACGGAGATGCCACAAGGGTACTTTTTTTTTTCTTAAAGGGGGCATTATGTAATTTTTTTTTTTTGCACCAACTTTTTAGCAGATACCACCATTAAGTTTGGCCATGGAATGCTATAGTTAGATGCACTAAAACCAGGACTCATAAAAGTAATTTCCCAAATTTCAATCTCAAAAATTCTTCTGCACCAGAGTGTCACAAGGGTCTTTCTCCCAAATATTCAAAGAAAACAGGGGGTTGACCAGCTCAATCTCCCACAACAGCTGACAACAGTAAACAAACCCTCTTTTTGACCTAATTTTATCATGTATTCATCCGCTCTGGGCAGGCAAGACCTCATCACTCGGGTCTCTCATTACGCCTGAAATAAACAAAACTTGACCAAATGTAGGAAAGTTTGGACCCTACCTGTTCCGTCTAGCCCAAAAGTCCCCAAACTGGACCGAAATTGTCGAGAGAAAAAAGGATTTTCAAAGATATTAACTAGGGACTACAATCGTTCCCATTTTTGGTCCTTCACTGCTCAACGCAATAGTGACGTCAGTCCGTTATATCGACCCCTCTGGCGTTATGCATCCTGGGAATGGGGGAAAAGATGAATGTGATTGATTGATTGATTGATTGATTGATTACACATTTTAGATGCCTTGTCAAACACTTCCAAGATTCCTAGAAAAGTGAAGTTGATGTTGACATATTTGTTTTTTGCCGTCTGCAGCCTGTCCGGAGCCCGGCTCAATGCTCATGATGTCCCCCCGTTTCCCAGTGGACTGTATCCACGTCGGGTAAACTTCCCAGCGCCACCTACCGCTGCAGTACCGCGTGAGCGTGACACAGGGCGTGCTTCGTCTTAGCAAACCTTGCCCTCTTGAAACAACTTTGAAGCATTTGCTACGAGCTAATAACGTAGCTGTAGTTATAAGATGTCTAAATGTACTAAATAAATTATCAAAATAGTCTGGTTAGAGTAAACTGCTTAATATTGTACAAGAAAACCGTCAAATGTGACTGTAACGTTAGTATAAGGGGGCCTGCATGCCCTTTTTCGTAAGGCGTAATCAGGCCTTTTTAGTCTCCGTAATCCGTAGGCAGACGCCCCAAAATCAACGTAATTCGTAATCAGTACATTAGCCGCAAAGCGTAAAGGCGTAATCAGCCCTGAGAATTTAACGTAATCCGTAATCGGTGGCGAAAATTTTTCGTAATTCGTAATCACTACCCCCCCATGCAGGCCCTCGTATAAGTCTTCTTGTAAATGTGCTTCAGTCCGATGTTGAACTTGTTTATGTAACTAGAGTCAAGTAATTATGACAATATACATCATATACAAACCTACAGGTCTGACTTTTTAAGGGTAGCCAGTCCAGCATGCATGGCGACTGTGACGTCACAGCCTATGTAGTGTTTTTGTGTTAGTGCTAAGGTCATTCCCAACCCGGGGCCCGGCAGGGCAGGTTGCGGGAACGAAGAGTATGATATAAAAGACAATAAAACACAAAAAAGTTAAAAGAAATTAATCATGAGCACTACTTGTGTATATTCTTGATATTTCTCGTTCACGCAAACAGCCCGGCTGGGTCCCTGGTTTGGAAATGTGATACTGTTGTCGATCTAATGCACAAACCAGATTAACTTTTTCCTGTCTAAAATGAAAACTATTGTTTCGATGTTTTAGGTTGGATGTGGTATATACATATACATCTGGGCGCTATGCTGGTTGATTGACATGATATACTTTGTTACTTTAAAGATTTTATATCTTCTGTGCTTTAAGGTCTCATTTATGTTTTTTCGTTACATTAAATATTGGGATTAATGTATAAATGCGTGTCTTACATGACTGCGTTCCTAATGAAACTACAGGAATTCTATTGTTATTCTATGTTTCGCACATTTACCTTAAACTATATGAAAAAATTGCCAGCGACCTTTAGACACAAAATTCCTTTTATGGCAATTACAAAATGCACTTAGCGGATCCCCGAAATAGACAATTTCGCGGGTCCAGCCTTAGGCCCTTTTCCCTCTTGGATAAAATTGTCCGGATCTAGCCGAATAGATTGGTTTCGATCCCGGATCGAAGCCGCATAGACACTTATCTATTCGGTTCGATCGGGGCAATTGTATTCTAGTGGGAATAGGGCCTAAGACAGCACCACTGAAGACTGTACTGTGCACCTGTCAACAATCACGCGCCAATTTCGGTTTCACTACTTTGACGTTTTAGATCCGTTGGGCTGGCTTAAAGGAAATTTCTCGTCAATGTAAACACACGAGTGCCCACTCGATTAGTGATACATATATGAAATTCCCATCATTGACAAAAACATGTTTGAATGCCAAGGTCTGCAGCTGAATGATTGAAATTTCTATAGATGTCTGTGGTTCAACGAGGGGGTCACTTACAAGGTGTTACAATAAAAGTTACTGTTTCGGTCTACGTGACTAACATATAAGATTTAAAAAAAAAAAACTACAGAATGATGTCAACCAAAAAGGTCGCCTTTTTTATCAAACCAAAAAACAAACCACATTTTTAAAAGTATTCACTTGTACATGGAACAGGAAGAATTTGTAGGTGACGTCACGTGAGTCTATATGAGAGTCTATTACATAGTGACAGCTATCAACAATCATTATGATACAAAGTGCAATTCTTATTGAGTTCACTAGATTAAGTACTTGTTAAACGCCTTGTGTAAGATTGTGGCCAGTGTTCAATTTGCAAATATCTGGTCTATCAAAAAAAACGATCTGTAATTGAGCTCACAAAAATACATGCTCAAAGTAGCTTCAATAGATAAGAATCCAGGACTCGCGCAATGCTCAAAAGAGATTTAGACAGCTTTAAAGTTTATTACATTTCTTATTGAATATCTATAACGTGTCCCACGCACTGTTGAATTTTTCATCATGACCCATGATGTATCAACATATTCCTAATGAGTCTGGGCCGACAGAAACACAGCACCCGGACTGAGAGCCGATCTTATTTTTCTAGCCTAGAAATTGACGCCTTTATTTAGCTTGATATAGCTGTTATCAGTCGCTTACAATCCTCCCAACAACATCTAGAAATACCACAGAGAACTATTCTTTTGAAAAGAAGAACCATGGAAGAAAAGATGGTAGATGAGAATGTAGTCCAGGCTGTACCGCGCCTTGAGTCGGAACCTGCTGACTGTATCGGGCCTCATGCCGAGGTTCTCCTCACCCTGAACTCTGGTCACCAGGCTGGAACAGCAGGGGAGGAAATAACCATGTCACAACTGTACGGAGACACAACAGACCATAAGGAATCTACTCGACAAGCTGAACAACGAGGTGGTCAAGACTTAGGTAAAGAAAGTTCTATGATGGTTTCAAAATATCTATGGGGACACAGCAGATATTAAGGAGTCGGTTTTACCGTCTAAAGGGAAGGGAAATCCAGACCAATGGTAGAACTTAGAATATTTAAAATAATTGTAGGCTTTGTGTAATTTCCAGAAATTGTGCGAATTCCAGGAAGACTAGAGGTCTCAAAAGTCTAAGTTTATTGCCGTACGCTTTTCGATTAGGCTGTACAAACTACATTCCTACCATTTGTGCTGCCAAGGTTTTAATTTTTCAAAGAAATAAAAAAATTCTCTCTCTTTCTCTCTCTCTCTCCCAACAGATTCTGAGGCTTCGTCACTGCTCTATGAGAAGTCAAAGGAAATGAAAATATGTGATGAGAATAAGGAGTCAGAGTCTGTGATGTACCAGGCAGGGATCCCTCTCGATGAACACCACGCCAACAGGGACACCACTGGAGACATATCTGCCGTCATCACTGGTTCTACTCCAAACCAAGCCGCAGGTAGGAGCTCAATATGAGCTGTGTTTAAGTAATAAGTATGTTATCAGTGGGGTTCTAATATAATGTTTTAAAAATCATTATCTTTCAAAAGTCGGGAAGGTATAGCATAAAACCAAGGGTGAGCTGAATAAATACCAGACGACACAGTATTAAACATCATACTCGTAAATGGTTTATTATCATCAATATCAACAAGCTTAAGAGGTTTAATATGTGCATCATAAATTCAATAGCTAGCTGATTTCAAGAGCATATGTCTGTAGTAACCTCGCATACGGTGGCCCAAGGACATTATATCAATATGTCCATGGGTGGCCAAAGTAAAAAAAAAAACTTCGTGTGGCGGTAGGGGCTTCGCCAAACCTACAAAAATGGCACAGTTTTGGACCACTGGTTACTAGTTGCGTTGCGACTAATATGGCGGATTTTCACCAGATGCAGGCCTTAGTCTCACCCCCGATAGGCCATGTTTGACTTTCTGTATCTTTTACAAAGTATTTTGTTACTCTTTATTTTAACAAAGGGGGTAACAACAGCGCCCTGTTAGTAGTAGTAGTAATAGTAGTAATAGTTGTAGTAGTAGTAGTAGTAATAGTAGTAGTAGTAGAGCTGGTTTATTATACACAAAGGGAATAAAAGCATGTTGGCAGCCCGAGCGTTGAATTGCACAGCTTTGACACAATGTGCTACCAATTGATTCTGTTACATAATTTATTAAAATACAGGTTATATTATTTACAGATTGGTTGAAATACAACCTTGTCAAGTTGGTCAACAATTCTGATCAAATTCATTCAAATCAATTCATAACATGTTTGGGAGGTAGGTTGATTTTATATAAAAAGGAGGACGACCGGTGAAAGAAAAACAAGATTCCTATTATTATACTTCTATTTTACAGTAAATTACAAATAGGGTTCGAATTTAGATGTTATTATAAGTACATGTGTGGACACTGAAGGCAATTGCATGTTAACGTCAAAATGTGCATCAATGAATAATATTTACAACGTCATGTTGGAGCAAGCGAACTAACATTGAGTAATCAAACAAAGTAAGATCTTTTCTGAGGTTTGTTTCAAGCAGATCTTTTCAAGCAGATCCTTCGGTGGTAAAATTGTAACTAACTAGCAAGGCAGTATCCAATTAGCCAGGCATTGTCTAGCCGCCATCTTCTTGGCCAGGCAGTGAACTCTAATTTGAAAACGCGCCGCAAAGGGTGTTTTTTAAAACGCTTTTCTAAAGTGTTTTGGAAAAAAACGCATGTAAAGCGGGCCCTAGTTAAATGCCATCTTGTTCAAATATGTTCCAGGTACAAGTCCAAATTCAAACGATTGCATGCAATGCCAGGAAGACACCCCTTCTGTGATTACGACGGAAATGCTTAACCCCTCGTACATACACAACGTGCCACAAAGGACAACAGAAGAAGGTATAAATTCCTACTGTTGCTATCTTGATTTGCCTACATAGCCAATTGTTTAATTCAAATATTCAGTTCAGTTCAATTGTTTGAATCACAATTCCTTGAGTGTCTTTTTCAAGTTAAGAGCACAGGAACGTTGACTCAGTTCATTTTTATCTTCAAGAAAATATTTGCATTGAAAAGAAAGAGAAAACAAAACAAAGTTTTAATCCGTTATAGGTATAAGTTGCGAAAATAACCAAGCTCGCAACAGAGAAACGGACCTTCTTGGCACCGAGACATTGAGAGCCTTAAAGGACAACCGACCATCGGTGGTTATGAAGGGCATGGTTAATCCTGCGTACGGAAACAACGTGCCACAAGGAGCAACAGATCAAGGTTTTTATTTTGTGTTTTGTTTGTTTATCTATTCGTTAATTTAGATTTTACACACAGGATGGAGGGTGATAAAACATCTCTGTTAGCCACGGTTTCAGTCAATAGCATGGATTGTTTTCGATCTATTCTTTTCATCGACAATGTAATTATTGTTTAATAACCAAGCAAATGCCCCTCTTTCAATATATCTAAAATCGAGTTTATCGAAAAATGGTCCTTCTCTGAGTGAATGGTTGTGACTCCTACAGTCCTAGGCCGCACCCTTGGTCGCATTGAGGTCGCCGCTCAAGACCCTTGCGATTTAGCCTCACCGATTTGTAAGCTCCTCGCAATTTATCCCAAGGCTGAAAAGAAAGGGTAGCTGACCAACTCAATAACGATAACAAAGGATGCAAATTGATGTATAAAGATTGTTTCTCTATTTGATCTGTTTCTTGATCTATGTTTCAAAGAAGCTCAACTCCTTTTAACGAAATACAATTCAGCCAATTGATCTTTTGGTGAAAGACCAAAGGGGTTTGTCCACAGTTTTTTTTTCTTTTTCACAAGGTACAAGTGAGCCCGAGTGTGAACATGTCTATGAAGACATGGACACTCCCAGTACAGATGTTAACAGCAGCCCAACAAAAGCAAGGAGCACTGATCGTCAATCCTCCGTACACGACGTGCAACAAGTGCCATCGGCGGCAGGTACGAAAAATTTCTGTAAAGGGAAGAAATATAAAAATATATGGTGAAGTAAAGTCTTATAGTAGAGTAATGTCAAGTTAAGTAAAGCAAGGTAAAACTTGAGTTCTACGACAGACGAGTAAATGAGATCCTCATTTGCATAAAGACCATATTCTTAGCCCAAATGACAGTCTAATCTTAACAAAGAAGGTTATTCTAGTATTTTCTCATAAAGTGTGCACATAAGGTCCTGATTTGAGTAAGTTATGCTTAGCGATGTTCACCTTTACTTAACTTCTAACTTCATACATATTAACTAATGTCTGCAGTTTTTACTCTCAATCACAAATGCCTCATTCTCAATTACCAATGTTTATAGCATGGAAAGCAGCTGATGTATGGAGTTTCCTTCTTGATAATGCAAATTAGATCCTGATTTGCACAATTGTCATCTAATCATCTCAAGTAATTCTCTCCAAAAAACTGCAATGCTGTGTTTTTTAAAAGAAATACCACATGTATACAATAAACATGCAGTCGGTGCCATGGCAATAGTTTTAATTGCAGTCCTTGTTTTATTCTGTTTTGCAGGTCCCATGAACGAGGCCGATATTTCCTGTTTCCGACAGATGTTCCTCACTACCTTGTCCCGACTGACCTGTGTTCTCGCCATCGCCGCTGTCATCATGAGTGTGGTCGCTTTGACAGTGGTCGTCATGAAGAGAACGCCCAACTCTAAAAGTCAGGTTTGTAGGACTACAACTACAGCTCCACATTATCACATTACCACTTGATTAAGCCATTTTAGGTTAAAGCAGTATGGTAAGAAGTTTGTAAAAAAATTTTCGCATTTACCTTGTGTGATGACTTGCATGATAAAGGTTATAACGTATAACGTTTTTCCCTGTCCCTCCTCTCTCTCTCTCTCTCTCTCTCTCTCTCTCCCTCTCTCTCGCTCTCTCTGTGTGTGTGTGTATATGTGAGTGTAGTAGACCGCAATATCTTGAATATATATACACTAATGTCATACATTATCTCTAAATTGTATATGCGTTTTCTCTCCGTTGTGTATACCTTAAAATTTATTGCATTTTATAGATTAGCTCACAAGATAAAGTCTTTTATAAATTTGCATCAATGTTCACATCTAGATTGCCAAAGCATATCATTTGTATACCTACAAATTCGTAAAATAGCATTAACATGCCTAGACATCCTTATCATATGTCAAACTTAAGCATATCTTAGGATTATAGCCTCCCAAACAATTGATACCACCCTGTCGCTTATACACTATTGGCATCTTTGTCAATAGGAAGAATCTATATAGATATTTCTTGTCCTGTTTAAAGACACCAGTTCCACCTACCAAGCCACACCATTCACCGCATTGGTCCACTTCACTTGTGACGTCAACCCTGCCAGCTGAAAATACAGCAAAATCAACTATGATACTGCAGTCATGGCACTCAACCTCAATGCCACTCAACACAACTATGATATACCGTGGGTTAGACGGGACGGAGTCTGCCAGCATCGTGCTGAACGAAGGGAACCGCGCCTGCGGTAAGAGTATAACGGCAATAAACGAGCCTTCTAGAACTGATGTAAAGTGAAAATAGTATCTGTATTGTCTAATGGGTATAACTACCATTTAGGATGACACAACACTTTTTTTCATGCAATTGTAAAGTAATATATTTATCTATGGCTGGCCAATTATGTTTTTTTTGTATTCTTTTCTTTTTAATTAATTCTACTCTAACCTATCTTACTCTAAAATAGGATAAGTTACGTCACTGAGCGGTGTCCTCTAATTGCTCCATTGTTTTTTTGTAAAAGTAAATGGTGATAAAGGTAGTCTCATAGCCTTTTTTAAGCCGCAGAGAGAGTGGGTTGTTAATCCACTATGTCTAGGGCACAGTCGTGATCCGAAGGCGAAGCCCATCCCTCACTTTCCGTCGCCTTTTACCTGCCAAACTGACGTCAGGTAACCATATTACACCTGTGTGGAGTAAGGAAAGTCGTGTAAAATGTATTTCTCAAGGACACAACGTCTAGCCAGGGATCGAACCAGTTACCTCTAGATTTGCTGACCCCTAGACTAACCACTTGACCATTTCATGACAACGAAAAGGTACAAGTAAAGCTTATCATGTTTGCAGCCCCGGACAAATGCCGTGATTGTGCTGAGATCTACGAGGGAGGATCCACAATAAGCGGTGTTTACCACATCACCCTGCAGAACAACACTTCTGTGGAGGTCTACTGCGACATGGATACTGACGGTGAGGTGGAAATCTGGTTTGGAAGTGTCAGATCAATTTTGTGTCTGCTTTCTGAAATTGGGTTTGAATGTCTATAAGTACTGAGTAAATCGTATAGTTTGCGTAATGTTAAATGTATCAAATGCAATTTCAGGGCGACAATACGATAAGTAACTTCCCTGATATTGACATTTCCTGCCTTTTGTACACATTTGTCATCATTTCATACTTGAAGCATTTGAAATAGCATCCAAACAAGCTACGCGAGGAGCCCTTTTGTTTTTGGTACCACCAATAAATAGCTACAACCAGACTACAATATGAAACCAAAAAAGTTTTTCCGTCAGCGATATCGCATTTGTGACTCACAGATCAGTATGCTGTAGGATAGGGTTGATTCAACTTACTAAGTAAAAAAATGACCAGAAAATGACTTTTAAAATCATGTTTTACTGCCCTGACATTGATTTGGGTACCTGTAACGAGCCGAGAGAATGGAGCTGTTTTGATGCCCCTCTTTTTTAGTTTGATCCTGTTGGTATACAATGTTGTGTCTGTTACCCAGGCGGAGGCTGGACTGTCATTCAGCGTCGGTTTGACGGGACTGTTCCGTTCAACCGTACCTGGGCGGAGTACAAACGTGGTTTCGGGAACAAGGCCGGGGAACACTGGCTGGGAAACGACAACATTCACCTTCTGACCAACCAGAAGGACTACAGGCTGCGGACCTACTGGAAATTCTCGAAAACACAAAGCCTGGAGGATACGTGCAGCCCCGGTTTCTTCAAGTAAGTCATGCATTATACCAGCAATGCTTTCTTATGTAGGTGGTACTAATTGACAGAAAGCCATAAAGGCTATTGTAGAAAGGCAAATATATAGGAGTCTCTCATCGGCGGCTGTGTATGATCCTCGTCTGAGAACCCACATTCTTAGCGCATTTTGGCAGTGCCTGAATAGTGCGATGTTTTGTAATTGAAAAGAACTCTACATTACAACAGAACTGAGTCAGCTCTCAAATGTGCCCGATGTGGCAGAGACTGTCATTCTCGTATAGGACTGTTCAGCAATAGCCGAAGCCGTGGGGCTGTTCATAATTAGGTCCAATTGGTCAATACTGACCAAAGGAGGCCATGTATATGGAAGGACTAGAGAGTCAATAAGGTGGCAAAACGTACATGTAATGTATAGCATGGATAGTGATTACCAATATGGGTTGCTCCTTCGTAATATTGATATCACTTGAAAAAATTGCAATGAACATGATTGTGTTATAGATAATTCCAAGAGTGCATATTACATAAATCACTGCCATTTCAACCTAAGAATTGCAACCTCATAACCACCTCTGGTCTATTGTTTGTTTGTTTTATTTCGAAACCTTATAGCCTGCAACAGACTAATCTTCCAAGGCTCAATACATAAACAACATGAATACATAGTACAAAAGACATACAGTATATACAATTAAAGGACATAACAGTATCACAAGATCAACAACGCCTATAACTATAAGTTTACAATTGTTATTTCTCTGCAGGGTGTCTGATGAAAAGAATGACTACAGAATGGTTATAGGCAAGGACAAACATAATAGTGATTGTGACTTGCAATTGCTCTCGAAGTCTGGTCATGCGTTCTCTACCGTGGACAGGGACAATGATGGCATCGAAAAATTCAGCTGTGCTGAGTGTCACGGAGGTGGGTGGTGGTATGGATATTGTGGTACCATGACATACTTTAATGAACAGTGGAAATGTTTGAAGAAAAACCGACATATTACGGTAAAACCGACGTCTTTGATGCTGAAACCATAACTGTGTACATGAAGGCGCAGTTCAGCTGTACTAAGTGTTATGAATGTGGGGTGTGATCATTTGTATGTAGATTTTTTCAATGTGTTTTTTCCTATATTTTCATCACTTTTTAATGATAATCGTTATTCTTTTATCCAACAAAAAGAGTATTCAAATGCATAACTTGACGCTGCATGAATTGAAAAACATCCAATGCATAAAACTCTTTGGAATTAAAATAAAAAAATTTCATTTCTATTTTAAAAATAGAAATTTTATTTCTACGTTAAAACCATTATGTTTACATTTGTGTATTTTATATAGCCTAATAAAACATCGTGGAAGTATTTTGTTATGTCAATAACGTATTCGTTAAAGGAAAATCTATAGGAATATTTTCAAAATATAATATACTGTCCAAATGGTATGCGAAACTATGTATACACATGTAGTGAATGGTAGAAAACTTGCTGTTTGAAGGAATGCAATAATTTGCAAAGAACAAAGATTTCAGTTTTATTGAGTAAAATGAAGGCATTTATGTGTTTGTTTTCGGTAGAGAGGCGTAACAAAATGACATTTGTAGCAACCCTTCCACTGGTCTGGACCCTGCAAGTCGAATGTTAGTAGTAGCCAACACCTCTAAATTAGAAATCAACAAATCAGAATCCTGTTGATTTCAGAACATGTACTAACATTGAACAATTATTGTACTGCCACAATTGTGTTCATTTTAATATTTTTTACTGCATGAGACTCTTGAGCTCCTATTGGTCTAATTGTTAAAATGACAATGAATCCTATTGGTGTTTGTCCTTTTTGAAATCAGTCTTTTGGCTGAAAGGTGAACTGACACAAACTCCGTTGGCAGGAGCTTAAAAGAACCCTGTGGATTAAAAAATTCACAATCTAGGGTTGAATTGTAATGTTGTTTATTATTAGATTGACGTTAAAAACATATCACACTTACATGTATCAATAAGAGTAGGGTGTACCCTAGTGTGAGTGGATCAGATTCCTGTGGAAAGGGTCCGCATGGGAAGCCATCATTCAGTTACTGGGTTATTAAGATATATCCCTTTAAATTTATTTGTAACGAATTTTTACACAACATTTGGAACAATTTATAACAAATTGAATGCAGTCTTTAAAAAGATAACGCATGCTTGTATAGTTGTGTTCCTATTTATTTTATCATTAATTCCTTGTAGCGCAAGTAAACAGCGTTATACTCTAAAATACAAAATGTATATTGACTTGTTCCTAACAGAACTAGCAATTCTCTACAGAAAAAAATGCAATGCTAAAATCAGCATTAATGATTTCGTGTTACACTCCTGTTTGTTAAAGTAAAGTCACTCTATAAACTGAGAAAAACAATCTTTTTGTCTTCAATGAGTTGCTTCATAAATAAATCTGACAGGTTATTCAAAATTTAATGTTGCATTATGAAGGATGGGTGATGTTTAATGTTGCATTATGAAGGATGGGTGATGTTTAATGTTGCATTATGAAGGATGGGTAATGTTTAATGTTGCATTATGAAGGATGGGTGATGTTTAATGTTGCATTATGAAGGATGGGTGATGTTCAAATGATTATTTGGAATACTGTCACTAAAGCTAGGTTCATTGTGCTACCGAACCTAGGTGATACTGGTTCTCTCTGCACTGAATTCTAGGTGTTACTGGTTCACTGTGCACTGAAGCTAGGTGTTACTGGTTCACTGTGCACAGGAGCTAGATGTTACTGGTTCACTGTGCACTGAGGCTAGGTAATACTGGTTAACTGCGCCCTGAAGCTAGGTGGTACTGTTAACAATACAGTAAATGCCAAAATGTCAAAACAATTGTGACATACATAGGTATTTTTTCAACATAAATGTTAATTCTGTTCCAAATGTAAAGTATTGTTAGATGCAATGTATTGTTAACCAACAATACTGCGCTAATGCGGTTCCAAGTGTAATGTATTGCCACACAATGAACAAGTTATGTGGTTATGTTAAAGTGGTTGTGAAGGAAAAAAATTGCTATTCAATCATTCACCAACCCGATGAAATTATTCACGGAAGTGTCATGTAACATTTTAAATCAAATGAAATCAAATCTTTATTCAGTAAGGAACTCGCGGGATGACCCGAGTTACGTCCTTATTACAAAGTCGATCACTACAACAATGACTGTACACTGACGTAACATAATTGAAATCACTTAAAACATTTACAAGACAATAACACAGTAAAAAAAAAACTATACATAGAATACAATTACCAAGTGCGGTTTAACATGCGTGCTGATGGTGTTACTGATTTATTGTCTTATCATAGAGACGAACTGTACAATGCAGGAAAGAGTTGCTACGTCTCTTAGTCCGGGCTTTAGGTACACTGATTGTGCCAGAGTTTCTGAGTGTGAGTCCCGTGGCACCTGACCTTGTAGGTGGCACCAAGTCATGTAGAGGGTGATCCTCCTGCAGCATGCGTTGGAACAGGTGGACTGCTGCCTCTTCCCTTCTCGACTTCAGTGTGGGCGGGTCCGGCACGCTGCAAATATAAAAAATCATATCCAGTTGCTTGAGTAACTGGATGTCTAACCTTCACTGACGTAAGTAGAGACATTTATTTATGAGGATAATTCGAGAGAAATGATTGCAAAATAGGCTGTTTTTTTAAGTTCTAAGGTCGATCTAAGAAATAAAAACATGTAACGTTGTGGTAACTTTTTGAGTCATTTGGGGCACATTCGTAGCTTAGAGACAGAAAATATGCATGCCTTTGAACATAGATTTTTTCTTAGTAATTTTCATACGGATAGGTATGTAATGTATCATGTTATATAGAATCCGACCGTAATATTATAGTTAATCCTGTCTCTTATGTGATGTTTTTAATGTGAGGACCACGGAAAGTGTCGAGCTGATTGTGGAATCAAAATAAAGTCACGTCAAACTCAAAGTTTTACCCGTGTTTTTGAGGCCTTTAGAATGTATTTTCACTATTGCAGCACCTCTTCTAGTCTTCACCCTCTCCTAAAAAGGGGCCAACTACAAGAAATGTCGCAAATACATAATACAGGCGGCCAATATAAAGTCCCCTTGCCCCACCGAATCTGCTTGGAGATTAGCAAATACACACAAACAAACACTCCGACTGAGACGGATACATCTGCTAGCATGCTTGAAAAGATAACGACCACCGGCACATTTTTACCAGGATGTGAAGTTGTTGTCTGTACGACAGAGGCGGGATGTGAGAATCTCCAAGCAGATTCGGTGGGGCAAGGGGACTTTATATTGGCCGCCTGTATCCATTTCCCACCTGTAGTCCTGGAGTTGACTAAAACTTACAACTTATGACACATAACATACAGTAACCAACACAACATAAACTTATAACTTAATTACACGTAACATTACCTATCAACATAATCATTATTGTATTGTCTGGAAAGTTTTAAAGGTGTTAGTACACTTGTTTTGCCCTACCTTCTCTTGTATACTTGTGGAGAATTCTAACAAACAAACAAACAAACAAACAAACAAACAAACAACAAAGATTTACTGACCTCTGACTCCTCGTCTCCCCTCTCCGACCCCTCCTTGTGTTCTGCTCCGGACTCATCGTTCTCCCCTCCGGCGGAAACCTCATTCTTCAGCAGCTTCGACTCCGACTCTGGCAGCTGGCGGGGACGTGTCAGCGAGGGACTCGGGGCTCGAGCTCTCCTGTCCGTCAGGATCCTCCTTCCTGTTGTTCACCTTGTAGTCGATCTCCACGGGGGTTTCGTTGATCGTGACCACGAGGTCGCGCCGGTTGTTCCTCTTCTGTCTACCGCGGGGGAGGCTGCCCGTGTTTCTGCCGCCGCTCCGCGTGCTCTCGGCCTGTCGACAGTTGTAATAAGCCCTGTCCTCCTTGTTCAGCCGCCGGCACTTGATGATGACGATCACGACAATGGAGCTGGCGGGAATGTGCGCCTTGTTCCACTCCTGTGCTGATTGGTTGCTTGGGATGTAGTCGCCATAGCGACCGCCTCCGATCACCTGCGTGCCGTTGTAAGAAACGGTACTGTCCAGGATGATGTTAATGACAGTAGAAGCGGACTGCGGCATGGCCCCGTGATCGGTTACAGTGATGGTCAGACTGTGCAGCCCCTCCCAAGACTTCTTCAACACCTTCACAGTCCTGATGTCCCCCTTGTCAGAGATGGCAAATATCCCCCTGCGGTTTCCATTGGTGATGGAATAGGACAGTTCCCCATTCGCTCCTTCGTCTGCGTCTGCAGCTTGGATACTTGTAGCCAGAAATCTGGGCTTAGAAGTCATGGGGACGTACACTACGTTTTTGTTTGAGTTGGGAAAGGTGATCTTAGGAGCGTTGTCGTTCACGTCTTGTACGAAGATGTTTACGATACATTTGGCGTCTTTCTGCGGGTCGCCGTTGTCGCGAACGCTCACCACTAACTCGTATTTCTTCTTCTCCTCGTAGTCTAGTTTCCCGGAGGTGTAAAGCTTCCCGTTTTGCGGATCGATGGAGAATTTCCCGAATATGTCCCCGGAGGAAATGGCAAAGGCAAGCTTAGCGTTCCGACCTGTGTCCCTGTCCGCTGCGATGACTTGTCCAACTTGCGTTTTCACCTCCACCGACTCGGCGATGTGGAACGCGTACCTGCTGTTGTAGAAGGACGGTGAGTTGTCGTTTTTGTCCAGGATTTTAATCTTGAGTTTAGCGGTGCCTTCTAGAGGCGGATTCGCGCTGTCCTTGGCTACGACCGTCACCTCGATCAGTGAGGTCTCTTCCCGGTCCATGGCGTCGTTTACCACGATTATTCCTAAAACGGGGTCGACGTAAACGAGCTTTGGGGAGCGGTCGTCGCGGATGGAGTAACGCACCTTCCCGTTGTCGCCCTCGTCAGGATCCGTGGCGGTCACCCTCCCCACAGACACGCCCTGCGCGTTGTTTTCCACGAGATCAAACAGGAGCTCTGCCGAGCCGAAGTCGGGCGGGTTGTCGTTAACGTCGGTTAGAACGACCTTGAAGGACTTGTAGGTAGTGCGCGTCGGCGTGCCGGCGTCACGTGCCGCTACGGTGACGTTAAACGTCGGCCTCGTCTCCCTGTCCAGCGGCGCCGTGGTCACGATCAGGTACTGGTTGTCCGCGACAAGCTGCAAGCCGAAGAGCCCGAATGTACCCAGCAGGGTGACGTTGACCTTGCCGTTCTGTCCGCCGTCTTTGTCCACCACGGTTAGATACGCGAGGACCGTCTCGACCGGCACGTCTTCTGACAAAACCACCAGCCCGTTTTCAGTGGCTACAAAATTCAGGCGGATTTTAGGCGCGTTAAAGTCGTTCTGATCCCCGACGTTGATGATGACCGTGGCAAAGGTCGGCGCCGGGTTGACTCCCTTGTCTTGCGCCTGGACGGTGAGCTGGTACACCGGACCGCCGGACGCCTCGTGGTCCAGCGGCGCCGCCACGGTCAACTTTCCCGTCACAGAGTCCAACGCGAATAGCTTCTTAATCGAGTCCCGGACGGTGCTACCGAAAGAATAGACAATCTCACCGTTTGTCCCTTCGTCAGGATCCGTGGCGTTGAGATCGATCACGAGAGAACCAACAGGCGTGTTCGAATTCTCCATGATGTCCACTGAGTACGTGGCCTTGTCGAAGATCGGGCTGTTGTCGTTGGTGTCCAGAATGTTGACGTAGAGAACCTGACTGTCGTACAGTTTGGGGTTCCCTCCGTCGACCGCTGTGAGAACGAGATGGTAGAAGGAGTGCCTCTCCCGATCTAGCGGCTGGTTGACCACGAGTTCCACGTTCTGGGTGCCGTCCACCCCGGTGAACGCGTTGAGGATGAACGGCATGTGGTCTGAGGAGGATTGCAGGGTGTACGACTGGATGGAGAACTTGTTCGAGTCCAGGTCCACGGCGCCGTCTAACGGCACGCGGGTGTCTACGGCGGTCGCCTCGGATAGGTTCAGGCGCAGGACTCCAGTGCTCCGGAACCGCGGCGTGTTGTCGTTCTTGTCCTGCACGGAGATTCTCACCTGCACGAGCTGGAACACCTGAGACGGGAGGACCGCCACCTCCAGCTTCAGCTCGCACACCCTGGCTCGCGGACACAACTGCTCTCGGTCGATCGCCTGCTTCGTGGTCAGTTCCCCCGTTCTGTTGTTGATCGCCACGTACGGGGACTCGGTCAGGAATTGGAAAGTCCGAGGCACGGAGGCGCGCTCTACCATTATATCCTGCGCCAGGTTCCCCACATACGTCCCCGCTAGTTCTTCCTCCAGTACCAGATACTTGAACTCAATCCCCCGCGCCGAGGACACTCCGATCAGTCCCAATAGGAGGCCCAGAAACACAGTCCTAAGAACATCCATCCTGTCCTTTTATATTAAAGACAAAGCACCAAGCTCTTACCGTACAAAGTCCCGTAATTCTCCGACCCAAAAGTGTGGCTAGTGGTGAGATGGGGTGGTGACACTACACCGCTAACGGTCCGCCTTTCTTTCAGAATCCGTCAGTTTTCAAGCCGCACATTTCCTGACTCCCCGGCCGGTAGAATATAAAATCTTACCCGTTGAGGCACCACAAAAGCGATCGAAAAGTCAAATCCCTCCTTCCGACGAAACACTTTGTAGCGGCGGCGGCTAGATAGATTACAAATAATTCAAAAGCAGCCCGCGAGAATCCTACGATAAGAGATACATACCGCGGGGCCGCGGCGTCGTTATACCTTCGCAAACTTGTCTTGGCAAGGGCTACGGCGAGAAGACAGAAGACAATCCTGCAGTCCGTTACAGTCCCTAAACCTTTAAACGCGTACCCTTGAGGCGAAGAGCTGCACTGCACCGTTCGACTACAGCCTTCCAGAATCCAGAGATATGCTTGTGTACACTCACAAACACAGCTATTAACTAAAAAGTCCAACACTTAAAGTACAAAAGCACGTCGGCACGTCCTGGTTACCCCTCCGCCTGGTCACTCAAAGCGGCCCGCGTACTAGACTGTAACGCGACAGGGGCCAGGTCCGGTCTGCACACGCTGGTGTCCAACTGCAGACTGAGCTCCTCTCCCAACCGGAGGCGGGGTTTTTGTACGCGCTCCGACTACCGAGATCGAGAGAGCAAGCGTGCGGGCGCGCGTTCACTCAATCAGATCAATCTTTTCACACATCCCCGCTACTCAAAGCCCCGCCCACTTGGGCTTTCCCCCAGCTAGCTAGCAGCTCAACCCCCATAAATGTATGCATGGCTGGGAAAATTGTAACACTATTTGCGCACTATTCGTCCTGATGTGGATAAGATGAACGACATCTACGGAATCAACTTCAAGTTCTACTGTGAGAGAACACGTAGGCTGGAGTTTAACGTGAAGGTGGAGGATATGGGGAAATACACAGAACTTCGTTCACAGAGTTCCGTTTACAGAGTTCTATGAAGGAATTCAATTGGTGACGCCAACCATTAAATTGACTTGTTGTGTCGCAAAGCTCTGCGGAGGTATCGCTGAAGGCTGTTGGAGAAGTTCCATGGAGAAGCTCTGCATAGGTCAGGTCTGGTTGCTCGTACAGCCCCTATGAGTGACAGGGACTTTAAGGCCGATCGCAAATGGTCGTTTGTAAGTTTGAATGCAGTCTTACGAAAACAGATGAGCTCTTAGCCATTATTTGTGACGTAAACCTTGTTGATTGATCATTGGTCAAACGGATCACGTGGTATACCGAACTACACGTCAAGCCTTACATACGGCACGGAGAGAAGACTCGGTGAAGGACGTCCTGACATTGCAGTCAATCACGAAGAGTACATCACCTTGGTATAGTACATACATCATTATATTTACTACCAATAGCACAAAATGTGATCTTTATGTAATCATTACTTGGGAGGAGCGATGAAAGAGTATGGTTTAGAGGACTTCTCAAATCCATCCCGTTTCACCGACAACTGTATTCATTTGAGCACTCTAGACTTCAGCCTTTTTATAGTTAATATTTTTTACGTTGCACATATTCCGAGGAAAAATTGACTCCTATTCGAGAACTAGAGCTGCATCGTTACATTCTGTCTATGGATAGTACAAAAAAACGTGGTGTGACATGGTTGGGTTGGGAGGGGGGCGTGAGAAAAAAAGAAGAAGAAAAGTCATGCTTCGCTGCTGGAATCAAGAAATACCATGCCTCACTATTGATTCTCTCTTCTCATGGTTCCATTGCGGTTACTAACCTTGATCTCACTCTTCGTTATGCACTGTTCAACTGTGCTCTTGTTCAGAGACAGAGACAGGTCACATTGTACTACCCTGGCAGTGTCTGGGTCAGCAGCTTCAAAATGGTGCTGCAGTATAAACAAGTTGACTTGGACTATGGGAACGATTATTTTAACAAGTATTTTTATCTGTATAGCTGGTATAACCGCCCCACGGCGTAACACACCAGTGTCTGTACCTCAGTATCTGTATAGCCGGTATAACCGCACCTCGACGTAACACACCAGCGTCTGTACCTGTATCTGTATCTGTATCTGTACAGCCGGTATAACCGCCCTTCGGCGCAACACACCAGCTTCTGTACCTGTATCTGTACCTGTATAGCCGGTATTACCGCCCCTCGGTGTAACACACCGGCTTCGCAGGCACGCGGCGCGGTGGCAGCTGGCTATATTACACCTAGCCTTTGCATATCTAGCTCTAAACATTTTTAAAGCTATCTAGTGATGATAGTGGTAGATCTTTGTTATCAGGCTGGTTCTAAAATTTCTACTTTGTCCACTGAGACCGCATGTTCACACGATTTTGTATGCATGTGTTGTGAAACTTCCGAAGTTGTCGAGCTAGGGCGTTTGTGTTCTAGGAACTTAGCCTTGAGTGATCTTTCAGTGTCTCCACTATATCTTTCCTTGCAAGGGCCCTTAGTGTTCTGCCCTTGGCACTGTATATGGTATACAACCCCACATTTATTTTCCTTTTGGTTTTTTGTTCTTGGGTGAAACCAGTACACTACTGTTTTAAGCACGTCGGCAGAACGTACTGCACCTGCGGGAAACCCGTAATATATATTGTGCATAGCGCTTTGGCAGAACGTCCCATATAAGGTTGTATTAGACCATATAATGTTGACAGCCTGTCTGTAGTTTTCAGCTGTTGTATAGGAAAAGATATCGTCTGCAACAGGCAAAATTTTGATGCAACGTTGACCAAACATCCAACGAATAACGTGAAAAATCAGGGTTTTGCACAGGCGCAGTATGCTCTGCCGACGTGCTACTGTTTTAGAAGCCTCCGTAGTGTACAGGTTCTTGATATGGCAGAAGGTGGATATGTTATCGTTGTATAATCAACTGGTCCGGGGGGGGGGGGGTCACGCGTGGTTTTCATGTGCCCATGTCACATCGGCGCCAGGATCCCACGATGTTTCTGAAATAACAGTCAGCTCGCTTTAGCTCTTACGGTGAGTACTAATAATCCCTGTGTGAACGCTAAGCTTTAAACGCATCCAATGCAATTTCAGGGCGGCAAAATATTCTGGATGAGGAAATCTGTCTCATATTGAAAGTTAGAATAAGTGCCATTTTTTAAAACAAATTTCTTACTTGAAGTGTTTGAAATAGCCCAAACAAGCTACGTGAGGAGTGTCTTTATTTTTTGGTGCCACCAATAAATAGATAGAACCAGCCTACGATACGAAACAAGCAACCGTTTTCCATCAGCGACATCGCATTTTTGCCTCACAGATATCAGTATGCTATTGGACGGCGTTGAGTCAACTTACTACATTAAATATTGACCAGAAAATCCATTTTTTTCATATTCTGATTTTGTACAACGTGAGGTCACTTTATTGTCTTGTGTGTACATTTTATATACAGTATGGCTATTATGTTATATCATTATATATTATATACAGTATGTCTATTTTTCAAACGACGTCAGCCAGTGTTAACGAAAGTTTTTCGTCATCTTTGTCGATAGACTAAAATGGCGGAGTATGGTGAGGTGAAGTTTGTGTGGAAAGGAGAGCCCACCGGAGAGGTATTTGTGGTCGGCAGCTGGAACGCGTGGAAGGAGGGGAAACAGCTTGCCAAAAGGTAGGGGAACTACATGCACGCAAAGTCACAGGTTCTGTGGATAGCTTTTAAGAACCAGCCTAAAACACGGGACCTCCGCTTTACGTTCCATCCGACAGGACGTGACTAAAGCCCATGTCACACACAGTCGAATATGGCCTCCTGAACACTGCCGAACTCCCTCCAACCATGGTTAAGAGTAGGAGCAAGGTCGGCTGTGGTTTGATGGTGTCCGGCGAGGTCGGCTACTGTTCGGCAGTGAGAAGCCAAATGTTTCAAAATGTTTAAATCATTGAGGTGTGGACGGGAAGTTCGGCCGTGGTTGGCTGGTGTTTGGCTGGTGTTCGGGAATAGGACAGCAGTGTTCGGGGCGTTTTCGGAGGCCAAATTTGAACTTCAGCCAACCTTGGTAGGTTGGTGGTCGGGGGAAGGTTTTGAATGTGTGACAGGGGCTTAACCCAAGCTATATTAGTATATTCATTTTCATCTACGTCGAGTGTCTTTCCCAAGGGATAGCACTTGAGTTCGGCTAGAAATTGAACCAAGAACCTATAGATTCTATTACTCAACAACCCTAACCACAAGACTACCTTGTCACTAATTCAAACCCTCTTAGTCTCGAACATGACCCATGCTCTGTTCTATTTGCAGTGAGGAGAGTGAAGAATACTTTGCTGTTCTGAACCTGCCTCGCGGCCGATACGAGTACAAATTCTTCATAGACTCACAGTGGTGGACCCATGATGACGCTCAGGTAAACTACAAAGACCGACATTTGCTCGGGAGCAAATATAGCATATTTCACTCCATCTCTCTCCCCGTTCCAAAATGAACTGTTCCACATCAACTTTATGTAGAAATAAACCATCCCAAAGTTACCTTTATCACAAAAATGTATAAGATGTAAGAAATACAATGAGGAAAAACAATACATTTCATCCATACCTATGGTATGGAGTTAAATATATTCATGCAGTGTCATTGACAATCGAAAGCTGCATTTTGCTGAAATATCAGAAGGGATGTTCTCACATGGATATTAAAAAATACAATAACACTTGACTTGTATTACACAAACAGACAAACCCACACATAGAGACACACACACGCGCGCACGCACGCACGCACATACATGCACACGCACGCACGCACGCACGCACACACACACACACACACACACACACACACACACACACACACACACACACACACTCTCTCTCTCTCTCTCCTTCTCTCTCTCTCGCACACACACACACACACACACACACACACACACACACTATCATCACATGTACACTTTATACTCACTTACGGTGCTGGTGCGGTATAAATGGATGATTATTAGGAAATATGGCAAGGACTATTCAAAAGGTTGTACAATATAGAGTTGCATTACACAAACACTGAACTATTTCTTCCCACTTTCTTTCAATACAGCCGTCTGTGACAAACGACTTTGGTTCGTACAACAATGTAATGATAGTCGAAGAAGATAAATTAGAAGAAGCCGAAGAAGATAAATTAGGATCCCAGGACCAAGCTGACCCCGCGGAAGGATTCAATATCGAGACAGAGATGGAGTTTCTCGTGGTCAACGGCAGCAAGATCGCCTGTGAAACTGCCGATGAACAAGCTAACACTGAATGGGTCATGCCCCTCCCACCTAGCGGTTCCGACGCAGCAGACATTCTTGCCGTTTCCGTTGAAGAAGGTCTACTACCTGGCGGTTCTGACGCCAGCGACATCGTTGTCGTTTCTCTTGAGGACACCGATGCACAGAAGGCCGACACTAATGTCATTCCCTATCACGAAACCCTGCCAATTAGCGGTCACACGGGAACCGACATCCAAAAGAAGGCCGTTGTCATTTCCTTTGACGAAACCTCGCCACCTGGCGGCCCTGAGGACACTCACACCCCAAAGACTGCCGACACTGCTGTTCCAGACGATGAGACCGCCCAGAGGGATCTGTGTGAAAGCGTCGGTTATTTCAGCTGGATAACCGAAGCCATCTTCGGTAAAACGAGCGAGTGAAGAACCGGAATGCGGGATTCCCGAACAAACACCCGGACAGATCCCAAACGCCAGAAGCCGGAATTCCGGATTTTGAGATTTATAGATGACTGGTTTATTGGGTGAAACCTGTTTGCAGATAGGAGGCTGACTTGCAAGATTCATGACATTATGACCTCATCACAACTTAACCCTAAACAGTACACCTGGGGTCCGCGCGGACCCCAGCACTATATATTCTGTAATACATTTTTTTTTTCTAAAGATTTTTTTCTGAAATTTCAGGTAATTGTCACCCACAAAGTTGTGCCTCAACACAGTGCAGAAAATTCCGTTTCCCCCATTTTTTAAAAATTTTGTATCTGATTTTCTTTTGGGGTCCGCGCGGACCCCAGCCGGCTCTCGATCGTAATAGATACACTGGCGTTCTTATACTTTACTTTTTTTCTTATACTTTACTTTATTTTCAGGCTTTCTAACATTAATAACATTTTATATAATTTAATGTGATTTTTATTAATAATTTATGCTAATTTGATGACGTCATTGGTCAAAACCAAGATCCAAGATGGCGGATAATTAAATATGTATGACGTCATTGTATGACGTCACTGGTGTTGCTAAGGGCAACATAAGCTTTAGCAGACCTTATCATTTTATCATAAACACTTTTTGTTAAAGTTGCGTTGTATACCATTAAGTTTTAAGAGAATAACCTATTTATAACGGTTTTAGCCATTAAAATCATATGAATGACGTCATAATGACGTCATACTACGTCATAACGACATCAAAATTGTTGTATAGATTAATTTTTACTAGTACACCATCTTCTGAAAATTTGGTGGCCATACGATATACCGTTCCCGAGTTCTGATAGGGGCAAAAAGCCCCCTCCCCCAGTCCCACGAACCTCCAAACTTTAAAAAACGGGTATTTCTTGATTCCTTGTTTTCTTCACCAAAAAATTGGAAAAGGTAAAAATGTATGATTTTTGTACGTAATGTGGACTCAGAGGTTTACACATCGATTCGGCAAAACAATTGAGCTGGTAGCATACTGATAATTTCTAAAAATTAGCAAAAAACTGTTTTGGGGTCCGTGCGGACCCCAGGTGGACAGATTAATCAGTCCGGGAAGGTGTACTGTTGAGGGTTAAACAACTAGGCATTAACTTAAGATCTATACATGGTAAATCAATACTATCCTCTACATACAAGACAAAATACCGTAACGGCATTCAAACATATCCTCAATAGGCAATACATAGTAAAATATATTAAACCAAACTTAATAAAATTTACATTTCTACATTGTTTTTCAAGAGTTTCTCTATGTATGGCAGTGAACTGTTGGCGTAATGCTTGGTACATACTGGAATGTGATCAAATTTACTTTTTGTCGTGTTATTCTCCCTGTCACTTCGCCTCGTCTGTATAGAAGCCATTGGTGGTAGAGGTTTGATTTGGGCAGATTTTATTTACCAAACTCACGGCACAGTTTGGTCAAAACTGTGCAATTTCTGGTCTTATTCTTTAGACGAAAATTAAAATAATTGACATATATGTAGGATAACTTTAGGGTAGACTCTCTAATTGTTCCATCGGCAAATGAACAAACCGGCAAACCCG